>ULGT01000002.1:1715874-1966955 GCA_900519025.1 Yarrowia porcina
AAAAAAAAAAAAAAAAAAAAAAATGTTCATGATGCAAGCCATGATTGTAGACTGTCATGACAGAGAGAAGCCATCAAGTAAGAAGGCACTTTTCAATAGTAAGTAATCACTACTGTATAACCTTCCCAGCAGCTTCTGTAATGTCTCTTTACATTTTACTGTACCCTAAGCTCTCCCCAATCAAAGATATTTGTAGGACAACAGGTAGATATTCCTATATCGTTGGAAAGAGAAAAAGAAGAGGAGTCGAATGGTACATTTTATGGCCGTAGTAGTCATACAAAAATGTTCTGTAGAGTAGGAGGCAAAGGGACAAGTGTAGAAAGAGGGCTCAAGATATCCCAGAGACAAAATTAACCTGCATATCTTAATTTATCACATTAGATGCTATATTTCAAGAGTTGCTCATGTTCTCCAGTTCAGCTTAAGTCCAATTTGTTCCTCTTACAGGTCCTTATATGAGAGAGTACCGGTAGAAGTAGCACTGTATGTATTGTAGTGGTGTCCTAGGGCAGAATCTAATCAGTGGGCTTAGTTATGGCACTCTTAACACTCTTAACACTCTCTTCAAACTATCTCAACACTATCTTAGCACTCCCTTACACTCTTCTCCTAGTAACAGCTGTATACAAGTAACAGTACCGTACCGGTATGTACGCCTTTTTTTCAACCAAGAGTTTCATCCATAGTCAAGTTCTTGGCAGAGTAGTCGGAATGAGATTCTCTGAACTTGATGAAGTTGGAGTACGTCACATTTTGGTTCTACTTCTCTCTAGATACGATACATACTCCACTTGTACCACTACAAGGACACCATAGAGAGTCATATAACAAGTCCATTTCATCATCCAGTCACACAGTCTCTAACATGGACCGTTTCTCTGTTCATTTATACTGTTTATTAGTCATCAGAGACATGATATTCTAATGTCTCCATGCACCCATCTCTTGATATACATTCTTTCCCTTTTTTGCCACCAAACTAGGTACCGCTCCTGTACTTCTCGTATCAGATCTCCCTTGCTTCCCAGATCCCAAACGGTGGCTGATTACACCATCTCGAAAGCTTGCTGTAGCAATCCACAGCACTCTGAAATAGGGACATTGGAACATTGATTGGGCATTGATTGACAATTGTCAATGGTGGCTTCCAATCACGTGACTACACGCTCCCCCCCCCATAGCAACGCTTGCTGTTGGACCTACATAACCTGCCGTATAGGTACATGACCCCACATATCTCATCTCGGTTGCTAACTCTATCTGCCGAGGTTTATTGGGTGTTTTGAGGTCTTTGGGGGGTGGATGGAGTTGCAGGGAGTTGAGCGTCGAGTCGTAGAGACTCAATTGGTTCGTTATTTCAACTCCTCTGGCTTCCTTCCCTCATATTTCCTCTTCAATGTCGTGCTGCCTCGACATCTCCATATGCAGCAGCAACCCACTATACTCCGAGCTACTACACACGAACTATACCATGTACAAGAGTATATAAGCCGTGTCTCGGTCAATTGCACTTTTGTAATCACTACTATTCACAAATTCACATCTGCAATGCTTCGAACTACTCTTAGAACCTCTCGAGCTCTGTCTGTCCGACAGTTTTCCGTTGCCGCCCGGCTTCAGCAGCAGGATCCTCTCAAGAAGGCTGCCGCCGACGCCTACGATACCGTCAACAAGGCTGCTCTCAAGGGCATTGATCTTGCCCAGGAGGCGGCCGATGCCACCAAGAAGGCTGCTGGTCAGGCCAAGTCCAAGCTAGAGGCCGGACAACTCGATGGAAAGATCAAGGAGGTGTGGGAGTCTGCCAAGGGTAAGGCCCAGGAACTGCAGTCTGATGCCGAGGACAAGGCCCACGATCTCAAGGGTAAGGTCGATAACCAGACTGGAGGACTCAAGGGTCAGGCTAAGGAGGCCTGGGGAGAAGCCAAGGGTAAGGCTGAGGAACTCAAGGGTCAGGCCCAGGGTAAGGCTCAAGAGCTCAAGGGTCAGGCTGAAGACGCTCTCAACAGCGGAAACACTGGTGAACTCAAGGGAAAGGCCAAGGAAGCTTGGGGAGAAGCCAAGGGCAAGGCCCATGAAGTTGCTGGAGAGGCCAAGGGAAAGGCCCATGAGCTAGCTGGAGAAGCCAAGGACGCTGCCAACAGTGGATCTACCGGAGAACTGCAGGGTAAGGCCAAGGAGGCCTGGGGCGAGGCTAAGGGCAACGCCAAGGACTTGGCTGGTCAGGCCAAGGGAAAGGCTTCTGAACTCAAGGGAGAGATCAAGGGTAAGGCCAATGAGACCTTTTAGGGGGTTGAACTTGAGCCTAGGAGAAGATAACTATATATTTGATAAAAGAAGATGGTAATTGAACCTTGGTAGTTGGTGAGTGTCTAGTGTAGGTGTACTTGTAGTTGGAAGGGCAAAGACAATTGGGGGTCGAATATTATATATTTGATAAGATGATGGTAATTGAACATTGAACTGTAGCAGAGAGTTGGTGGTGTAGAGACAAGATGTTGGGTTGTGTGAAGAGTGGAGACAGTAGGGGGGCTGACTATAAGATATAATGATTTATGAAAGAGATATAATCGATCTTGTAGAAAATTGTAGTGAACTGTAGGTCAGTTGACTGGTGTATTCGTGTGTTCTGGGGGTCAACAGTAACCAAGTACGATTGAGAGAATGGCTTATACAGATATTAAAAACCAAGGTGGTTTGTTAAAATACGATGTAATTGAACTAGAGAGGGTGTAGAGGTACTGGTAGTTGCTAAGGGTTTGGTTGTATGAGAGAGTCTAGGTTGACATGTGTTCATAGGTGTAGATGGAAGGGTAGAGACGATGGGAGGTTGCGTATTAGATACTTGATGCTATACGGTGGCAGAAGTGATTGAATACAACTTGTATATAGTTTCAATGAAATTTATAGGTCAATTGAATTGGTGTCTTCGTGATATAGAGGATATTTACGTTGAGATATCTGAATACTGGTACAATGTAGTGCAATGCAACGATTGAGCAATAGTTATAAATTAGAAAAAGAAGGTGATTTGCTAAAATGTTGTTCGATTGGACTAGAAGATACCTACTATCAACTGCCTACCTGGTACTTCTTTAGAAGAACTCAATAGGCCTATTAATGCGGGTCTTGACGAGACGAGTACTTGTAGGGCAATTGACTAGAATCATTGCAGTAGTACAAGTAGAACGAACAGTCGGTGATAATGCTGGTGTTTTAGTTGTATTATCATTTAGTATACCCTTTCTTGCTTGCTTCTTATTATCTTCTTTCTCAGCTCATATATCCTGATTAGTTCAGCATTCCCAACCCAACATTATGGTACCGGTAGTCATTATATCAACTAATATATCTTTCACAGAGCATCAATTGGCTTAGTAGAGTGTATTGTCATACAATCAGAAGGTCACTTGTGTCAATTTACCTCTATTTTTCTCAGATTACACGTCTATCTTCATTGTCACCTCAGGCTTTACTGAACAATATTACCGGCCTGAAAAGATATACATTCACGATAATTATATACAGACTTGTGCAAATACAACCTCTCTATTCATTCAATATCTTCTTCTACTCTCATACCATCTACCTCTTTTATATTTCCGAGTATTCTGACGTCAGATCCCCATCCCCTGGGCTACATATCAAGAAATCGCATGACTCCGAATATATAGCTCATGGAAAGGAAGAGGTACTCCCGTCATATTTTGATGCTCTGGAAATAATGTTCCTTGCTCTAACCTGATCAGATTTCTCTGTTTTCGCTCAGAGAGCTCCCTATGGCTTGCCTCTCTAATTAGCACACTCCAAAGTACCCAGGAGTTTGCCAAAATTGAAACAATACTAGACTGAGGTGTTCACAGAATCCATCTTTAGCTTCCAGAATTTCTAGGTGAGCTCTTTACTGTACACTATGGCCATATTCGAAGAAATGTAGCAAGAGTGACACTTCCACGCTTATAGGTCGTTTCTAGTTCGACGGTCAAATGAAGCCCAATAATGTCAGAAATTGAACCACTGGTTATGAGAGCTACAAAGAGGAGCTCATAATTTGATTAAGTATAAAATTACTTCCTTATGATCAATTCAGACCCATTTAGATGCAAGTATTAGGCTATCCCTTATACGTAGAAGTGGACTAGTCTCAATATGATACGGAAAAACATGGATAGTAGAGTATTCAAGCGTGGCTGTATCCCAATTACTGCTTCCAGAGCTCATACATCTAGTTTCTGTCCAGATTGGTGCATTTCAGAACGGTTAGGAGTCTTCTCCTCTGGGCGATGAGTTCTGCAGGGGTTTAATATGAGTGGGAGGTCTAGAGAACTAATTATGTGTCAGGAACTTCAAAATGTAATAGTTCCACGTATGTAGTCTACACTGAAGTAAAATTAATAGCTATCTGGTTTTTTGCAACGGTTATTATGGGCTCCATTACTGTATGTTGAAGCCTGTGAGAATGAAAGATGAAGATATCAGGACAGCAAAAGATGTAACCATAAGATTTGGATATATATTTGAGCTCCCTATCTATCAAACAGCGTAGTACAAGTACCGGTAACTAAGATCTGACTCCTTTTAGGTCTATATTGAGCGAGTTGGACTAAATGCCCCAAGTATGCTATCTGACTTATCGCACTGAGCAATAGGTATCTGGATAAAAAAGAGGAGGTAGAAGAATAACTCTGAAAAGATAAGTTTATTAAACTAGTAAACGTCTATTAAAAAAGCAACCAGATCTCTCTGTCAAGATTTGGGCTATATATAGTGCTGTGTTGTATCCAGGATGTTGGTGAGGTAAAGCATTAGGACATGAAGGGGAAATAAAATAGCGATATGGACATGGTTGAAAAGCTTTATGTAGATACTTACTCTACGTATCATGTCTTTGGAATCTATTCAACCCCGATAAAGGGCCGGTCGTTGAAACCATTTTTATGAGAATCAGAAAGAGTATATTAGTAGGAGATTCAATGAGGGTCTTGAGATATTTCTGAATACCAACACTTTCATTTGAGTTGGAACAGTAGTCTGGATTTATCAGTACTTTTATGTGATCAATACCGATCAAGTTTTCTGAAAGCTATCACTAGCTGTCACTACAGAAGCACCTGAAATTGTAACACGGGTAACATGATTTTCAGAGTGAAGTAAAGGTAGCTGTAAATAGGAGGTGCTTAGTAGTATCATAAGAAATCTAACACCGCAGTAACCGTCTCAGTCTTTTATTAATCAGGTTAATATCTCTTCTTCGCTTGAGAATATGTGTTTGCCCATTTGTCTAGATATTACGATCAAACAGAACTTTCAAACAGCATTAAAGACTCAAGAAGTTGACAATATTGTATTTTTAGGTATATATTCTAGCTTCACCGTGTCTCCTGCTTGGGAAGTATCTCTCTAAGGGACTTGTAGCCCATCACCATAAGGTCATGTTACTGTGACCCAAGCCTTAGTTCTCGGAATCAAAAGACTAATCATATAAGCTGGAAAAGGTACAAGTAGCACAGGCTGGTCAGTATATAGATGTTCTCCTTCGATAAATTTGCATTTCTACTGTGGTATATTACTATCGATGCAATTTCAATTGAGAGTCGTTATGATACATGTACAAGTACTTGTAGTTTACAGTAACTGAAATAGAACAGTGAAGATAATAAAGGAGTGCACAGAAAGAGCACCAGATAATTTATGTGCTACCAATTGCCCTTCTCCAATTCACCATTTACTTCTATTAGCTTTTCTACAGCAAATATACCTCCTTTTCCTCTTCACTCCCATGACATAGATCCACATGGAAGTAAAACACCCCAAAAGCCAGTACCTAAACAAAAGAAGAAATCTTACATAAAACAGGTCTCTCGTTTTACTCAAACACCAACTCCCCTCTCCGGCATCTCCCTTTTTACCCCCATTACCCCCACACCAGGCCCCCATGCATAATCGCAACCCAGTCTAGACGAGTACGAGGAGTAAATCTGGGACTGGAGTTGGTCGATTGGCTCTTTCGGGTCGTTCGATTAGGTTGTCTGAGTTCCCGTAGCGTAACAAAAAAAGCTGATAACTTTTAGGCACTTTAGGCACTTAGTCACTTTAGCCACTTCGTCACTTTAGCCACTTTATGGACCCACTATATTGGAACTTATAAAGATATTGGAGCACCCTAGACACACAAAAACACATCATGGTAGTTCTCCACACTCTCTTTAACACCTAGATGTCTTTCTTCTAGGATCCACTCCATAGATACACTTTGCAGGGATGTACCCTGAGCTGTCATTGGACCCTAGAGTACTAAAGCACTAGTACCGGTACTAGTGGGACCAACATCGTATTGATTGTGGGGAAGTGGACCCTGGCGGGAGGGGAGAAAACAGGCTAAGAACTGTAGTCTAGTTTCAAGTATCCGTACCATCTTACGTAAGCATAGATAGGAGTATGTAGTATGACTTCATAGTAATAACTATAGGTACAGTTTTACAGGTGGAGAAGTGAAACCAAGGACGCAATGCCCCCCTCTCTGAACTGTACCTGACCGTTGCCGAGTCAAAACCCCTCTCGTTTATGAAGTCTCATTTAGGAGTATTACTCATGTACTGTGGAGACAAGACAAGTTAGACGAGTACTGCTGAATACCCCATAAACCCAGCTGTAAAGTTGATGTAAAGCTGGTACGATACATACGAGTTTGTACTCGTACATCTGTTTGTACACGTACATCTGTTTGTGTCCAAGCGTCTGTTTGTACCACTGCTTGTCTCAGCGCTTATCTTCTTTATTGCTCAAGTGCGTCACAGGTAATAATACAGTGCCCCCTGTCAACCTTTCAAGTCAACCTTTGCAAGGTCAACTAGGGTTTAAGTATGGGTAAGTAGGAGCCAGTAGGTGGACAACAAGAGACCATGGAAGTACACCAGAAGTACACTGATAGACCACATTAATCTGTAAATCTCAGTCCATAACCACCACTTCACCCTCATAGCCACCACTCTTGTTTAAATGCTTATCTCTTATGCACTCCATCAAGGTACTTTTGCTGTCCTTCTACCGGTACTGTCCTTGTCCTTACCCCACACCTCGAGCAATCTGCGGTAAGCGAAATTATCTACGAGTACTTGTAGTGCGGAGACGTGGGTGCATCGAGTCGAGTGCGGAGACGTCTTATGCATCGGAACAAGGCCCTGGGCGGGTCCAATAACGGTATCACGCGCTTACATACACCCTTATACACCCTTGTGGTGTTCCTTGCAGGGGTCTAGACAAGACGAGAGTAAGACAAGGAAGAGACAAGGAGAAGACAAACGAGATGAGACAAGACACAGACACTGTTTAATTGGAGAGGGATCAGTTCTCGGTAACGTTTGTTTGAGTGGGGGGAGTTATTGATTCAGGCCATTTATTTTATTTAATTTAATTTAATTCATTTTATTTCATTTTATTCATTTCATTTTATTTAATTCATTTTATTTTATTTTCTTCATTGCTCATCTCTCCCCTCTTCAGCTTCGTCTCGTCTGCTTCAACCCCGCCTATCATTATGTAAGGTAAATTCCGCACTGTCCAAACTCGAACCCACATTTGGTTTTATTCGCACCCGCCAAACTCGAACCCACTGGTTATTCTTTGTCTCAAATACCTACCATAGAATCGAACCCACATTTGTTTTTTTATCTCAACACCGGGAATCGAACCGGCCAACCTCCTACCGCCGCCTGCACTCTGATAACGCAACCATGAGCGTTCGAATCCTCCGATTCACCCGCCAGCTGTCTTTTTTGCCTCTGTTAAGACAAATCCACACCGTTGCCATGGCCGAGTACCCGTACATTTCCGAGCCGCAGACGCCCGAACTGCCCTCTTTCCACCCGAAAATCCAGGGCATTGCCAACAAGTTTCGAGAAGCCGGATGGACCGCCTGTGACGCTGCTGACGCTCTAGTGAAACATGGAGACGACTCTGGAGGGTACCTTCCTGGTCTAGTTCAGCAGTCGTTCAATTCCAAAGTCCCTGTGACGGTTGGACCGGCTTATACGGTTGAATATGCTCCTTTGGATGACCCTAGACCTGCCGTCAAGGCTGGATACATTGATGATGCTCCCCAGGGAGCTGTTATTGTCATCACCACCTCTCCTGCCGTCCAATTGACCACTGCTCCGTTCACCCGAATCTCCAATGCTCTTTATGGAGGTCTTATGAGCACTCGAGCAAACTATCTAAAGTGTTCTGGAACCGTTGTTTTTGGCAAGATTCGAGATAAACAGGAACATGTGGACTTGGACTACCCTGTTCATTCGTATGGACTTGGAACCACCGCTCCTGGCTCTGCTGTAAAGGTGGTGGCTGTAGGACAACCTGTTGAGATCCAGGTGGCTGGACAGGCTGGAAAGGAGGAGACTACAGAGACTCGAAAGATTGTTTCTGGCGATCTTGTGATTGCTGATGTGAATGGAGTGGTTGTGATTCCGGAGTCCGACGCTCAAAAGGTGTCGCTTTATATTCCTGCTCGAGTCAAGGCCGATACTCTGGTTGCCAGTGATATCAAGGAGGGGGTTAGGGCTCAGGAGGCCCAGAAGGAGAGAAGACGGTTGATGTATACGCCGTTGAATGATGACGATGAGTGATATGGGGATGTTGAGGTTGACAGGGGATATTAGCTGAGCGAAGAAAGCAGTGAGGAGAGGAAGTAGAGGGTAAGGATGCAGCTTGCTGCTTCTTACGAGCTGCTTTCTTGACGAGCTGCTTCTGAGCGGACCTATTGTTGCTTTCAAGATACAGAACTATCGTTGCCTTCTTTAACGACCTATGGTTGTCTTCTTTAACAAGGAATTTGTTGTTTTCAAGTTAGTGAACTATTGTTCCTTCTCAGAGAGGACCTATGGCTTGCCTTGGGAGAACTATTTTGTTCCTTCTCAGATAACAGACAGGCTCCGTTCTTATCGAACAGCTTTGGTTCGTTCCAGTACAATCAACCTTGACACTCCATACTATGACTTTATGATATACAAGTAGAGAATAGACATTTGAGCGACTCGGTTAGAACAATGACGCAACTTATTGTATATATATTGAGTCTGAGCTTGGATTCTTACCTTGTAACAATAAGTTGTTAGAGGAAGTATCTTGATCTGAGGAGCTTGAGGACCTAGTGGTAGTCCTAAGAGTTGTCCTTAGAAGTAACCCATAAGAACATGAAGTACCATGTGACAAGGTAAAAGTTCAACGGATGGGTTGGGAATACGAATTAGGTACTTTTGGCTGATTATAGCACCTCTACCGCTTCACTTGATGGTCTCTCTTGAGTACAAGTACAGTCAGAAGTTGATCATGGAGGATATGAGGAGTTGATATGGTTGATGTACAAGTAAACAGCCTGCGAAGTTATGAGATCCACGTGGACGACCAGATGAAGGTCTATTTGAATTGATACAACTGGCTACTTGTACAAGTAGAACACACCGTCATTATTGCTGTAGATAACGTCTTGTGGCTTCCATCAACTTTCTTTGGCTAAATATCATTCCAGCTCCCACCTTGGGCTCCAGGCAGCAGTCAGAATATTAAGATAAGAGACATTGCAATGCCAGTCGCTAAGTTGAGTGCTTAATCTATTTACTGCTTTGACTGAACATATATGTCGAATTGTCCGTACATAACCGTTGATGTCCTTGTACTGGTACCTCTATTTCTCAATTTGATTCGGCCAAAAAGAGCTATAAAAGTTACAAGTGATCATGGAAAGTAGTAAATCTTGTAGTTGCGCCTTTCAATAATGTGCTGAGTCTTTCGTCTCACTTCATTTCTGTTTTTAGTACTTCATCATGGTCATTTTTATGACTCGATCAGTCCCCCATCAATGCTGACAGAAAGGACGAAAACACTGCAGTGAAAGTTATCTGTAACAGCAATAAGTTAAGAGCTACACACTGTAAGCTATGTAAACAGCTTCAGTTCTTTATCTTATTTCAATTGTGCTTTTCGTTGTTGTTTCTCAGTGTTCCCTCTATGGCTGTATTACGTCTTGTCTCCCCAAGGATATGAAGCAAACTAAACAGAGAAAAAGAGGAATGGTACAAACTGGAGACAATGAGAACTTCTCAGATATATAAAGTACGAGATGTCCAGGGATTGGAAGGTACTTGTATCGTCTTTTTTCCAGCTAACTCAGTAACTATTATGGGACTGTTCCTTACAGTAGTCATCGATATGGATTCGATTCAAAGGTTACTCTTACAATGGCAAGTTATATCCATTGAATTTATAAGGAAAAGAAAAAAGTGCTTATGAATTGATCACATTACTATTTAATAGCAGCTGCTGTACTGTGAATGATTAACTAGATACTGTGCTTGAGTGCCTTGCTTCTAGGGCACAGTTCTTAACCGTGTAGAAAGATGCTAGTGTCTGACTTGAGGGTACAAGGCTCAACTTCAATGACCATGGCACTGGTTGAAATGCTACAGTGCTTGTATCTTTTTGTTTCCTTGTTGGCTCTGGACTCCTATATGGAGCTCTACCTCTCGTCTGCTCTATTGTAGGTCATATCCAGAATGTACTCCCAGTTCGCTACTAAGGTCTCACTTGCTAGTACGGTACAGTACTGTACTGTATTAGAAGCAGCACTTGCCTGATTTTGAAGCAGGAAAAGATTCTAAAACATCTATTGATGTCAATTGAACAAACCAATGGCTTCTCCTTCACTTGAAGAGTCTTATCCTAACAACAATGAGGTTATGAGGATCTCCTTCTCCCAAGAACCCCCATTATCTCGAAATATTCTGTGGAAAAGAACGCTGGATATTGGTCTAGCTGTTAGATCATAGCATTTTGGTTCAGCAGCTTTTCCCTGTTCGTTTATTCTATAGATGGTGTCAATATATCACAAGTTACTCAGAGCTAGGGTGTAACTCGTGGCCACGGTAACAGTACCGGTACATACTCTATCCGCCGCCACGACTTACTTCCCAAGCTCTGTATATGGAGTATATTGGGACCATCTATAGATAACTTAACAGGGACAAGCTGATGAACCAGATTGTTGTAATCTAGCAGCTACAAGTAGACAAGATCCAGCGGTCTTTTCCACAGAAAAGTCCGAGACAATCGAGGCTCTAATTTCACTTGGGGAGTGAGTCGTGGCCGTGGATACAGTACCGGTACTTGTAATCAGGTACAGGTGACAGCATGCAAGTTCAATGGGTGGGTTGAAGATACTTGTATGACACTTTAGGCAGATTATATCACCTCGAACGCTCCACTTGATGACCTCTTGTGAGTACAGCATCAGTATGAAGGATATGGAGAATATGGAGTATCTAATGAGAGAGATAATATGGCTTTTGATAGCCTGAAAAGTTGTGAAATAGAATGAGATGTCTAGCGATTGGACGGTACCGTTTTTTTTAGTAACTATCTCAGAAATAATTCAAGGGATATGTATTATTGTGACTATATCTCAGTACAAAGGTGAGAGCTGAACCTTGGGGTCTGAGAACTGGTGGACCAATACGATAAAGTCTCGTCAGGTCATCAAGGGTTAATTGTGCTTTATTCGGCTCTCTAAGGCTACTACAAGTACTGTATAATCGACTACATGTACTGCTTCTTGTTAGTTGTTTGATATTCCTGTACTAAACGTGTTCTGTAGCAACTTGATTTTTCCTTACATCAGTGCTACAGTCATTGATATGAAGTCTACTGGTACATACCAATACTGTTGGTAGAGGACTTCTGATGCTGTAGGAAAGTTGTAACTGAGAATCTCATCGTAGCTAGTCTCCAAACGGCTCCAGGTCTTCGTCTCAGCTCCATTCTAAAACTGAAACACGTTGGACAGATAAAACAAGACAGTCGTTTTATGGAACGGCTTTCAGGGGGTGTCTCTCTTTTTGAAACCATTCCAACAGAACTAATGGACTTCTCTAGAAGAGACTAAGAGTACCGGTATGAGATCGACCGCCCCTCTATAACGTAAATAAGAGCCTCTGATAAGTACGTTATACAAGAAACGTGACGAAAATCCACTTATTCAGCAAATTCTTTTACTCCATACTTGTACCGTTTCTCTCTACTGTCTCATACCCTAACCCTAACTTCCTTCTCTTCGTATACCCCTTAATAGAGACTTGGCACATACCATAGTTGTAACAGTGCCAGAAATGACGTACAAACTCGTAATGGTACATTCTCTGACGTCACAGATACAAGTGCAGTACTCCCTCTGCACAGTGCACATCTCACAGCCTCCATTTTCTCTTGTTGCACTCCCGCAGCATGTCTGAGACAGATACATGGTGTACCTGATACAGCAGAGGTTACAGTGTGGTGGTGGGTGGGGGAGGGTGCATGGGGGGGACGGGTGGGTATGGGCTGATGACGTTTTCGAGTTTTCGTGTTTTTCGTGTTTTTTTTTGGTCAGTTTTTGGTGTATTTTTTTCGTGTTTTTTTTTTTCTCTATTTTTTTTTGACGTCTTCATTTTCCCAGTTTTGGCCGAACATGATATATGGCCTTGGTTTAGCGTGTTTAACTGACTTCAGACACGAAGTGTGAGCAGAATAAAAAAGAACAGAAAGGGCAATTCAGACAAAGTCACGTGATACGCTGTACAAATACAAACAGCACGTGACCGATACGTGTTCATCCTTGCAAATCTGGATTATTTGAAAATACGTGTTATACTTGTCCTTACTCTACACCAGCTCTCATCATGAGTACTCCTGCTACCTTCACCTGATATCATAGCCACATTCCTGTTCACCTCCCCTAACCTCCCCTAACCTCTTATCGTATCAGATAGACGTATCACTGTGTCATCTTTCAAGGGATACATTGAAGCATTGAAGGAGTTAGAAAGGGTGCCTTGAAAGGGGTAAAAAGAGAGTTGTAAAGTGACCCCAAAGAGCCCAATTCTGGTGACCCCAAAGTGACCCATCTTCAGACGCCTCAGACCCCATCTTTGCTCCAATGCCCCATACTCCTTGCTTCAATGCTCCCTCCCTCCCTCCATCCCTCCATACTGTACTCCCCTCCTACAGTGCCCTCATCCGCCGATCTAGATCTTCCCCAGGGCTATGCCTCAATGCTGCAAGGGACAACCGAAATTGCAGGGGGGTGGAAGGAAGGGTGAAAAGAGACAATGAGTGAAACTGGACGAAAACGAATGACCCAAAGAGCTCACAAAGAAGACTCAGACTCGACACAAACGCACAAACTCGACGCAGACACGACAAACTCGACACGACACAAACTGTCTCACCTAACCCGGACCGGTCTCACCTAACCCGGACCGTAGGGGAACTCCGCAAGTAGGGGTGGCTAAAGATCGTCACACAACGTGGAGGATGGAGGCATGAAGTAGAGGCATGTGAAAGAAGATACTGGTATGGTAAATCACGTGACAAAAGGTGGTATAGATACACGTGAGACACGTGACATGTGGCTAACGTGACTAACGCGACTTACAATATTTTCATAGAAATTATTTTTCCACTCGTATTAAGACAGGGTCAATCTGTAGTCGTTAACAGACATCAAAGTTACACCCTTCCATCCTGTAACATGGGAAAAGGGAGTAATTGAGGGTCCAGATAAATCCATAATTGGGGCTATTATATGCCACATATCTATACCAATCTGCTCCCCTCGGCCTGCTGATCAAAATCCACTTTTCAGATTTCAAATCGGAGCAGTATTCGTGATTATATCTGTCTCCTCACATCTTCCTTCACCCCAGTCTAAAGTAGGCTCTTACGGAACAAGGTACCATGGTAGTTCTTAGTTACAACTCCCCCCCCTTTGATCCATATCTGGACTCACTACAATAATGCATCTTAAGAAAAAAAAAAGACTACAAATAAGGGGACTCTAAGAGTGAGTTGGAACAAGATCTTAGGTACAACTTATCTTTACAGTGGAACTAGAAAGCGTCTATTTAAAAAAGGTCAAGAGTTCAGCCATTTTGTAAGAAAAATAAAAATAAAAAATTCCAAAAAAAAAGAAAAAAAAACGTCAGGGTAATGGTCACGTGAGAAACCCACATTTCGTCAGGGTGATGTCACGTGAGAAAGTCCGCTTTTCGTAGTTCACACTTCGTAGTTCACATTACGTAATCCACATCACCTAATGACTGCTCATTGCATCTGATGATAGACACTGCTTAGTAATGCCATTCCACACGGACTCCTTGCAGAATCGAACCGGTGGTTAGATGGAACACGAGGACACGAGGCGGCACGTTTCACCACACTGCGTTCACGTGATCAACATGTTTCTAATCGCGTTAGGCTGCGTTCACGTGATGTCTCTAATCGCGTCTGCCGCGTTAAACCGCGTTCACGTTGTTCACGCGGTTCACGCTCACGCTCACGCATGCGGCGCGTCGGGAATGCATGCATACTAGACGCAATGGGCGACATTCTTTGCGTTGCATATATTAGATATATCAGATTCGAACCTTGTTTTTAACGCGAATAGAGTTGGTAGGAGTTGAAGAATATGGCCAAAGAATATCAGAATATTGAGACAAAAAATATGGCTTAAGAACAAAAAAAAAAAAAAAAAAAAAAAAAAAAAAAAAAAAAAAAAAAAAAAAAAAAAAAAAAAAAAAAAAAAAAAAAAAAAAAAAAAAAAAAAAAAAAAAAAAAAAAAAAAAAAAAAAAAAAAAAAAAAAAAAAAAAAAAAAAAAAAAAAAAAAAAAAAAAAAAAAAAAAAAAAAAAAAAAAAAAAAAAAAAAAAAAAAAAAAAAAAAAAAAAAAAAAAAAAAAAAAAAAAAAAAAAAAAAAAAAAAAAAAAAAAAAAAAAAAAAAAAAAAAAAAAAAAAAAAAAAAAAAAAAAAAAAAAAAAAAAAAAAAAAAAAAAAAAAAAAAAAAAAAAAAAAAAAAAAAAAAAAAAAAAAAAAAAAAAAAAAAAAAAAAAAAAAAAAAAAAAAAAAAAAAAAAAAAAAAAAAAAAAAAAAAAAAAAAAAAAAAAAAAAAAAAAAAAAAAAAAAAAAAAAAAAAAAAAAAAAAAAAAAAAAAAAAAAAAAAAAAAAAAAAAAAAAAAAAAAAAAAAAAAAAAAAAAAAAAAAAAAAAAAAAAAAAAAAAAAAAAAAAAAAAAAAAAAAAAAAAAAAAAAAAAAAAAAAAAAAAAAAAAAAAAAAAAAAAAAAAAAAAAAAAGAACAAAAAATGGATTGGATCTACGGTTGTGGAGGTGTTGCTGTGAATCAGTGGGAGGGGTGAGACAAATGGAAGGAATTATGGAAGGAGAAAAATGGAAATAAAAAGTGTGATAAAATTGTTAAAAATAGAACGGGGCTGGGTAGACTAAGGGGGGGGTACGAGTGTGGCTATTGGTAGGTGAACTTGAGATAGTGTGTTTTTCAAGTAAAAGTACAGATACGATAGAAGTGTGTTATCCAGTGTACTTGTACGTGTTAGGACATTTTCTTCCGAATTGGATGTGGTTTATTTTTTTTCTTCATTATTTCTGCCGTTCATTATTTTATTATTTCTCTATTGTGCTGTGGTCTACCCTTGGTCTACCCTTTCTGCCGAATTCAGCTGACGGATTCAGATTCAGGCACACTTGAACCAGCACCCTACGGACAGAACTCGTACCCTAGCACATGTTCAACGGCTGACGCGAGGAAAAAAAAAAAAAAAAAAAGGTTGTTCTTGAAATGTTTCAGGGGNACCAGCACCCTACGGACAGAACTCGTACCCTAGCACATGTTCAACGGCTGACGCGAAAAAAAAAAAAAAAAAAAAGAAGTTGTTCTTGAAATGTTTCAGGGGTGGTCTAAAACGTAACTATGTACTTGTAGCGTCTTGTAGCGGCTTGGAGCAGCCTTGAGCGTCGCCGCTTCGTCGCGTCGTCGCGTAGACGCGTTGGACGAGTTTTGGGAAGGGAAAATATCCCGTTTCAGTCGCGTTTTGAAACGTGCAGAATAGAGGTGGGTGTGGAATGAGAGGAGGAGGGAAGGGGAGACGAATTGAAGGGTGAAGGAAGGCGATTTTTGCGCCGGAAAAAGCCCAATTATAATGAGTGAAGGATTCCGGTCAAAATGGTAGTCTTGGTTTATCTCTAGCACCATTATTCGCCCCAACAAACGGACCCTACCAGTTCTGTACCAACGCATAAAAAAAGGTCTATTGGGCCCTATTGAGCTCTATTCGCGAAGGAAAAAAATATCGTCTTGGTGAATATTTGGCCGAGAAAAAAATGGAGAAAAAAAAAAAAAAAAGACTGTAATAATGGCAATAGGTGGTTTTCTTTGGGTGAATACGCGAGACAGTACGTTTAGTGAGTTTTTTTTTGCCCACAAAATTTTTGTCAGTTTTTCGTCATTTTTTTTTGCCATTTTTTTTTTTTCTCCATTTCGTCATAAGTCAGTCAGTCTCCTTTCACGCCATCACCCACACCTCAAACAGCTCATTACGCTGGACGCAAGGTGCAGTTTCAGAATGCGGATTTGGGTTTGTGGGGTGAGAAGGGAGGAACGGATATTTGGGTGAAGGAGTGGGTCAAAATGGATAAAAAGTACATACTTTTGATCACCGCAAGAGCAGCTACAAAATGGTACCTTTATATTTCACTTTGGAGCACTTCCACAACCTCCATATCGGCTCTGCCAAGGTGGCTGTATTTGACTTGCATTTTTGGGACAAGAAAAAAAAACGTTCTAAAATAAACTCGCTCAAAAGGGACGATTGACCAGTGAGATTGTGGGAGATGTAACATGGGAGGCGATAAAACAGCAGTAATAGAGCACATTTTCCCCGTTTAAAGACGGAATATTGATTAGTAAGCCAAGCTCAGTAAATCACCCTTTTCAAAATCCATTTTGGACCACTTTTTGCCCCCTTTTTGCCCCCATTAACCACCACCACTCCACCCTGCTTTGCCGATCTCCAACCCTGTCGAACTCTGTAGTTTCACGTCGGGCAGGCTCCAGGTCTCAAACAGGCGACTTGTCCGGCAGATCTATGTAGGGGTTACTATGGACGGTAGCAGCCGGGTGAGGGAGATGGGGGTGAAAAGAGAAAAAAAAGAAAATAAATTTTGTTGACCGGGAAGATGTTGTCAAGTAGACTCAAGTACAAGGGGGGGGTACGAGTTAGCACAATACTGTAGGGTTGAAGGGTAAGGTGACGTAAGTGCCATAAGTGAAGTGTATCTGACGTTATGACACTGTTTGACGTCGATATGACACTGTTTGACACTGAATGACACTGTGACATATTTTGACACCGAATCAACGCCGATTTCAAAACACCATATATCTGTCTGTGTACTCCCCCCCAAGTTCCACCACCCCTACCTGGACACTCAAGCAGGGGCGGTGGTAGAGTTCGACAGAGTCTGTGGGAAATTACTTGTCAACGGGTTGAGGAGTCATACCGAGTGGCACTGAACAGACCAAAATGGCACCAGAAAAGGACAAAAACGAGCCATAGTCATCTACCAGCACTGCCAGCTCTTTATCCAGCATTTTCCTTCATTTTAGTTCGTTTTTTTTTTTTTTTTTTTTTTTTTTTTTTTTTTTTTTTTTTTTTTTTTTTTTTTTTTTTTTTTTTTTTTTTTTTTTTTTTTTTTTTTTTTTTTTTTTTTTTTTTTTTTTTTTTTTTTTTTTTTTTTTTTTTTTTTTTTTTTTTTTTTTTTTTTTTTTTTTTTTTTTTTTTTTTTTTTTTTTTTTTTTTTTTTTTTTTTTTTTTTTTTTTTTTTTTTTTTTTTTTTTTTTTTTTTTTTTTTTTTTTTTTTTTTTTTTTTTTTTTTTTTTTTTTTTTTTTTTTTTTTTTTTTTTTTTTTTTTTTTTTTTTTTTTTTTTTTTTTTTTTTTTTTTTTTTTTTTTTTTTTTTTTTTTTTTTTTTTTTTTTTTTTTTTTTTTTTTTTTTTTTTTTTTTTTTTTTTTTTTTTTTTTTTTTTTTTTTTTTTTTTTTTTTTTTTTTTTTTTTTTTTTTTTTTTTTTTTTTTTTTTTTTTTTTTTTTTTTTTTTTTTTTTTTTTTTTTTTTTTTTTTTTTTTTTTTTTTTTTTTTTTTTTTTTTTTTTTTTTTTTTTTTTTTTTTTTTTTTTTTTTTTTTTTTTTTTTTTTTTTTTTTTTTTTTTTTTTTTTTTTTTTTTTTTTTTTTTTTTTTTTTTTTTTTTTTTTTTTTTTTTTTTTTTTTTTTTTTTTTTTGGCTGGTCAATCTACCCACTAAGTATCCCACCCTTACCTTACCACCTCCCACCCTACTCCCAGCTAAGACAGTTGACGCAGCAGCTGGTGTCCCACGTAGCCGCAATGCTATTGTCTGGGGCTGTTCCAGGTGTGACTGTATACAGGGGAGGGTACAACAACGGACAAGTAGAAGAAAAACTGGGGTTTTTGTTGACCAACTTTTGTGTCATTTTTTTGTGCTATAATTCCTGTCTACTTCCACATTCACCACCCTCTCCATTTCGGTGTTCTCCATTTCATTCCACTTTGGATTGGCATTCCAAGTGCTCCCTGCAAAGTTGAGGACCCCCTGCTGACTCCTGGGTTCCCTATTCGGAGCACACACTCGGCCCCCCCCCCCCTTGAAACTTTAGCCCACCCTTTTTTTTGTTTTTTTTTTTTGCGCTTTTGCAAGACTAGCTTTTGCGCTGGCACGTCCTGCACAGACAAGGTTGGCGAGCTTGTGCGCAAGGTTTCGCGATGCGTCTTTGTGTCCCCAGCCTCATAATTAATATGGCCAGCTCTTATATAAGGCTGCCAGGCCCTTCCACACACTCCATCAACAGCATCACTACGTTCCTTAAAGTCCCTCGACAGTCTCCAGGCATACCCCCAGCCTGCCAACACCAACTGACACCAACTGACATTCCATTGACATTCTCTCCACGACTCTTACCTCTCTTTGTACCACTTCTTCCCTCATTACACCACCCACTACATCACCAACTACACCACCACCACCACCACAATGTCCGACAAACAAGCTCTCGAAATCTTTTGCCAGCAGCGGGTCTCGCGATCCATGATCCATTACCTGGTGTCTACTACCCAGACGGTCATCAAATGTGACTCTTCCATGCCCTCGCCTCCCCCCTCTCCCGCGGACTCCCAGGGCTCCTCTGCATCCAACCTGCCCACTCTCTACGAGTTCATTTCTCATCTGGTCACCTCGTCCAACGTCCAGACCCCTACCCTGATGACCTCGCTGGTCTACCTGGCCCGTCTGCGGTCGTCGCTGCCTCCTCTGGCCAAGGGAATGCCCTGCACCCCCCACCGAATCTTTCTGGCTTCGCTCATCATGGCAGCCAAGAACCTCAACGACTCGTCGCCCAAAAACAAACACTGGGCCAAGTACACCATGGACCTCTTCTCGCTGCACGAGGTGAACCTGATGGAAAAACAGCTGCTGTTCCTGCTGGACTGGGACCTGCGAGTCCGACCCCAGGACCTCTACACCCACTTTGCCGTCTTCCTGTCGCCCATCAAGGCCGAGCTGCGAGAACGATACGCCGTCGAGCACTCTGCTCCCTCTCGACGAGCCGTCCCCACCCACGCTCACGCTCACGCCCAGCACCAGGTGTACAAGAGCGCCTCTGTGGCTTCTGCCGGCGTTCCCCAGCTGTCGCACTCGGTTTCTCCCCCCGAGACTCCTCGACCCCATACTCGAGCTCCCTCTCTCACCATGTCCGAGTCGTCGTCCACGTCGTCCATCTCGTCCATTGGCTCCGCATCTTCCTCCGCATCCTACTCCTCCCGATCCCGTCCGCACTACACACTGCCCCAGCACTACTCAAAGCACGAGTACAAGCATGAACACTACGCACCCCAGCAGTACTACGAGGTTAGAGCGTAAATGGAGACGACCCGGACATGATATCAGACATTTGCATCGACAACACCTTTTGAAAAACATCCTACTAACACTACTGCTGGGCGGTAGTCGACCTTCTTTAGATTCTTGCATAATACAGGTGTGTCACAACATGAGAAATATAGCGAGAACAATGGCGAAGCCGTTGTTCAGCGTAAATCAAGCCTAGTTTGAGCAGTACCAGTAGCCGAGTACAACATTCTAAGAACTGTAGCAGAACTGCACTATCTATGGCAATCAATAGTTTGAGAGTATCAGAGCCATGAGAACTACAGGTTGCCATTGTTCAATAGATTAAGCCAGTTGAACAGAGTAATCTATGCGAAGCCTTTCAAGCTAAGTATTGAAGCGGAGGAGCCATAGTTCAATAGATCAAGCTACTGGTAGCTTCAGCAGGGAGATCTCAGAGTAGATCTATGGGATCTATGGGATCTTTGGGGAGGCATAGTTTGAGTGTGGTTCAGAGCACCTTGGAGATCTATGGAGTGTATTGAAGATCAAGATTGGTTGAGGTCAATGGAGGAGTGCATGCGATAGAGGGTAGAAATATGCCAAGGTAGTTCACAGGTGGAGTTATGGAGTGGATAAGAGGTGAAGGTGGTTCAAACTGGAGATTTATGCAAAGTCCGAGCTGAGTAGAGAAGTATGATACCTAGTGGAGCTACTGTACCGGTGTGATTCCTTATAGAAGTACTTCAAGCTGACACCTGGGCAATGGTAGCTCAAGGAGATGAGAGATGAGCTATACGAAGGAAACAGGTACCGTACTGGTAGTCACTTGAAGTACAAGCCTAGGTGATCCAGTATCAGACTGGTGATGGAGTGTAGTTCAGAGTAGAACTATGGAAAGTGCTTCAAGTGTAGTTCAAGGCTATTGATCTGAAGACTATGCTCATGGAGCTTGGTAGTTCAAGATGAATGGAGATCTATGGCTATCAGAGTAGATCTATGTGAACTACCAATGGTCTAAGGGAACAGTGATTCAAATCTAGATCAAGGTAGTTCACATTACTTAGAGACGTCTATGGTATCGGATAGACTATGTTCATTGTATAGCCAAATCTATGGAAGGAGTTCAGAGCAGAACTACAACAATGCCAAGTAAGGAAAGCAGATACAAGGAGATTTGACCATACAAAACTGGCTGTTGTATCTTTGTCTGTTGATCACCTTACACTCTTAGTCCACCTCTTAGTCTGTTGACGCACTCCTACGTCATTTCTTTTCTTGGTTTCTTTTCTTTTCTTGGTTCCTTTTCTTTCTTGGTTTCTTTCCTGTTTTCTTGTTCCGCCGGTTATTTCCTTCTTGCATCTGGTTTGATTATTTTTTGCGATTGGCCCATTTTCCTGCACGCTTTGTCGTTCCGTATTTTGTCTGCGCTTTTCGCTCGAAATTGATCCACACCCGCTCCGTCTAGGACCCTGATGCGCGCTCTGTATAGCGAGCAATATGATAATAAAAGCTCTTGTCGGAGGTACCTACAAGATACAGCCACCTTTGATATCAGAGTGGGTCCTTACGTTAACCCTCGAAGCGGTCCAACAGTCTCACAACTAGTGTCCTCGTATCGTACTTGAAGTAAGACATTCGGGGGGTTGAAAATACCGGAAATTTCCTTCTATTTTGGTCTTCCGTCTTGCCCGTCTTTTGGCCGTACTTGTACCGGTACTTCCAGTGTCTTCTACAGTCTTCGTATGACCTGACCTCACCCAATATCAGTCGAGAACAACATCTCCAACGCTGTAGGCTGAGGCTCTGGTGAAACATTGACGTGCGTGCATCAATGGGGCCGTTATTCCCGCCCACCTGCTCCCCATCGTCGTAAGACAAGCCCTGGCGGCGGAATAGGGGTTTCTGTAACATTGGCCGGACGGAGGTGGGAGAAGGAGGGATGAAAAATGCCCGGATTTGGATAAAAGTAGTACCAATCGATTCGGATGGAAGAGGCGATCAAAACCCATGTCTTCGATCCAATATTGGTCCAGTAATTCATCGGTTAACCCGCCCCCCTCCTATCCCGTTTAGGTTGAAATACCCCTGATTACGCATGAGCAGTGGCCAGAGATAATTTCCTGCACGCCGAGATAATAAGAGAAATCAAAGGGTGTAAAAGGGTGTAAAAGGGTGGAAAAGGGTGTAAAAGGGTTGTAAACGGGCGTAAAAGGTGGAAATCGAAAAACAAAGCAGAAATCGAAAAACAAGACTGAAATCGAAAAAAAAAAACAACCACCTCCACTTCCCTGGCCGTGCCTCTACTCTGCAAAACAAACACCAAACACGGAGACTGGTACGACCCGTACATGTGCGGTAACGACGCAGGAACGTGGTGGAGGTGGAGGGTATGGAAATGACGTAGTTCCCTTGGCCAAATGCATCTGTGGCTCTAGGCGGCTCTATAGGGAGTTTCAATGTTACTTCCATGTTCCTATAGCTTCTTTAAGCGTCTGTTATAGCTATAGTCATCCATATCTTATACAGATAGTCCTTAGATCATACTTGGGTAGATACGGATACCCTGTGGGGTACTTTTTGATAATATGCAGTCAAAACATGGACTGGTACCTGGTAGGGTACTGGTAGGGTACGTAGGGTACGTAGGGTACGTAGGGTACTGGTACGAGTGTGTATCAGACTTAGACAAATGGCATGTCTTCAGGTCCCTGGTACATTCTCACAGTGTAGTTAGTCTGACAGTATTGTTAGTCTAGTCTGTTCTTCAATTGGCTCAAACCAGGGTACCGGTACCGGTACGGTTCATCTTTAATTCCCCTCGAACCAATGTCTTACCTTGTAGTATGGGTAGATGGATACGGCTTTCCGCAGAGGAAACAACAAGAAAAGAACGATAAGTGTCGACACTTCCAGCATTGATACAGTGCTGTTTATCATGATACTGGTAGGCACTAAGTCCACCTTGTATCCGTAGTACAGTAAGGGGCACATCAGGAGATCTATAAGGCACATTAACGAACACCGTTTGTTGCCTGCTTTTACTGCAAATGGGTGCATTGACATGTTTCAGATTGGCGTAGAATTTGTTTTTTGATCCACCTTTCAAACGGGTACATCTGGCATACAAAGATACTTCCTACTGTAGTTATCTTTACATCTGGTACCTTGTATACATCTGACATACACTTATGTCAAAAGCTGGGCACTCACACATCTTTGTCTTGGAACACTTCTCCTATAGTTTATATAACCACTAATAAACGGCAGCTAATCTGTCAGACTAATGGTAGTGTACTTGTACACTGTATTCTACCGGTAGTCTTAGTCTGATCTATCTACATACTGGTATTCTAGTCTGATCTTTAGTCTGATCATGTCCAGACAGCTTAAACACCTGTGGACCACTTAATATAATACTGTTTATATCCAATTGAGTGGCTACCTGTCCAATATTACCAAAGCTAACGGATATTTCATAACAATTGATATTTTTCACCACTTTGTTGGACTTGCCTTAGTTGCAGATCGAAAAAATATGTTGAGAAACTTCCGTGTGGAAAAAAAGCACCAAGAGGGGTAATTGAGGGGAGTAAACGAGCAAACACGAAGAATAGAGTCCATAGAACATGTCAAGGCTATCATTTACCCTCTAAAGTGCTCAGTTCTCTCGTTACGAGGGCGGGAAAATTTTGTCAGACTTGTCAATAAAACCATTCACCACTTTTTAGACTTTCAGCCCCGTCCCGGTGGCCGAGTGGTTAAGGCGTTGCCCTGCTAATTGATTAGCTGTTAGGCAGTGGGTTTTGCCCGCGCAGGTTCGAATCCTGTCCGTGACGTTTTTTGAATAACGAGGGAGCGGCTTCTTTTTGACCGAGGAAGAAAGAATTGCCTAGTTTTTTGCCATTGCCTAGTTTTTTTGCCATTGCCCAGTTTTTTGCCATTGCCCAATTGACGCTGGATCTTTTCTACTGGTTTTGTCACGTGACTCACATACCATTCTACACTGCCACCCTGATACGATCGTGTTTCAACTGGCGCGGCAGGAGCTTGTTTTGACCGTCACTTCTGTAACGTGCGATGACGATCCTGCGTTGCCACGGCGACTCAAGGGGCAAGAGCCAATGGGCGTATTGACCCCTGCAAGAGCGAATACGAGGAGGGTGGCTGATGTGAAGGAGGTCAACGAATAAATTGTTAGGTGAGTCACGTGAGTGGAGTGAGTCACGTGATGATGATAACACGTGACGATGATGACACGTGTAGCAACAAAGCGTTCCACGTTAACTACAGTATCCGTAGTTGTTTTTTCACTATCCGTAGCTCTCACTCGGACAATTCACCCATTCAGGGTCTTGCCTGCATCATGTTGGCGACCGCGATTACCTTTAGAATTCGGCGCTTTTATTTTTTCGGGTGCCAATTTTAGAGAGAGAAGAAAGAGGACGGAGCGGGTATTTATATTGTTTGGAGGGATGCCAGAAATGAGGCAGCTCCCATCACATTGGCTGTGTAACATTATTGAGCGCCCAAAAGAAGATGAAGACCGAGCTGACTGCTCTTTCCACCCCTGTCAGTTGCTCCGAGCTAGAGTTAACATCCCGGTAATGTAATCCCCAGATGTGACGTGGTTGCACCTGAGCGAGCCAGAGGTGCAGTAGATTGGACGATTGAAAGACATAGATCTGAGCTATTGAGACAAGATACGAGGGGAATAAAAAGGGAGGGCGGTAAAGCTACCTGGTAGGGTCTGTTTGGCGGTAAAACCACTGTTTGACGCTATGGTATGTATGAGGTGGCTCTAGACTATGATAGTTAGTTCAGCCGTTCACACTAGTGGTAGAGTATGATACAGGTAATGGTATGTACCTGTACCGGTATGTTTTTGTATCGCACATCCACAGCCTCTCCCCACATTCAACGGGGACGTTGGTTTTTCGTTTCAGAGCTTTCATCTCGTCTTCGGTTGGTTCCTTTGGCTAATTTTCATAGCTCGCGCAATTCATTTATGCAGCCCCTGACGCCCCTGAGCTAGTTCCATGTGATAGTGTGGAGGGAGTAGGGGGAGAAGGGGGGGCCAAATAAATGACATTTGAGGGTGTTGTTTGTCCGCCAAGCTGGATGGTCAGATTCAGCTTCTTTACTCCCTCTTTAGGTGACAGGTGACGTCACCAAAGCCGCCATAAGTCAACCTAAGTCTTACCACTGGATGTATCCAAACTAAGCCTGAAAGTATGCACCACTGAGACCTCATGTTGCTAGTAGATGGTAATATGTGGTGGAAAGACAGTCAAGCAGTAGAGCTGATTAGTAAGAGTAAATTGAACAAATCTCTCACTTCTTTTACCATCATTAGTAATACATTTCGTCCTCTTGTCCTCTTAGGAGCAGCCTACATCTTAGCACACTCTATCTCAAAGTTGGAGATGCAGGCCAGGCATAAACTCAACCACGTCTCTCATCAAGCGTGCACCGAAACAGATGCAGAACAACGCAAACGGGCCTTCTTCAAACATGGCCGCAGGAGTAGGACCCAGCTCGGCCTCCACTCGTTCGCTCAAGAGCCAGCGCAGCAGAGACTCCAAGAGCTCCGACAAGGAACCGGGCTTTTTTCGACGCCTTTTCACACACAGTCCAAAAATGTCTTTCAGGAGGGTGAGTATCACGCGAAAGAGAGGGTGGGGAGGGCTACAAAAGCCCCAGGGGTGGGTTCAAAATCTGGAACTCATTGTGCAAAACCTGGAACTCAACGGTCTAGAGTCGCTCAGGGTGTGGTAGGAGAATAGGGGGTATTTCAAGCAGGGTGTGGTGGGTGTGGTGTGTGGTGTTTTGATACGTGTGGTGTATCAAGCGTTGTGTCGTGTTATGATACGAGTGGTGTATCACAAGGGTCCAGTCGTGTTTCAAGGTGAGGTCAACGGTCAAGGTTATTATCGTGGTGAAGGATGGAGTGGTTATCAAGGAGGAGATGACCTATGATGAGATGAGTGAGATGAGATGAGATGAATGAAGTGACGAGTTATGCAGGTTGACTGGAGGTACAAACGGCCTATCTGATCGTCAGGTGGTGGTGACCTTGTCTTGCTGTCTACCAGATGTTCTGTTGCTGTTGTTTCATTCGTCTGGTTGTCGTTCTGCTGCTGTTCTGCTGCCGTTCTATTACCTTCATCCCTCGTTTGATTGCCATGTCATTTCAGATGCTCATTTCACATTCTGAAATTGGAGTTATTTCAGGAACCGTTTCCGTTCATTTCGTTCATTTGGTAATGTCCTTGCTCATGTACTGGTACTTGCTCATGACCTTGCTCTACTTATAGACCACCTTTCCCTTCCACCTGCCTATTCAGGCTATATGGAGCCACCACTATCATCACCTCACCGCTACCATGATACCCTTGTGATGCTGCCGCGATTCTACCTCACTATTAATGTTCCACCAGAATCTCGGAGCGTCCTCAGAGCAGTACCGCTACCAGAGGTTGAGGGTGAGTCCGTCTGGAGAGACCTACCGGTTGCCTAGTACTGGTGATCTGCTGCCACCCCGGAGTTCGATTAGTACTCAATGAGCTTCTCAGTCAGTAGTTGTGCTTCTCAATGAACACTCTCTGAGACTTACACTCATGCTGTTCACCTGGATGTCACCAGATCAACTAGTTCTCATCTAGTACTCAGATCAGTCTCTGGCTGAGGAGGTCTCAGATCCTCATATTCACCACTTTGAGGGCTAGAGATCTATCTGTTTTCAGTACTTGAGTCTCTCATTCTCTTCTTTGGTGGATCACTTAGCTAGTGGTGCTTCAGATCATTGATCCGGTACTGACAGAGTCATGATCCAGTGCTTACTGACAGTCATGATCTAGTGTTGGCAGACTGAGTCATGATCCAGTGCTTACTGACAGTCATGATCTCTAGTATTAGCCGATGAGAGAGTCTTTCAGTTGCAGTACTTGCTAGTCTAACTCCTTTGACTAGTACTTTCTGGGGCCTTAGATCATTGAGTGTCTTGACAGCTCTTTAGATCATCAGCTGGTACTTCTGAGAGATTCCAGATCAGGTGGTACTTCTGAGAGTCTTTAGATCACTTAGAACCAGATCACTGAGTCACTGAGACACGCAACACCACCCATGAGCTACCCACTCTCCATTTCTTCATATGTTCTTCTTCCCTTTTTTCATACTAACTCAGGACGATCCCGCTCTGTCCATGGCGATGGCTGCGGTAGTGGATCACCCCATCTCCGACGACGACAGTGAAGACTACGACTTTGACAACCACACAATCAACAAAAACCCCAGCAAGGAGCCGACCCCGGAACCCGCAGCAGCGTCCTCCATAGCTCCCATGGTGTTCCATCCTCCTCCAGGCCCCACGCCTCCAAGAGATTTCACCTCGTCGTTGCGAGATAAACGCACCAGCAAGTTTTCCATGGCTTCGAACGCGTCGTACCATTCTGCTCGAGACGACGACTCCATCACTTCAAGCCAGCTGGTTACTCCAAAGCACGACTTTACCACTATCGATGCGTACGACCATAACAACCATACCAACGGTACTCCGACTCGAACAGGAACAGTTCGACGAGATAACAAGAGCGGCGACGTTTCTGCTTCGAATACCCCCATTCTGGGTGCTGATGGAGTTCCCCAACGGCTGTTTACAGGTGGAACTCCCCGAGAATCGACCCCAGGCAGCAGTGGGACTGTTACTAACAAGACCAACAATACAAGTATGGGCCCTCCCGCAGCGCCTGCCCAGGGTCTCAACCAGCAATCAGACTCTGCATTTGGCGCCCGTCCTATTCCCAACTCGTTTTCCTCGTCGTCTTCTCTCTCGTCACATTCGTCTTCCTTTTCTGATGGGGGAGACGCTGTGGCAGCCATGAATGCAGCAGTAGCAGCAGCTATCAAGGACGATGGAGCTCAGGGAGCCAATGACGGTTCAGAAGGAACAGCTAGAGAGACAATGAGAGAGTTCGGTGGGACAGGAGTTCATTCTCGAGACATTTCCGAGCAACTGGGCTCGTTCAAGATCTCCACTGCTTCCCCTGAAGAAGTTATTGCCGAGGAGAATCTTGGTCCTCACGATCACCGAATTGACCGAATTGACCGAATTGACCCCAAAGAAAAGTCTCTGCCTCCTATTCCTGTCCAGCAAAAGTCTGTCTCCAGTTTGGTCGATGGACCTACAGTCTCCTCTCCTAAAGTTGCATCTCCCAAACCCGCAGCTTCTCCAGCAGCAGCCGCCGCCGCCGCAGCGTCCCAGAAGCGAGTGGAACAGCCCGTGCATAGATCTGTGGACGCCCAGAGAGCTGCCGTGGAGGCCATGCAGCGATCCAGTGGAGGAGACTTGTCCCAGACAGAAAGTACAGCTCCTTCGGTTTCTGCATCGAGTCTCGACCGTTCAGGCAGTGCTTCCACTAACGCCACTTCTCTAGGTGCCCATGGAGTCTTTGGAACTCCTACCATTGACGATGCTCAGTTTGAGACCTCCAAGCCCAGTCTGGTCAACAGTCTCAAGGCTGCTGGAGCCGTTCCTGTGCCTGAACTGCGAAGCAACAACTCGTCACGTGATACGTTCGACAGCACGGCTTCTTCCAGTGCAGGCTCGACCAACATTTCCGATCTGGCCGAAAAGTTCTTCAATGAGACTTATACCCAGGTAGCACGTGATGAGTACGCTGCTTGGCTGGGAGACGAGGCTCAGTTCAACAAGCATGTGTGTCAGGCGTACATGACGTTGTTTGAGTGGCAGGGAGTGTCTATTCTTGCTTCTCTACGTCTTCTATGTACCAAACTGTACATGAAGGGAGAGTCCCAAGTTCTCAGTCGAATCATGGAACAGTTTAGTGTGGCATGGGTTCAAGCTAACCCTACCAACGGCTTCATTTCCGTTTCCCCCGTTTACACCACCGCCTACGCTCTTATTCTGCTCAACACTGATCTTTATGCTGCTGATCATAGTCTTACCAAACCCATCACCAAGTCGCAGTTTGTCAAAAACACCACCGAAACCATTGTCATGGCGACCGAGCAGAAAAAACTCATTTCTCTGCTGACCCAGGTTGATTCCAAGGAGAGTTCTGAACTGAGAGATAGTACGGATACTCTTTTGCTGGTATCTAAATCGTTTGAGTCCTTCAACCCGTCTCAATGGCTGTCTACTCTTCAAGCTGTTCTTCGAGTCTTTTACAACTCCATCAGCAAGAGCCCCCTGCAGATTCGAGCTGTGGATCGAGTCGCCAAAATCACACCCATTTCGCCCATTGATACCCTGGCACATACAAACGCCCAATCGCGAAGCAGCAGTGTGTCTTCCAGCTTGTTTTCCAAGTTCCGACTCAACAAGAACAAGAATGCCGCCGATTACAACATGTCTCGAATCGATAACAGTTTGCCTATCCCCACTGATCCCTTTGGACGACGAAATTCCATTCAGTCCAACTTTTCCATCGAGACTGGTATGTCGTCTGGCTCGTTTACTATGCCCAGACAGGCTGTTGGCTTTGCAGGCATCCTGTGGAACTCGATGGCTCGTGAAGAGACCAGTTCCATGTTCTCACGTGAAGAAGAAGACGACGAGGACGATTTCATGCATGATATTTCGCGGCTGGAAAATGCTCTTCAGGCCGAAGATGAGCTTCAACTCTACGGAGCTCCATGGGCCAAGGAGGGTCTTCTACTATACAGACCGTACGTGGATCCTCATTCTGGAAAGCGAAGCCGAAAGGCCAAATGGAAGAGTTTGTTTGTTGTTGTTCAAAAGGGTCAGCTCAAACTGTTTGATTTGTCGGCCAAGAAATCGACACTCGGTGGAGGAGGATTTGGAGGAGGAAGTGTGGGTGGAGGAAACTGGATGGAAAATGCTCTACAAGTTGACGCATGGAGTTTGTGCCATACTATTGCACAGGAGTTGCCCAACCCCAAGCGGTCCAAGTCGTACCAGGCTCTCTGGTCTCTCACACTGCCTCAATACGGTCTTCTTGTCTTCCAGGCTGGTACTTCGGAAATTGCAAAGGAGTTTGTCTACACTTGCAACTACTGGAGTGCTCGGCTGTCCAAGGAGCCCATGAACGAGGCCGTTTCCAATATGGAGTATGGATGGTCGTTTTTGGAGGGTACTACCGGAAGTTTGAATGGAGATCATCTCCAAATCAAGGAGTGGAAGCCTCGAGGACATTCGCTTGTTGTCAGTGATTTTGACGAGAACCGTCAGTTGACCAACATCAAGGACTACTTGGCATCCGTAGAAACCCAGCTGAGTCATCACAACGGGCTTCTACCACGAATGCTCAGCAGTTACACCCAGGGCGGACAGAACTACTCACGTGCACATGCAAACTGGGAGCGCAAGTCTCAGTACCTGTTGCAGCAGACGGTGCGGTTCCGAGTGTACGTGGACGCTCTAGAGACGGGTATTGAGGATAGAAAGGACCCCGGCCGACGAAAGTACGATGTCATCGCCGAGGAGGAGGAGTAAGTAAAAGGACACCGCTGCGTTGATCGCAGCCAAAAACACATTAATATACACTGAAGATTAGTGGGGGGGGGGAAGTAGTAGTGTGGGTGGTATGAGTGGATGTACCGTACGGAGTGTAGGAAGTCAGTGGATCAAGAGATGACTTTTCAATAGTGGGTATAACGAACTCAATGGAGGTGGTAGAAGGTACCAGGCACACTGCATTGTGTTAGCTAGGATGACCCAGTACTGGTACCGGTACCCATACAATGATATGAATGACAGTTTTGAGAGCGTACATTACAGCTACCATCCTAGTAATAGGCCTTACTCAGTTGTAGAGGACGAGTCCGATCAGTCAATTGGTACAGTACGTAATAGTGACAATATAGGCATGGCAATGGTACCCTTGGAATCAGTAAGATAGCCAGAGTAGAATGGTGTAGTTTTAGACGTCGTTATCTTCTCTCCCTGAGGTTAGGAGAAGGTTGTTAGTGTAACGGCGGCCACGACTCACACCTATGTAATTTCGAATACAAGGACATCATCTATAGAAATAATTCAGCAGGGAAAAGCTGCTATAAAACAGATTGCGGTGATCTAGCAGCTACATCAAAATGTAGCAGTCTTTTCTACAGAATATTTTCGAGATAATCGGGGCTCTATGTCGACTTCTGGGCGTAAGTCGTGGTCGTGGTGACAGTACATCCACTGAGAAAATACCATTGACAGGGACTAAAAAAGTGTACAGTTGGAACCAGAATGAGAGGCTGAGTTGATCAGTGAAGTTCGTGGAGTCAGGTTTTGTTTTCTCAGCGTTCTGGGTTCACAGAAGATAGCTTCTCTGCCAGAACGAGAACAAGAGAACACCACAGAGCAGAGACATGACACTCAGTGATGGATCGGAACAGGTGCTCGGGTCAACTGGATGTCTTAGTTTGACATCTACTGAGAGTGACCATTACACCATAGATGGAGTCAATGGATTAGCCCTCAGCTGCGATAATGGAGTATGTCGACTGGACACTATTACCAGGTACCAGGTACTGTAGTAATAGAATGTCGATAAGACACCACAAATATTGAACTAATACTATTACTATTACTGAAAAACATCGATTATCGCGTTACCACTACTTGGAGGAACATGTATAGGTGTGTACATCATAGCATATACGTCTATCGATACAGCAGATCAAATGTTTCTATGATTGTCGAAGGTAGGATAGACGGAGATAAACAGCTGTTGGTAGTGGAAACCAAAATGGATTATACATGATTATACAAGTACATACACTACTGTTAAGTAGGTACCGGTAGTGAAACATTGTAGATATACAGTATGTTTTGGTAGTACAAGTATCTGGATGTTCATTAGTGAAGGGTAAGGTATATCGTAATAGGACAAGGTCACACTCCAACATTGTTCTCCTTATTATGTTCCTCGATCATCGTTTCAATCTCAGTTCTCCCCAATACCTTTGACCACCCTAGAGGAGTACTTTTATACAGTCCATCTTTGACAGTTGTATCCGCTCCATTTTTCAACAGAAACTTGACAAACTCCTCATCTCCCCTCTCTACAGCAATATGCAGCGCTGTCTTTCCTTCATCCACCAGTTTGTTCACCAGATCCGTCTCTGTAATAGCTCTTTGAACTCCTCCCAAGTCCCATAAGTCAACTATAGAATGAGGAGCATCATTTCTGACTAACCATCTAGCTGTCTCTTTATCTTCAAAGTGAAGAGCTAGTTCCACCAGAGTCATTCCATTGGCCAAAGGAAACTGCAACTTGTCAGAGTACTTCTCCAACTCCTCCACACCTCCCTGACAAACCAACCAAATGATATGTTGCTGTTCAGGAGTATTTTTCTTGTACTTTTCACGATGTAGCCACCAAGTAGACCCGTTGGAAGCATGGTAGAACCCGATCCGTTCGTACATGACTGTTCCTGTCCCGTTCAAAGTCACATTGGACGCTTTTCTTTCGTCTCTGGCATACTTGCAAGCCATCTTAACCAGTTCAGTAGCTATTCCTTTTTTAGTGAACTCAGGATTCATTCCGACATTGTACATGCCTGGAGACGTTCCAAAGAAGATATCTGTATGTCCTACAATCTTTCCTCCATCTTCTGTTTGAGCAATGAACTTGACTACTCTTCCGTCCCTATACATGTCTTTAACATCGACACTGTTATCATCTGGACTTGTAAAGGGAACTTCAGAAGGGAGTTCAATGTCTTCCTGAGGTTCAACTCGTCTTATAGTCACTCCTTCGATCTTTTTTGCCCCCAAATCAGCTCCTTCAAGCTCTAGACCCATCCACTGAGGTTCCCATCCTAGTTGAAAACCTCTAGATAACAGTTGAGAAGAAATGGTATGAGTATTCTCATTCGATTGTCTCCAAACACCAATAGTCTTAGGCATTGGTCCGGTATCAGTATAGGTATCAATCATTTCGTTGAGATCTTCAGCTGTCTGTTCTTCTTTCAGGAGTATGACCATAGAGTGCTTATCAGGCCCACAATTGGTATAAAACAGGTCTGGAAGCGAGTAAACTTGGCCCAGAACGGCGGCATTGGCTCCAAACAGCTCTTTATGATTCAGGAGCGAAATCTGGGGTATTTTCCTGTGAAATTCGTCGGTACTCATGGGTGGGGAAAATGACAAGGTTCAAACGGCACTGAGACCGACGATAACAAGTGATAAGGAGGAGAAGAGGTGAAACAGGGACGAAAAGGTGCTTATATTGGCATTTATCTGATGTGGAGAGGTTGATTACTCATCATCGTGTTTTGATGGGGTATCATTAACCGATGCAGAGTTGTTAGATGATGAAAATAAAATAAACGAAATTGATGAAGAAATGAGTGGAAATTTGGGGATAATAAAATACCACAAAATGGACCGAAAAAGATATAATTTTTTTGCAGAAAATATTCAACCCACCCAATTGCCACGGTACGCGTCATTATAATACTTCCACAGGCTTCTAATGTGGCATTTTACACCCTCAGCCTCTGTCTTCCATCCTCAACCATTTCCCAATTACACTTAGCTTACACTTGGGAGTATACTCAACGCCACTGTAGTCTTATGAAGAGAACATACCCCCCTCAAAACACTCAATTGAGCAGATTCCAAGCAAACAACTATTCCCAGTTTTTTATCCACTCCAAGTAGCTCCTAATACATCTTTTACTCACTTCTGAATATTGGTTCTGTTCACCCCACCCTCGCCACCGGCTTAGTCAGCATGAACCTTGCCAGCACTCACCATCGCACCCACATCTCGACAGACTACATCACGGAATCTTAACATCACACACAATTGATTGACCATGTCCAATCCTCAAGAAATTAATGGTGAGTGAGGAGGAGAAGAATGACTACAGATCACGTGATACAGCTGGATGGTACGAAACAACTGGATGATCCACCTACAACACATCATCCATCTACACCACATCACACTTACCACCCCACTACAGCACTAACACAGGCGGCTCTTGTGTCGCAATGGTCGGAAAAGACTGCGTGGCCATCGCGTGCGACCTGCGAATGGGCTCCCAGGGTCTGGGAGTGTCCAACGACTTTGAAAAGGTGTTCAACTACGGCGACAAGCTGTACCTGGGTCTGACGGGTCTTGCCACCGATGTGCAGACGCTCCATGAGGTGTTTCGAGAGAAAACCAACCTGTACAAAATGGCCGAGGAGCGACAAATCGAGCCCGAGACCTTTGCCAACCTCGTGAGTTCCACACTTTACGAGAAGCGGTTCGGTCCCTACTTTGTGGGCCCCATTGTGGCTGGCATCAACTCCATCACCGAGAAGCCCTTCATCTGCGGCTTTGATCTGATTGGATGCATCGACTTTGCCAAGGACTTCATTGTGTCGGGCACGGCCTCGGACATGTTGTACGGCATGTGCGAGTCGCTGTGGCAACCGGACCTGGAGCCCGAAGACCTGTTCAACACGTGTTCCCAGGCCCTCATGTGCGCCATGGACCGAGATCCTCTGGGAGGATGGGGCGCCATTGTTTGGATTATCACAAAGGATAAGGTGGTCAAGAAGTTGTTGAAGACCCGGCAGGATTAAGCATCGGGGGGTGGCGGAGACGGAGACTGGGTGCTGGTCTGGTGCTGGCCAAGGTACTGGCCTAGGTATTGGCCTAGGTACTGGCTCTCAGCCAACAAGAATGATTATTTAATAGATTTTTCTCTAACGTGGAGGACTGTGGCGTCATCCTTTGGTTACAAGGAGGGCTGTGTGTCAGGTACACTTTGAGGAGCTACAAAGAGCTTCGATAGCAGTATTCACCGAATGGGTTGGTTCCTGTACTTTCCCCAGTGCTATCGTATCTACTGTGCAACTTCTAGTGCTCTGTTTACTTGATACTTCTGCTACTGATACCGCTACAGAATGTTTAGGTACGAGTACCAGAGTAACTGTAGGCATTGTATTTCATCTCATAAATCATTCACTATTCGTAACTAGGGCGACTCTAGGCGCATTACCATTCAGGTCAGATCACTTTTTCTGAAAAGGCTGCTTGAAGAACTGAAGCACCGTTCGAGACAGAGTCCAGTTGATTTCGGGCTTGGTGACAAGAGGGTAGAGATCTCGAGAGGCCATTGTAGGGTTAGGGGGGGTGGGTGGTGTGGAGTGGGTGAGGTGATAAAGGTGGTGTAGAGGGTTGAAAGACCTTGTAGAGTACTTGAAGGTGTTTGAGAACGTTTCAAGTGGTTGTAGAGGGAAGCTGTTGTTTGATGATGATATTCCCTGGACTCCCTCCCCTACTTATACTCTACTATCGGAACGGCAGGCAGCATCCAGACCTCCGATTTCACTCTGTGGCCGGAACGCCAATGGTTCCCGAAGCTGCCGTCCGGCGTCTACGAGGCATCGAAGCCTCTTCTCCACTAGTTTTTACAGCTCAAAAATACATACATTGTACAGTAGCTCCAGCTAGTCAGCCCCACATGTCGATCTGTCTCTTAGCATAGCCTCGAGTCTAACTAAAAGTGCACAGCCCTGTAGGAGGAAGGACATCATGTGAGCGATTAGAGAGGGAATTGAAGAGTGAAACTTGTCTGATTGTTGTTTGGTTGCTTAAAAAATTCATTTATCTGGTTTGGGTTTTTTTTCCGCTTTATATCTGACTTTGGCGAGACCTCTTGATGACTTCTCTACTCTCCCTCCTCGCTAAGCACTGTATCTCGTATCAACATCTTTATTGAACTTTACAATGCGGATAAAGGCGCAGGGATGGAGATAGCAGCCGTTAGAAGGCTGTGAGCAAGTGTCTGACAACATGTCTGACAATGTCTGACGTTTCAGTGGGTCTATAATATCGCAGTCAAAACAACCGTATAACTGTGCTGTCAAGATAGAAGATAGCAAATACAGGTTCGAAACACCATCTCTACAGCGATAAAAGTAGATAAACCGACTATATAACCACTCCGCCACCTGTTTCCCAAGCAACCACTCTTCCCCCTGGTCGTATTAGCTCATTAGTGCATTCTTAGAATGATGGCGCAGTGCAAGGCTGCGTAAGCAACCGGGATAAGACAACAGTGATCAACAACAGAGATGAAGAGGCTGTTAATTCTAAGTGTTGCTTCTTTGCCACCACTATGCAAATACGTGAGATGCTTGAGGAGAGCGGCTGAGAACTGCCTCGAAATGAGCTGTGTGCAGTGGTTGCTCAAAGAGCAGTGCTCAAGATGTCGCTGTTTTGGTACTAAAAATAACGGCAGCGGTTGTAAGACGCTAATGAGGTGTTCATAGCAGTCATTGCAACAGTTCTAGACTTTCATATTTCATATTTTCATCTTCAATCTTCCAGAAGGCGCATTTGTCAACTTTCAGCCATCAGAGAGCACATGGTAAAAGAGATATAAACAAGCCATTAGCACTGCTGTTATTTTACAAAGACTTTATATCTAGAAAAAAAGAGCGCTATCTAAGCCATTAAAGAAGTCTCAAGTGCAAAAATACGTCATCTGAACGCCCTAGACCTTTATGTTCTCGTTGTAGATGCTAGCACTATACCTAAAGCATCAATACTACGAATATGTAAAGAGAAGAGGAAAGAGGAGTTCACCAAGAAGCAAATAGTGCCTGCTTTATTCTTCCTTTCATGAATTAAATCATTTTAATACATTTCTCGTGTATTTAAGTGTGTTTTTATGAGATGTTGGTCCCGTTGGCCCTATAAAGCTTCAAATATCAGCAACCAGAAGAGATTAGAACATGCCTAAAGAACAGCACCAATTCTGGGGCTCATTGCAGTCAATTGTTCGCACTCACGTGACCGCTTACATAATCAATATTCGCCTCCTACACCCTTCCACCTCCGGGTAACTCGAAGCTGCTCCAAAACTCAATTAGACATGCACTTTTTTTATATGCATCTGGATACGCACCGTTGTGGCTGGTGTGGCTGAGCTGAACGGCCTTCTTCGAGTCTTCGATTCTCTTATCAAGTCAGTAGTTACTATTTACAAATATATACACGTTTTAGAATCACTCGGACTGCTCGGAGGGAGCAGCGACAACGGGAGCCTCGTATCGGGGCAGAGAAGACTTGCCGTCCTTCTCTCGGGCCAGAATGTCCAGCAGAATCTTGTTGGGGCCGTAAGCCTCCTCGTCCATTCGTCGGGTTTTCTCGGCGAACAGCTTCTGCTTCTCGGTGGCCTTGGCTCGGTTCTGGGTGGCGTGCTCGATTCGGGCAGCTCGCAGACACAGGGTCAGCTGCTGCTTGACCTCGTTACAGAGACCGAAAGCTCGAGGAACAAAGTCCTCTCTGTGGCACTCGTCCAGAGCCATAATGAGGGGCTCGCAGCCTGGGTTAGTGGGGTCGGGTGGTTGTGGCGGTTAGCGAAGAACCTATACGTTGATAGCAGTCTGGTCTGACATGGAGCATGACTTGAGGTAGGGACGAGGTATAAGGTATGACATCTAGAATGTCATCTGTGACCTTGAAACCGCCAGTTTTGGACGGAACTCCTCTGACAAGATTTTCCAGCATTCTCAGTTCTGTTTGTCCACTTCTTCCTCCTTCAGTCGCATCTCACTATCACATCGATCATGTCACATCAGAAGCAATCCGATGTGACCTTCCTGAACTCAGCGCTTCTCCCCATTTGGGTCACATGAACTCCTGAGATCATATGACCAGTCTCATAACCTCTTCCTCCTTCTACTCACTCTTAAATCGCTCTTCCTGAACCTGGGGATGCATGTTGTGAGATTTGGTGTGTGGTGTGACAAGCTAAGAGTTCTTGATGCATATACAGGCGTAGGATGTAGGATGCTTACTAAGTGAATAAGGTTACTCGGTTACTCTGCTCCCCCGTTCGAACCTCGCGTCGTCAAAGTTCGGGGTGAAAAATGATTTAGATTTGGAGATGCAGAACGGACCTTGACTCGACTCGACTCGACTACCCCCAAGATGATTGACCAGGAGAAACGAGCCGCGGATTTGAAGCGACGCAAGAACCAGATGCTGCTGTTTGGCGGCGCCACTCTGGCCACCCTGGCTTGCTGTCGGTTCACCGCCAGAGGTATTGCCAGCCGAAGATGTGAGTAAGGAGAGGAGAGGTATCCAAGAGGGATGTGACAGATCGAAGAGAGATATTGATGACAGATCATGAATGAGAAAAGAGGAAGTTGATTTAGCAGCATTAACATTGATTCTGATGTTTATGGGACAGTCTAATCTGTTTTCAAGTGTCTCTTATACTGCTTGATAATGGTTTAACGGTCTACTATTTCACTGGTTTACTGGTTTTCTGCTTTATTAGATTTCTGCTTACTGGTTTAACATGTTGACCCATTTACAGCTTGATTGGTTACAGGTTTACTGCTTTTCTAATTTAACTGTCTTGACTGTTTTGGCATCTTCAACAGATTTGCCTCTTTAACAGCTTTGCAGCTTGATAAAGTCTCTGTGTGGTCTGCTTTATTGTGTCTGCTTTACACTGTCTGCCTAATATTGTTCTCTAACCTCCCCACTGTCAAGCTTGACTCTATATCCATGATCTGGCTTGTCTCTACTGAGTTGTCTTAGTCCAACACTAACACAGACCTCCCCCAACTGTTCCAGGCCAACCATATGCCTCCACAGTCGGATATGGTCAAGGAGGCCGCCATGGCGGTAGTCTACGCCACCACTCTGGCCGTCTCGTCCTTCTCCATGGTTGTCTTCGGAGTGGCATGGTCTCAGGACGTGACTTCTCTCAAACAGTTTGCGCTCAAGATGAAGACCAAGATGGGCGCCCAGCAGATTGAAGACGAAATCAGAAACGCCCCCATGACCCCGGAGACACAGGCCCTCCAGGACCAGCTCTCCACCGCATTGAAGAAGGAGTAGCTTGTATATAGTATATAGTATTTTATGATATGAATGTGACCAACCCAAGTACCAGGTAGAATGCAAGTACATACCAGTACCAGTGCCAGTACCGATATTGTATCGTACAAGTACGTACGTACTACAAGTACATACGAGTAGCTAGTTCCCTTTTGGTGAAGTACAATTCTTGTGAACAGCAGGGTCTGGTACAAGTACAAGTGTAAGGGTAGCAGTATGTACTAGTATGACATCAAAGGTGTATTAAGAACTTGGGAAACACCCTTCAAAGATCTATCATCCTGTAATCAAGCCTGTAAAGAACTAACACTCATCTTGAATGGATATCTCACCTCGGAAGTTCACCATCCAAAATGGGGTACCGGTACTGGTACTCGTACAGTACAGTACTCGTATTCAGACATCTCTCTATGTTAGAAGAGACTTCCTCCGAATACTCTGTACTTGTAGCATACTCCATCGTCTCTGTTCCTCTTCTTTCCACAAACTATGCTGTGCTGTTGGCCTGCGTCATGACTAGTGTAGCAGATGAGCGACCATGACCGGTAAATAAAAGACCATATGAAGACGTGGACTTCACTAGACCTCTCCCTAGAGCCTTATAAAGACTATGATGAAGTCTCGAAATCACCAAACTTCCCCTGATGAACTTGTGTCCTTTGACTCATTTAAGATAGCCCGTCATGTCCTTATGATGAGTCTAGACCTATAGACCTCTAGAGCAGTATAAAGGCTATAGAGAAGGCCATACTTCTCAATTGAACTCTTTGGAGCCCTTCATCTCTACTTTTATGACTCAATTCCTCTTCTAAGACATACCGGTACCCTTAACAGTGACACATTCAGTAACTATCACCACTCCTCCTTCTTCCTCTTCTTTCAACATTGGAGTTTTAGATGGTACAAGTGTTTTAGTATGTACTGAGCTATTCAAGAAGATCAGTTCAGCAGCTTTCTAAACTGCTAACGTCTGAATACACCAACATATCAACGGCTAGTCCACTAAGTAACCATCCAACCCTACACTCTTTCTTTAAATCTCATTGTTTCTAAAAATACATGATAAATATCCTTCCCCTTCTCTTCTCCTTCCCCCTCTTTCACCTATCATCGTCCACCTCCCCCTCAGACATCCTCCATAGTAACATCTAACGACGCAGCAGTGTCTGGATCCTGAATGGAAGCAGCAGTTACAGCAGCAGCAGCCACTTCCAGGTCCACAGAGTCAACAGGAGCTTCAGAAACAGCTTCTCCGGCTTCTCCTACCTCCTTGGCTCGCTCCTCATTAATGGTCTGAATCTGGTCCAGAATATGAGGCCGTTTCTTGGGCTCCAACATTGCTTCATCCTGCTTATGATGAAGTCGCATCGGTTTCAGCATGATTCTCTCTCGACTCTTGCCAATGTACTCGCCGGTAGCTCCGTTAAAGTACATTTCCGAGCCCACCAGCTCCGTCCATTGACCCTCGTACGCACTATCTCCAATCTTGACAAACGGTTTCTCTTCAGTGAGACCGGAGATTTGAACTGGAGCGTTGGAAGACACTTTGCTGGAAGCACCGGCCTTGCGGGACATGGGAGGGACGTTCAGGGGGATGAACACCGACTGGGTTAGTACGTATTTACGTCATTTGAGATCCTCCGTGACAGCAGCACTACTGACCCAAATCTAAAGAGACAGTTATATTACTCTCACGTGGCTCACGTGGCGGTCCATCTATATTCTCGGGTCTTCATAGGATAGGGCACGTGACAGCCCAGGACTCGAGAAGACCTATTTACTCACTACTGTGTCGTCATCTTCAGCAGTTTCGGCCGCAGCAGCCTCAGCCTCAGCAGCGGCCTTTCGGGCCTTGATATCTTCCTCGGATCCGGGATCAAAGGGGACGTCTGTGTTAGTATGATGAAGGGAGTCACGTGATGTCACGTAAATAAAATGAAGAAGATGGCGGAGTCAAAGCGTAGTATGACTTTACTCAAGGGAATGGAGACCCTATGAAATGAGTTACTCCTTGAACATAGTGTCAAAATGAGTTATCAGCCAATGAACACATCATAACATGACCATCAGTTCATGGACACGCCATGACATGACTCATTATCCAAGAGCCTACCACAACATGATAGCCAAGTCAAGATGTTGTAGTCACTTCAAGAGGCTATAGTCTCATCAGGACATGACCATCACCATGACGTGACTAATCCTGTAGGGATATTAGGCCTATAGAAAGACACCAATACTTCTTTAGTTGCAAAACAGCCAGTTGGTAGTTTCTTTGACCTGTTACTAAGAAACACCATAGTTGTTTCACAGTCATAACGGTTCTCCTCCACAGTCATAACCTGTCCTTCAAACGCAACCGATAGGATGTTAGCTTCACGTGACCAGTAGGTCGCTCCACGGTCGCTCTGTACTCACCAAAACCCCAATGCATAACCTCTCCTTCACTTAGGTAATCAACCTGTCCATGGGACTTTAAGGTCCATTCTCCACACAATCCTCCCTCGTTGGTCACCTCAAAAGTGTCCAACGAACACACGCCGGTTCGAATATCCAGCGAGTTGTCTCCCACTAGAGCTCGTCCAAGCGCAATTCGAGGAGCAGCGTGAGACACAATGAGAATAGTCTCGATTTCCGGCTCCTCTTTATTCAGCTTTTCAATCAGCACGTTCAAAAACCGTTTGGTTCGTTCGTGAAGCTCAGCCTCATCTTCTCCATCATCTCCAGCCACCACAAGACTCTTGTAATCTTCGTCCACTCGAGGAAAGAAGCTTTTAAGGACACTGTTGGAAGCAGGTTTGGGATGAGAGCTTCTCTCCCTCTTGAACCACTCTCCACATCCTCCTTCAGGGTAAATGGCCAGGTCGAGGTGGTCAGCAGTCGGCGTCGCAGTCTCAACACATCTATAAAAAGGCGAGGCGTAAATTCGCTGGATGGGAGGCTGGATATCCTTGAGGTACTCGCCAAGTTCCTTTGCTTGAACCACTCCCTTTTCGGCCAAAGCAGGATCACTTTCAATCCCTGTGGGCGACGGAGGAATGGGCTGGTCGGTCAGCCAGTTTGCTCGAAACCCGTGACGGGTGATGTAGATGGTTTTGACCATGGTTGTGGGGTGGAGAAGAGAGAGATGTTGACGATAGGAAACTTTGATTGGGGTGGTGAAGTTTAAGACATGGAGATGTGATGCATACAGAATGGGGCCAAGGTGGAAGATGGGGCATGGAAATGGGGCAAAGAAAGGGGTATGGAAAATGGGGCATACAAACAAAGAGAAGGGGAGGGATTGGGGGTATTTATAGACTGGGATTGTGTCTGTGTACTTATAGGGGCTAGGGCAGGGCTACACGACAGTGTTTCCACATGGACCCAAGTATAGTGCTAAGTAAAGCTAAGTAGGGGTGTAGATGACTAGGGGTAAGAGATACCGGTAGATGTTTCACACTCGGCAATATAAAAGAAGTTTCCAGTTCTAAACAAGCAAGTGGCAGAAAATACTTCTTTCCATTTGAACAAGTTCTTTTGTATTCTCTTGGCTATTATTGTCTCCATCATTCTACTGGTACTCTCCATACCAAGGTGTGAGTTGTACATCTTCAAGACACTCTTGTAGCTTTGGAAGAGCCACTAAACAGAACAAATACAGGACCAATTGCAATTCAGAAAAAGCAGTTATCATCAAAATCTCATTTCAAATATAATTAAGAAAAAATAATTCAAATTCGTCAAATATTCGTCCAGTTGGAGACGCTGTTGGTAGGGTTGTATTGCTCCTTCTTCAAGGTAGAAGGTTGAAAGTTGAAGGTGGAATATGGGGCCAATCAAGGGATACAATTCTTGGTCAGATGAACAAAAAATATATAAGTGAACCAACTAAATTGAACTTGATTCGACTCGATAATCACCAATTGACCTCATACTTATCTCCTTCAATACATCTTTAGCTGATGTTCGTACCGTACTGAAGTAAAGTTGCTATCTGACCGACCATCTTCCCACACCAGAACGCAGATATCTCGAGATATTTGTACTGTGAGGGAGGGATTTTCTTTCTCAATGATAATCTCCAGCATCGAAAGTACCTATTGTTATACTCCTATTACTTGTATCACCTTCCTTACCCCCTGGAAGATCGCCTCCAGCCAGATCTCAATATGGAACTAAGGCCAAGTAAATTCAACTACAAGGCTGGAAAATGCCATAGAGAGCAATTGAACGCTCAGATCACAATTCTGGCATCATATAGCACTTCTACACCCCTCTTTATACTCATAAATTACTATATACACTAGGGGTAGAACTGCTTGTACTTGTAAATGTAGTATCCCAGGTTGAGGGAGCCAAGCACGGCGAGTCCGACAGGCACGGGTTTGATTCCGGCCTTGATAATCCGAGGGATAGAGGCGGCCAGCAGCACCGTGGAGGCGCCAATGGCAGTCTCCAGACCCCAGTCGGCGTTCTGTTTGAGCAGAACGGCGGCGGTCAGGTACATGCCCGAAACAGCCAGACCTCCGTACAGAGAAGGCTTGGAGTTCTTTTTGCTGGGTTAGAAAGAACGGAAAGGGCGTTAAGGGACTAGTTTAGAGTCGAGAGGCGGAAGCACTCATTCATAAATCTAAAGTAATCATTGTATCTTGTGTCATGTAAACACCTTAAAAGTCGAATCATCGTGCACACCGAAATATACAGATATCGAACCAGGCACCACAGAGGTTGTGTCAGAGGGGAAAAAAAAGGTCATATTCTGCTCAATTGAAGGCAGAAAACCACAGAAATGAAGGGAACTCCATTGCCCCTCCCACAACACTCACGTGACGCCTGTTAGCACACATTTTCATACTCACAGATAACCCATGACGCCGCCGAGTCCCGTAAGACCGGCCATAGTGAAAGCGGGATGTTCCTGGGTTAGTAATTGGCACAAACTAGGAGATGGCGTATGTGTCGTATTCATCGTATCACGTTTGTGTCATTGTTGTGTCCACTTTCGCATGTCATTTCTCCTGTTGTTCACCCCCACTCACCATGTTAGTAGCGTGTGAGTGGGAAAAAGATGGTGCCCAAATTTGAGATGGAGATGTAGAGAGTTTAACTTTAGTAGGTTGAACTAGGGTAGGGGGAAGTACCAGATAGAAGGGTGGAAAATGGATATTGAGAGACGGGAAGTTGTCAATTGATGACAAATGATGTTGTTGATCAATTATATCAACTTTTTAGCCCATGATTCCGCCTCTAAAACCGATATTTCCACACTGCTCATCTCCTCATATGCACGTGTGTGGCGTTGCTGACCAATTGTGGCGCATGGAGCGTTCTAGAGTGAAGCGGCTTAGTTGAGAGCAATTTAGAGGGTGTAGTGAAGTTATAGAGAAGTTGTACAGTAGGGAACTTGTACTGTTATGGAATTGTTAGAAGGGTCTACATAAGATATGCTATTCAGAAGAGTATGGATGAACACCTTAAGATACAGCAACCATAAAGGTGAGTATTGGAACAGGTTATGACCTAGATTGGCCAGTATAGACTGTTTTTGCTGGTTTAGTTTTGTCGCCAGCCTAACCAGCCTAACCAGCCCAACCAGCACCAGATTTCTTATACCAGCTCACCAGTTTTTTATACCAGCCTAAGCAGCCTTCCAGCCTTAGTTTCCAACCTCAGTTCAGCCTTAGTTCCAGCCTAGACCAGCCAGCTAACCTTCGTTCTATTCACTCACTGGTGGTTGCGTCAAACTCCTCCCAGCCACTCATGCGCATGGAGAGAGATCTTCTAGAAGGCTGGGTAGAGGCGATTTTAGGGGGCTGACCACAAGAAAAAAAAGCGTGGAAGGGGTTAAATCATGTATGGAACATTTCTATGTCGGGTTTTGAGTCGTTTGAGCTATATTACCCATAATAAACCACGTTCTAAAGACCCTGAAGATGAAAGACTGTTCCTGAATGATACGGTTAAGGTGAGAGATAACAGGAGGAAGCTGTACCTACCTGTACAATGAAGTGTAGAGAAAGAGCACTTTTAGTGGCGATATTTCGGTAAAAATACAGCCAAAATGCTCAAACACGTTCTGTGAATTAATACACGCCACTTCCCCGTGTTTTCCCCATGTTTTCCCCGTGTTTTCCCCGTGTTTTCTTCTCTTTTTGACAGCACAAACATTTCGGTCTAGACTAAAGTCAAACCACTTTGAATCAGTCTCTTGACGCTGACGCACTTCTGCCGTACGAATTTGACATGGTTTGGCCTGTATTATTGCATCGAGTCATTCTAGATTCAGGGCGGGCTAATTAACGAGTTTTTGACCGATTTTCTGACCTCTTCTTACTAATCAACAAACAATAGTGTCCTTACCCTACAAACATTGCTCTTACCCATACTTGTACCCCCCCTCATGTGACACTGCAAAGATAACAAACCTCTCAAGATATGACTGGCTGATTTCCTTTTCTTCCCTCAGTCAGCAAAGTTCGGGAGTTGCTATTTAGAAACTTCGATGCGACATCCAAGTCAAAATTGGGTATAGATTTGGCGAAAAAAAACAACACCATCTCAAGTTGTCATTTTCATACTTGTGGTCCTCCCTTATTATTCTCCAATTTCATTTGACGTACCCCTACAGATAAGCGAGTCTTGGCGAACTTTAACACGAGCGACAATTTCACGATCACGGTAAAAAAGACATCTTTCAACTTCACTTCACAACTACACAGCCAACCAGCTAAACATAACCAAACAGCTTTTCACGCCAACACCCCACCCCACACACCCTTCCCATGTCAGACGTATACCGATCTACCGGCCGAGGAGGAGCCGGCAATATTGCTCCTGTCAAGTCGTTTGAACAGCCCGTGGAGCTCAACCCCGGCGAAGGCACGCCCTACATTTCCCAAGAGGTGTATACTACCGGTCGAGGAGGCGCGGGAAACATGCAGCGAAACGACGACCCCGAGCTGACCCGAAAACTGCAGGATGTGGAGCGTCATAACCAGGAGGAGAGCCAGTTTGGAGACAACGATCTGTCCACGGTCATGTCTTTTGGTCGAGGAGGCTACGGCAACATTGAAGCAGCTCGAAAGGCCGAAAACAAGAAGAAGTCCTTGTTCCAGCGGGCCAAGGACGCCTTTACTAATCATTCCTGAAATGGAATGGAGGAGACAGGAGAGGGTGGTGAGACTGGTGAGACTAATGAGACAGAGAGGAGTGGAACTAGAGAAACAAATGAAACAAGTTCGTTTTACTCCCCCTGGACATGGTACAACCACCTCAAGAGCTACTTTTGGTCATAGCCGTTATTTATATGCAGTTTCAAACAGCTGTATCACTTTGTTGTATGTAGCACATTAATGAGAGAGTAAGGTGGGTAGTAAGAGAACTATACGAAACTAGGAATAGAAAGCTGCACTAAGAGTCAGACATGTCTAGAACACTTCCAACTAATACTTGTCTCAAGAGCCCTATAAGGATAGGTTGTAACTAAGAAATAACTTGTCTTAAGGGTATCCGTACCTGTCAAAGTGGAGGCAAAAAAAAACAGCAAAGGAAGGCGTTTTGAGGTGAATGGAGTGCTCGTATGGGCTGAAGGGGGCTCTATGATGGTCAGAAGGTGTTTTCTTATGTTTTATAATGAGTTTCATATGTCATTTAAGTGACCTTTCTCCTCTAAGGCGTCATTATAGAGTGACTAACATAAATCGCTCAATATGACGCAGAAAGACTTGAAATTTTGCACACACACTCTTTGACACTCAATTACCACTTTTATGAACTCCTTCGCCCATCTCCACCACTATTACTCATTCTATACGTCATGTCATTCTTCAAGATATCATTTTGGAGAGGTTACTATAGCTCAGCTAAAACGAGTCAGAAAGACTCGAAAATTTGTACACACACTCTCGGACACCCAATAGTCACTTTTATTAACTCCTCTTTCCCCCAACACTACTCATTTTAGATGTTGTTCATGTCACATCCTCCTTTAAGGCATCATTCTGGAGATGCTACTATAACTCAGTCAAAACGCATCGGAAAGTCTTGAAATTTTGCCTCTGCACTCTCTCACACCGAATAATCACTTCTATCAATTCCTCTTCCCTTCATTACTACTCTATTCAGATGTTCTTCATGTCACCTTTTTCTTCAGGGCGTCATTCTGGAGAGGTTGGTATGAGTCGTCAAATAAGGCCCAAAAAGTCTTGAAATTTTGTACACACACCCTTCAACACCTAATGACCATTTATATGAACTCCCCTTCCCTCCATTACAGCTCGTTTTCGACGTTCTTCATGTCACTTCCTCCTCTAAGGCATGTTTCTTGAGAGGCTACTATAACTCGATCAATATGACCCATTAAGTCCCGAAATTTTGTCTCTATACTCTCTAAACACCCACTCACCACTCCTACCACCTCCCATTCCCTCCACCACCATTTTCACCCACTACAAACTCCACCCCCAGCCTCACATTATCCCAACTACTAACCCTCATATCCCAACTACAATACTTCCCCCTTACTTACTCCCAACTTGCTAAAATATTAACCTTGCATTGAAATATAATTATAAGTGGACTCTCATCAACAGTGTCTACAACCAACAACCAACACCACCCACACCCCACTATGAGCTTTGGAAGCGGCGGATTTGGAGCGGCCAACAATGCGTTTGGCAGCAACACGTTTGGATCGAAACCGGTAGCTCCAGGGGCCTTTGGGGCTCCCAGTTCGTTTGGTAGCAGCAACACCAACAATACTGGTGGTTCTACAGGAGCTTTTGGAGCGAAAAGCAGTTTTGGAAGTGGAGATAATCCCTTCACCCAAGCATCCAATCCGTTTGGTCAGCAGTCGCCTTTTGCGTCGACCAATAACAGCAACAGCAACAACAACAACAATAGTGCCTTTGGAAGCACCAACAATAACAGTGCGTTTGGAAGCACCAATGCTTTTGCTACAAACTCGTTTGGAAACGCAGGATCGGCTTTTGGATCTAATACCTTTGGATCTAAGCCCGTGAGTGTTTTCGGCAATAATACCAATGCGAATACTACGTCAAACAGTGGTACTGGAGCCTTTGGAAGTACTAGTGGAGCGTTTGGAAGCAGCAATACTAGCGGTACTGGAGCATTTGGAAGTAACACAAACAGTTGTAGTGCGTTTGGAAGTAACACAAACAGTTCTAGTGCTTTCGGAAGTAACAATAACACTTCAAGTGCTTTCGGCAATACCAACACTTCTACTGGTAGTGCCTTCTCCACCTCCTCAACCCCTAACCCATTTGCAAAGTCATCCCCTTTTGGTCAAACCGACTCCTCCAAGTCTCCTTTTGGACAAGCTAATTCAAGTAACTCTCCTTTTGGCAATACCAATACTACCAGTGCCTTTGGCAACACCAATACCACCAGTGCCTTTGGAAGTACTCAACCCTCTTCCAGTACAAAAGAGAACTCGGCTTTCGGCTCGAATTCTGGATCGGGAACGTCGGCTTTTGGCAGCTCGGCTTTCGGAGGAATGTCGTCTATAGGCGATGCTCTGACAGGCAAGAAGGAGACTACCAGTAGTGCTTTTGGCGCTGGAGGAGGAACTGGAGCTTTTGGGTCAACAGCGGGAGCAGGAACAAGTGCATTTGGGTCAGCTGGAGGCTCTGGAACTGGAGCATTCGGTTCCTCTGGAGGTTCTGGAGCTTTCGGTTCCAGTGGAGCATCAGGAACCTCCGCTTTTGGTTCCTCAGCACCTACAAACTCAGCATTTGGTGCCCCTTCTACAGGATCTGCTTTTGGTGCATCAACTGGAGCCTCTACTGGCGCTTTTGGAGCTGCCAAGCCTTCTACCGGCGCCTCTGGCGCCTTTGGAGCGTCTACTTCCGCTGCCAACCCCTTTGGACAAGCTCAAAAGTCAGTGGCTGATTTGGCGTCTGTTGAAGTCGAAGACGTGCCTTCAAATTTCGTGGAAATGTTCAAAATGGAGTTTTTCACCCCAGGAAAGATCCCAGATGTGGCTCCTCCTCCTCAGCTGTGTCAGTAGGGGACGTAAAAGGGGGAAAGGACAGTTGTATAATAGAACAGTAATTTATTGGTGATGATTGAGTGGAGGTGGGACAACAAGGAGTCGAGAAAGAAGAAGTGCTACTAGTGGATGGGTTAGGACTGCTACTGAGCCTCATAAGAAGAGTATGACTAAGACTGAGGTGCAGTGTAACAAAAGAACTGGGGGAGATAAAAGGATGGGAAATCAAAATACCTTTTTAGGACAGTTTATTTCATGAGTTTTTCAACTCCCCATTGCTCCAGCCACCTCCTCCCTGTTTTTCTGAGACACGCTAAAACTCGATTTTCTCAACAGTTTTTCGCCAACAAAGAGCGTCATAGGAGGCCGAAAACTGCTGGGTTTTTGGCTAAAATCAGCTAGATTTTTGGCGGAGTAATAATTGGATCTATAGGAGCTGATTTATGAAAGAAAGTCTCACATCAAAGAAGCAGTTATGATGATGGAAATGCCATCTAGAGTGGGACCTAACGGGACTTGGAGAAGAAAGAAGGGCGTCTAAAGATGGCATTAAAGAGGATGGAATCGCCTGGATTTTTGTTAGTACAGTCTTCCAGTCTAAACAAGTTGATAAATACTAAATTATTTGTGGTCAGAGTAAAACCCGTGGTTCTAACTTGGTTCTCTGTCCTACAATACTATACATGAACTATCACTGGTTAAGAAGTGATAATTTGACTGAGGAGATAAAAGAACATAAGACCTTCAATCTTGTAGTGTTTGTATTACTAATGTTGAGCTATCACATTTGGAGTACCGGTACTTGTACAAATACATTTCACTGCACAGCCTCGGAGAGGTGCCTTAGGAGGACATTTGAGGGTAGAATAGAACAAAAGACATTCTTCAATCATCATATGGAGTCTTGTAGAGTTTCAACTAGCCTCTCTAGTCAATATATCTTCAACTGAACCGTTGCCTACGACTATGGTCTTAGGACTGTTACCTATCAAACGAATATGTCATTAGACAATTGAAGTTGTAGACATGATTATGGTGTGAATCAATGAAATCAGCTTGAATATCTCCACCCAATCTGTAATAAGAACCGCTAGATTCTAGTCAGATTAAAATGTATTTGTGGTCTGCCTCCTATCATCTTGTGCCCGCTGTATACAGTACAAGTAGAGAGGAGCAACTTGAATACAAAACAAGGAGATGATGGACTGTGATAAGGTACATATCAGTCAATGATTATGATAATGGTATTCGCCAAGTCCGACAAAAAGAGGCCCTCATACTTGTACAGTATGTTGGTTGCAGCTTTAGAGAACAGTTCATATAGCTCTTGAGTAAGGCCTACAGTCATAGTATAAAGAGGAACAACGCATCAAGAAGCTGGTAGGCTATGTTCAAGTCAAATTATTATAAGCTGAACGATTTTAATAAAGTGAGGATACTGTACTTGTATCTGGTTGTCTACTTGTACAATATGAACTTGTCTTCTGGACTTGATTATCATACTTACAAGCATCACAAGCACCTAAATCTGACAATTGTGACTACCAAAAATTTCAAATGTGAACAGAATAAGAGTAGCTTCTCATTCCTTGCTCAGTACTCGTATTTCCTATCTCTCAAATCTTCTCCTTATAAGACTTTTACTTACCAGTACCATACCTCAAGGGTAACAGAAGTGCCACCAGTAGTCATGTCATTAGTACCACCAATAGTCATCGTGAACACCTCGAAACTAGCAAAGATACTGAACCAAAAGTAAAAATTCATCTAAGATCATTACTTCCTCGAAATCACATCTCTCTCAAGTTCCACTATAAAGCACTTCTCTATGAACCTGTCCATGAAACTTGAATATCATAAGTACAAGCATCACAAGTAAATACAACAGGCCATTGTGGCTACCAGGAATACTGTGGATCACCAGAAAAAAGAGAATTTTCGAGGTTATCACTTTTCATCTCTCAGATCTTCTTCTAAGACATGTAGTACATACCAGGTAGGTACCTACTTGTAAGCAGGACATTGTATCAACCATACCAGTAGTCATGGTGAGCACCAAAGAGACCGTGGAAAGATTCAAAGAAAACGGTGCAGCTCTGATCCAGCATCAACACAAGCTATCTCTTCTAAATTGTTCTTGTACAAGTTCCCTCATACAGCACTTCTACTATTACACATTCTTATCACCATAAATAGGATGACCTCTCTCACACTTCCAAACAAAACAGATAAAAGCCACTCACTCAGTCACGTGACCTTCCCCCACCCCTTCCCACTTCCTTCCACCCTTTTTTCATTTATTTGCCACATTTTTTTCCTATTTTTTATTTCCCCCAATATCCCATTTTAACTTCCTCGCCACGCGAATTTGACGCGACTTAATTACCATACTGGTACTCAACACCCATGAAAGTCCTCTGTGTGGCCGAAAAACCGAGCGTGGCCAAGGCCGTTTGCAACATTTTGGGCGGTGGGTACACGACCCGCACGACAAGCGACAAATTCCTGCGAAATTACGACTTTCAATTCGAGTTTCCGGGCTGGGGAATGTGTGACTGTACTATGACTTCAGTAAGAGGGCATATTACATCTACGGAATTTTCGCGAGAAGAGGCCCGGAATTTCAAATTCAACAGCTCGAGACTGTTCACGGAGCCAGTGCGAACCACTGTGAAACAAGAGCTGAAAAAATGCGCAAAAAATATCCAAGATGAAGCCCGTCATGCCCGAAAGCTGCTTATATGGACAGATTGCGATCGAGAGGGGGAGTATATTGGGTGGGAAATTGTGCAGGAAGCGATCAAGCGAAATCCAAACATTGAGGTGAAACGGGCTGTTTTTTCGGACCTGGAGCGGAGTCACGTGATCCAGGCCGCCCGCAATCTCCAGCTCCTTGATATGAATGCTGTACATGCTGTTGCTGCACGGACAGAGATTGATTTACGCACTGGAATTGCCTTTACGCGTTTACAGACGCTTTATCTACAGAGCAAGTTCCCCCAATTCAAGACGATTTCGTATGGATCCTGTCAGTTTCCTACTCTTGGATTTATTGTCGATCGGTTCCTTGCCAGGGAAAACTTTGTACCGGAAAAGTTTTGGTACATGACTTTGAAATGCCGAGTGAGCCGAAAACAGATCAATTTGTCGTCGAAAAGAGGCCATATCTTCGATAGAGCGGCTGCTGTGGCGTTATATGCTCGAGTATGTGAGTCTGGAGTGGTTCCTAAAGTGACTGGTTTGAGTAGTCGACCTACTTCAAAGTATAGACCGTTACCGTTGACTACGGTTGAATTGCTCAAGTTAGGGTCTAGAGCTCTAAAGTTACCTTCTACACGTGTTCTGGAACTGGCCGAAAACCTCTATCAGGAGTCTTTCATCTCGTATCCTCGTACGGAAACCGACCAGTTCAGTGACGACATGGATCTCAAGGCATTACTTGCCAAACAAAAAAACAGTCCTGATTGGGGCGATTATGCCACTTCTCTGGTGGACGGAGACGGGTATAGTACGCCCAGGAAGGGTCGTAACAACGATAAAGCCCATCCTCCTATTCATCCTATTGCCTTTTGTGGAAACTTCAAAACCAACGATCATAAACGAGTCTATGAACTTATAACAAGACACTTTATGGCCTGTTGTTCCAAAGATGCCAAGGGTCAAACCAGTACTGTGGATGTGGACTGGTATGGAGAGCTCTTCTCGGCTACTGGTCTGGTTATTCTAGAAACCAACTTTCTCGATATCTATCCTTATGTGAAATGGACTGGATCTGGAGACCTTCCTACGGGTCTGGAAGTTGGAAAGGAGCTACCTATTGTTGAAAGTATGCTTGCTGAAGGTACTACGACTCCTCCAAAGCTGTTGACTGAACCTGAACTGTTGTCTTTGATGGATATGAACGGAATAGGTACTGATGCTACAATGGCCGAACATATCAGTACTGTGGTGACTAGAGAGTATGTGTATAGATGCAATGCTCAAGGACGACAGGTTCAGAGGGGGAAGGCAGAGTACTTTACTCCTTCTCCTCTGGGGCAGGCTTTGGTGGAGGGTTATGATTCTATTGGACTGGATAGATCGCTTACTAAGCCGTTTATAAGAAGAGACCTGGAAAACCAACTACGACAGGTGGCAAAGGGAGAAGCTACAAAGGATGATGTCGTCGAATCGGCAATGGTATCGTACAGAGAAATGTACGATTTGACCAGGAGGGAGACGGTCAAACTGGAGAGAGCTATTAGACAGAGGGTGGTCTAGGAGGATTAGGGGGAGGTTATTTATATGTACAATACACGGTAATGAACGGAGGAACGGGCTGGGTCGGTGTAGAACATGTGGGATGACCTTGTATGTCTTATCAAAACAGCAATATGACCATCGTGAGTTTTGAGTCTTGAGCCCATTTCAGATCCAAGTTCAAACCCTCGTTACACCGCTTGAAAGGGGAAGAAAGTGGTATATATGTAAACCAAGGTCGTGTGTAACTGTCGAATCAGTCATTTCAACAAGAAAACTCGGTAGCGAGTTTCTTTTCATGCCCTAACATCTCGAGAAGTGGTTTCAAATATCCTGTTTGATTTTTAATGGAACCCGTGGATGAGTATTACCGAAGCAACTCTTAATTTCGACCTGATAGGCACCTCTCTGGCTGTGTTTGCTAGTCGGCCTGAAAAGACTTGTACATTCACTTCTACAGTTCTTTTGGCATGTCCTAGTGTTGTGAAATGGTCGCAAAGTGAAAGGCATATTCAGACATGGAGATAAGTTTTCTGGTGCTTAAAAGGAGTCCTACAAACTGATAAACAGGGAGTCAAAAGAGTTTGCTGAAAAGATGGTACTTTCAGAAGAGTCCATTGAACGGTTCTCAGAGGAAAAGGAGAGGCTCAATTTCAATAGGCGCAATGTCTTTTTCAACAAAGAGAAGCGTGGAAAGGTGAAAGAGCGTGCTTGTGAAAATTGGATAGCTCATTTGGTCCATGGGAGGTGTATGGTAAGGTAAGGGAGGGGAACTATATATTGAATAGAATAAAAGGACTTATAACTAATATGATATAGTTTGAATGAATGAGAAAAGTTGGATGGGGATATTAACACCAGGTAGTGGTAGGGGCTCTAGCTGGATCTTCCTCTTGTTGAAGTTTTACTGCTGTTTGAGTCATTTGTTCTTGAGTTATGATGTTCACTGTTGGGTGGTGATCAGGTGAAGTAAGACAACAGCAAAGAAGATACGTAGTGGTAATGTCGTTTCAAGAAGTTTATCTACAGCTACATTGAGGTCAAAATAATAGCCTGGTTGAGTCCTCATGTCTTGTTTCTACTCATCTTTCAGTTTTATGTGAGGTGTACTGTAAGCTACAGTATCACCAAGCCAAGAATATCCACGCTAGAAGAAGGTAGATGGACTATAAAAGTGGGCTGGTAAGGCTTCATAAATGGCAAAACAAAAACCAGTATAAAGAGAAACAAGAGGCTCATAAGGTCTGTAATTAACACTAGTATATTCTCTCTCGTCTTACACTCTTCCCTTTCATCACATCACATGTAAGAACAGTCTTGTCTAATCAAGGCAGTAGATGTACGTTCAACGCTGTCAGACACTTGATTGAGTGACTTAGAAGCGCATTATGAAGTCCTTGATGTCTTGAAAGACTTCCATTTGTTGTTCTGTCGTTACCCTAAGTCGTCATCTCATGGCTATAGGTGTGGCTAAGTAGTCTTATTAAATGCTTCAGAAACACCGTATAATTCATATGAAAGCTTGATTCGTTCATTCAACCACTCCAAAGTCTCCAATGAATTAGTTTCATGATTCGTCTTCGATCACTCACATCATCATTCATGTCTTATTGCATTCAATGCCCATCCCCACTCTTCCCTATCTTCAATGAATGTTCCCTATTAAAAACTTCAATAAAGCCTATGTGGTAAGGATATACAGAGGGTGTTTTCATTCCCTTCTACTGTTTTATCTTTCTGAAAGCTCCATAGGCGTTACATGTTATCTCTATCTGGTTACAATCTGTATTGTTCACCATTCAAGATGACCACCACGACCAGGACTACAACGGCTGCAAATACTCCAATGACTTTGTGAGCCGTATCCAATTTAACAATGGAGTGTATTAAGGAATCACCAACTATCTTAGTTGTCACAACTCCTGTTTGAAGATACTCCTTAATTACAACTTATAGTATTGTATGTTGCTAAGGTAGCACTTCTGTATTGAGGAGATGAAAAGTGATGTGAACCTGGTTAGGTTTCAGGAAGAATAATCTGCAACGAATGGGAAGATCAGGTGTAAGGAAGGAAAGTACAAGTACAGTATTAATTCATGCACTTGTCTCTGCCCTCTAATTAGATCATGGATATATATTTTTCTTTTACTCGTACGTCTATAGAGGTGTAGGTTCTGATCAGTACCGCCTTTATACAACTTCTCCTGGCCACTTTAGCATCAGAAGAACCTGCTCAATGTACTGTAAAGTCTTTCAGTAATGTCTTCTGTCCTAATAACTAGACAAGAGTGTTATGGTTTATCATGTCAGGGTCGTAACACATTGAATCTAAGAAACATCTGGGTATTTATTGCTTCTCTTGAGTCACCAAAAGTATCTTGGACGGTCTTCATTCAGTTCTATAAGAGTCTCTGAGAGTATGTGCTCACCTCTCTCTTCCCTGAAGACTTCCTTCAAGTAGGTACTGGTACATACTGATCACCCTCATGGACATATGTTAGGTATTCGTAGATATCATATGCTTATGACAACCTCTGGTTCTATAGCAGAATATCTTAGTAGGCCTTCAGAGACATCAACCATCGAAATATCTTCTCATTCACCACTTTGACACTCCGTGACACCAGGAATATGTCTTACTGTAGATGGCTTCAGCATAGAAGTACAGTGCTTCATGACTTCACTTAAACTTCTGAAATCTCTTTTAAACGTCTCAAGTCCTTTTAACAATTCTCAGCATCCCAACAACGTCTCTTCTTCATCTCAACTTCAATATTAGGTCAACCTCAAGTTCACTGAAATAATGAGATCCTCACAAATGCATCTTATAATGAAGTTGGAGCTCTGCAAATTACGGCTATGGTTCAAATTGCTGCCAGAAATCGATTGCTCTACTCTGATTTCTTCTAGCACATCTACAGCCCAAATAAATGAGGTTCCGTTAACTACAAACTTCAAATCCCGAATAAGCTTCCCGAACCCCATTTAAGAATCCCGAAATTAGAATAAGCTTCCCGAAATTTAAGCAAGTTGTATCTGGAGCATTTTTAAATGATTTCAGCGAGTCTTAAATAATTCGATGAAAATGGGCTTTATTTGGCTTAGAGTTTGGACCCTAGATGGGGGTAGAAGAGCGATGTGGGAGGACTCTGGGAGGTGTTGTAGAGGGGTAATAGAGAAGGTAAGTAGATATATTTGTTTCAGTGGTCTTGGTGATCATTTTGATATAGAAATATGTGCGTATTTGTCATTAATGAGTCGCATATGAGCTCCTAATCTCCATGGCTACCATCAACAAAACCCAACTAAAACGAGACTATCCAAAGTTCGGAGAAGATGAATAATACGAGCAATATTTGTAGGAAATTTGTATTTTAGACTGCTAATGACTAAGGTTATCTATTATATACACAATAGTACAGTTTTTATAACTTTACAATATCAGGAACATCGAAAAGATGTCCCCAGCATGGTTCTCATTCTAAGTAATTCCCAAGTATAAGCATGTATCAACAGCACCTCTAAAATTGTGGTCAAAGGGTACATTCGCAAAGAGAAGAGGTAAAAGAAAAACACATGTGAATTATTAGATGCCTAGGGACCATATTAATTCAATTATTTTGCTTCTAGAAGTTGTTTACTGTGTGATATGCCACTTCTCTATAAGTATAGTAGAGTAAGAGAGAACTGAGATCCAAAGGCATCCAAATGCATTATGACCTAGAGAGAAACTCTAGATCTTTTGTAACCATAGCGAGTTTCTATTGCATCTTCTTCTTACCCTACTTGTACAAATAGTTCTCTAGTTTCAGATACATTCATCCGACTTGTTATGACAGGGAGAAATGTGGTACTAAATCACAACAGAAACCATAAGGGGTTCAAAATCACTAGCAGTAGCATCTACGGATGATTTGAGCTGTTTTTTCTTCTTCATTTCACCCTTTTCCATCATGTATCTAGTTGAACCAAACTGTTTTGGTCACGACAAGTACCGGTACCGTATGTACTATATGTTGCTTACTAACAAAGAAATGACGGTTGGAAAAGTACTAGAGGTGCTGAAAGCCACTAATACTGCCATTGAATACTTTTTATACTCATTTATAGCTTGTATTCTTCAGTTTACCATGTGCCAGGCCATGATTATGTCTTGAAGGGGCGTTAATTTCATCCAGTAATATCTAAAAGGTGTCATTTGACAGCATTCAGTCACAATCAAAACTGCTATCACCTCATTACCGCACAAGTACTGGTTTTTTCCTCTTGTTTGTTATACCAACTCCTCTTTGTTGAAAACAATCAAGTATATTGATTGATATTTAGTTAATGTAACGACTTACACAACACACCACAGTTCGTTCCGAGGTGGACACTTGTCGACTAGATGTACCAGATGTACCGTACCATTACCAACGTTATCTTTATATCTTCAACTGTCTCATATTGGTCTACATCCAGTATTTGCTTACTCAACTTTTCTAATAAGGTATACCAACACGGAGTACCAGTATTTGTATCTATACCCTGCTTTTAGGTACTTCCTTCTTCCCCTTCTTCCCCCACACCACTCACACAACCCCTCCACTTCCAAAGCGGCGGACGCAATCATGTTCTGTCTCCAACACGGCCGGAGTGGAGGGGGGGGTGTTAATGGTGTCAAGCGAGGCAGGGGAAGTTTACGACACAATCCAAGTTTTGGTTTGTGTCACTACACAAAAACAAATATAAGGTGACAGGAGGATTGTGACAGGTTAAGAGTCTTTCTTCGGAAGTGCAGGTTACTTATTCCAAGAGATCCAGGCCAGCAGACATCAAGATACTTCCTAGTTCTTATCCTTACCTCAGACATGCCACTACCTTCACACCCCATATGAATAGTCATACGGTGGTCCCTGCTACCGGTTCTATTTCATTACTCTTGTCAACTTCTCACCAATAACTTCAACTATATACACCCTCACCTTTTCTCCCCCGCCTTTTCTCCCCCTAAACACCGATATCTTCATTCCACTCTTCGGGATGGGCAGCAATGAACTCGTCCATCAACTTCTTGCACTCTTCATTCTTGAGGTTCACCACCTCCACTCCTCGAGTTCTCAGGTAGTCTTCTCCACCGACAAACGTCTCATTTTCGCCCATAACCACCCGTTTAACGCCAAACATCAAACAAGCGCCCGTACACATGTCACAGGGCGACAGAGTGGTGTACATTGTAGCATCTTTGTAGACCTTTCCTGCCAGACGTCCGGCGTTTTGAAGAGCGTCGATTTCGCCATGGTGAACGGCGGAGCCGTGCTGGATTCGTCGGTTGTGTCCTTTACCAAGCACAGTACCGTCTCCGGCAACTAGAACGGCTCCAATAGGAATTCCTCCTTCGTTTTTTCCTGAGTTAGGGGGGAAGTGGAGGGCTGAAAATGGTGGAAAACGGAAAACCGCCAGAAACCGCCAAAAACGATTATTTTGCAAATCAGATGACGCAAGCGTCACCTGATTTGCCAACTCACCCTTGGTAGCCTGCTCAATAGCCAAGGCCATATACTTTGCGTCGTCCAGAGCCATGTTGATGTGGAGAATAAGATGAAATTTCACCCGCCAAAATCAAAGATAAGGAAACCTAACGTCGGATTCCGATGGGGTAGGGAAAGCAGACAGAAGACAGGCTGATGAACCATGATAGAAGTATAAGAATGACTTATGAACGGGAAAAAAGACGTTAGATATAGTCATTATTCCTCTCTTACTAACCACTCTCCATCTCATCTACTCTCGTGCACGTGCATAAGCGAGGTCTGAGAGATGAGATGAATCCTACAATGGAGTGTTATCGGCTCATCCGGTGGATGTGTCAAAAATGACGTTGACGAATGAAAAAGCAGATTGAGAGGTTAGGGAACGTTTCAGGTCGGTTTGAAAGACGTCAGAAGTGATTGACAGAGATAAGCGAGGCAAGTTGGTTGATTTGAGTGCACTGTTGTGAGGTGCTATTGTTCAAGTAGAGTGTCAACTAGGAGGAGGGAGTAGTGGAGGAGAGGAAGGAGGGTGCGTTTTTTGTTGACTAAAAGTAGTAAAGTTGACCAGAAAAGTAGATGAATCGATTCATTGAGACATGATTAATTGATTTGGCTACTTTTCTGACATTCTTCACACACAAATAATGCCAGAAATCGGACACTTCAATTTCTCCCCACTGTTTAAACTCATCTTTAAAGCTCCCACGTTTTCGTTTATTCATATTAAAACGAGTGGCAAACAGGAATGACTTTTGAGACGTAAAACACCTCAAATAAGACCATGAAAACGCATCTTCACACGTGATTATCCTAAAACTGACCAAAATGCGTTTTTTCCCACTCCCCAACTAACTCATAACCTGTGGACCCTCCCTCCATTAACGTTCAATGGTCACGTTTCTCGTAATAGCAAGAAATGATCTGTTGAGCAGGCGTCGTAGTAAAAAACCTGTTTTGATCAGGTTATGAATCAGATTATGAGTCACGTGACCAAAATCCGTCTCCACTCTTCCAATGGTCACGTGACTAGCAATGTTTTATTATATCTCATCCCACTTGGGATTATCTAACAAAGGCACGGGACATGCACCCCACATTTACCGAGGTCTGAGGTGGAAGTATAAGTAGTGGGCCAATCAAGAAACCAAAAGTACCGTTAGACTCCCCTCATTGAGCTGATTACAACCATCTACTTTTCACCCCCACAACCCCCCTATTACATCTTTTATCCAACTCTCCTCCTCCCACCCCACACTTTAAGTTAATCACAGTCTTCTGCTCCACCACTCCACTATCCGTACTACACGACGATGGATTTTTTCAGACGGCACCAGAAAAAAGTGCTGGCGCTGGTGGGCGTGGCGCTGAGCTCGTATCTGTTCATTGATTACGTGAAAAAGAAGTTTTTCGAGATCCAGGGCCGGCTGAGCTCGGAACGGACCGCCAAACAGAATCTCCGCCGCCGATTCGAGCAGAATCAGCAGGACGCCGATTTTACCATCATGGCGTTATTGTCGAGTCTGACGACTCCGGTTATGGAGCGGTACCCGGTTGACCAGATCAAGGCCGAGTTACAGAGCAAAAGACGGCCTACAGACCGTGTTTTGGCGTTGGAGAGTTCCACTTCGTCTTCTGCTACGGCTCAGACGGTTCCTACCATGACCAGTGGAGCTACGGAGGAAGGAGAAAAGTCGAAAACACAGTTGTGGCAAGATTTGAAGAGAACTACCATTTCCAGAGCGTTTTCTCTCGTCTATGCAGATGCTCTTCTCATCTTTTTTACGCGTCTTCAGCTCAACATTTTGGGCCGACGAAACTACGTTAACAGTGTCGTTGCTCTGGCTCAGCAGGGTCGGGAGGGTAACAGTGAAACTGGCGCTCCTTCGTTTGGAGATTTGGCGGAAATGGGCTACTTTGGCGATCTTTCTGGCTCGTCTAGTTTTGGAGAAACCATTGTGGATCCTGATTTGGATGAACAGTATCTGACTTTCTCTTGGTGGCTTTTGAACGAGGGATGGGTGTCTCTTAGTGAACGAGTGGAGGAGGCTGTTCGAAGAGTTTGGGATCCCGTTTCTCCCAAAGCTGAATTGGGATTTGATGAATTGTCGGAACTCATTGGACGAACACAAATGCTCATTGATAGACCTCTCAATCCTTCTTCGCCGCTCAACTTTCTGGCCCAGTTGCTGCCTCCAAGAGAACAGGAGGAGTATGTATTGGCTCAGAACCCTAGTGATACAGCTGCTCCAGTAGTAGGACCTACTCTACGACGTCTTCTAGATGAGACGGCAGACTTTATTGAGTCTCCTAATGCTGCCGAGGTGATTGAACGACTGGTTCATTCGGGTCTGTCGGTGTTTATGGATAAATTGGCCGTCACTTTTGGTGCTACTCCTACAGATTCAGGATCTCCTTTTCCTGTGGTTTTGCCTACTGCTAAAGTCAAGCTGCCTTCTATTCTTGCAAACATGGCTAGACAGGCTGGAGGAATGGCCCAGGGATCGCCGGGAGTGGAAAATGAGTACATTGAGGTGATGAACCAGGTGCAGGAGTTGACGTCGTTTAGTGCGGTGGTTTATTCGTCGTTTGATTGGGCGTTATAGGGTGGTGCGCAGCAGCACCCTATAATCACAGCAGAGTTAAAGGACGGGATGCGAAGCATTCCGGCACAAACGGTGCTCTGTTCCGGACCAAGAACCGGTGCATTATTCCCTATGACTACAGTACGGCGTAGCCCGGATACAAGGCTCCATCCTGAGTTAGGGTGCAACAGGAAGTATCAGGTTCACCAGGCACATACACCAATGATTTATGACTGATTGAGAAGGGAGAGGGTGTAGATGAGATGAAATACCATATTGACGATGAGTAGGTGGTGGGAGATGATTGTAGGTAATTGAGGGATGGGGTGATTACGATGATGTAGAAGTATATGAAGAGAAGAGAAGGTGAGGCAAATGAAGAGAAGATTAAGATGGGCAGTTGGGGAAGGAGAGGTAGAAGAGCGTTGAGAGAAGAGGGTAGAGTGTTGCAGTTTGTAGAGAGTGTATATGGATTGGCAAGCAGATGGCCTTCCATGGGTATAGGGACTTGACAGACGTGGTTGTGAAGCAGATGATGGACTGGTACTTGTAAGTTGAATGTACCTGAACAAGTTATGGTTAGATGTACTCATATGAAATAATATAAACCACAGTCACGAATTGCAGATGATGTCTACGGTAGATGTCTAGGTTATACGCGCCTATTCTTGTAGATGGAAGAGGTAAGAGATAGAGGGGTCTATGAGTCGTTGAACAGAGATATAGAGGATATATATATATATAGATAATGTACTGTCATCAGTTCTTGTATTCACGATAGTATTTGAATGATATGAATCCAGAATATCCAATAGTGATTAAACCTATCATACGAGGGTGCATAACAATTGCTATTGGGCAGAGTACTTGACTCAATAATGTTGAGGGAGAGAAACAGTACAAGTAGATGGTTATACTCGGAGAGCAGTATGTATTCAGATGAATAAATATCAAATATGTATACGATACATGCTTCTCTTCCAGTTGAATCACTCAAGCAGATGAATCATAGATCGGCATAGGTATTTGGAAGGTAGATGAGAGTAGATCGGAGACATTGTACTTTAGATCTTCATAACTACGATCTAAGTCAAGGAATGATATAAGCTTGTGGACGAGATTTCGAAGGTTCTCTTCAACATTCTGTATGTTCGATATATTCATTAAAGTCGTACCTGTAATAGAAAGCATACCATTGCCCACTTACGTTAGAATGGGTGACCACAAGTTGAACAAAACGACGTCCAAACCGAACGAGAACTTCACCATTAGAACCGCCTCATTCACAGCTTTCAAATGGTGCCTTTATATCCTATTTATCTCTATTATTGAGGTCAATTAATACAACATCTATAAATACAAATCTATGAAGATGGATCCAACATAACGTAACAGGTCTGTTCTTGTACCTGTACTACGTTTAGTCGCTCGGGCCCACTCTATCCCCAATTTAGTCCCTCCGATCATGTCTCGAATCGACCTCAGGCGTTGTACCTCTTTCTCTCAAGTATAACCGAGTGTACACGTGAACAGGGCCCATCCGGAAACCTAACTAGGGGAAGGGAGAGGGCAAAAAAATGTGTTGAGACAGTTACTAAAAGACACAATTAGTGAGACAGCATTCCTTCGTATATCCTGGGGCCTGACATTGGCATAGGACAAGTAGGAGACATGTGAGAAGCATGACATGAGGGGGTGGTGGCAGAATGACTATAAATAGTACAACAGCAGATTATAAAGATGATATCCAGTTCAAAAGTTGACCAAAAACATCATCAAGTCGGTCCAAGTCGGTCTTCAGATCTTCAAGTCATTTCCTCCCCTTTTCCCTGTCTCACCACCTCGGACCGTGGCTGAGCTGAAAGGTGCGGCTGAGAGAACGGAGGACTCAGGCGGTGTAGGTTTGAGTCATTTGTTGCCTTGGTTACGCCCCCCGAGTCCGTCTACAGTCAACACACACATACGGCTTGCTCCCATCGCTCCTGGCTTTAAGGCATTTTGAGCGGTTTGTAGCAAGATCGGGGAGATCGGTGGTAAGGAACGAGGTACGCTACCGGTACCAGATAACAGAAGTAGATTAGCGAAAAGTAACTATGAAGGACATTTATTATTGGACCTGGCTGTAGCTATCTTCTTATTGATTTCTTTCTCGTCTTTCCCGTCTTTCCCATCTTTTCTTGTTCTATTTGACACCCCTTTTTCTCTCCTTGTTCCCTCTTTTTTCTTGTCTTACTCCACCGTTCTGTCTGATGTTCAGACGAATGTTGCTCCTTGTCGATGCTTCAAACTCTGCTCACGGAGGTGCATTGCAGAGAAGCGTCCTATGCAGGGATGGGGAGGAATGGCAAGGAGGGGGGCGATGAGCAAAAAAGAATACCAAATAACATGTGAAAGTCACGTGATCACGGGAAATCATTCTAGCTACGTTTTATCATCATATTCCACTAAAAAAAGCCACATTTTGTACCCCCTTTGTCCACCTACAAACCTCCCCTAAGATGTTCAAAACTATCCTTCCAACTTTGAGTTGAGATAAACGCAGGAAATGCAGTCTGTCAGGAGGGCAAGAGAGACAAGCTAGGAGGGGAGGGTGGAGATAAGAGGTGGAAGGAGTATTCCAAACACAACAAAAACTTGACAGGATGAGTAGAAAGCCTCAAATTACTGGATTATCAACTTTTTACGTCAAAATCCGTCCATTCCATCGTTCTAGACTGGTTTATATGTTTTATCATAAAGTTACTCCAACCTTGGCATTTCAAATGTCGACTGAAATCTCAGGTTGTATATAAATATCCAGTACTGTACCACCTCTCTTCCCCCATCAATGCCGCTGTTCCAAAAAACCCGACTGCTGGTCAAAAAAGTACACAATGCAATGCACAGCCGAGAAACCAGCATGACCGAAGACGACCTGGAGGCGATCGTCAGTCCAGGCTTTGAAGTGAAGGGTGTTTCCAGAGATACGAGTCCAGAGTACAAGAGCGACTACAAGGACAACTACACCTACAACACCAACTTCGGTAACTACAACAACGCCCACTACACCTACTCAAAGGACAACACCAACGACCCCATCGCCTACCTAACTCCCCCATTAACACCTACCACACCCTCTTACACCATGGCTCTGACCACCCACACCGTGTCCAGCACCTCTCTACCGTCTATAGCGCCGCTGGTTTCGTCGCAGATTGTGGACGACAACTTTCCCGTGCAGGATTACACAAAATGGGAAAGTGTTCATGGTCACTCAGCATGTCAGGATTGTCTGGTATGTACTCGACCATTTTGCAGTGGAGATCAGATCCGGGAGTTGCCCTGTTCAAGCACAATTCCTCACATTTTCCACTCGAGCTGTTTGTATGATTGGCTGACCCAGAGCCATCTCAGCTGTCCCACTTGTGATCGGCAGGTGTTGTAGCTGCCCCACGTGATCGCAGGTGTTGCCCCACGTGATCAACGGGTGTTGTACCGGTACCGGTAGTATTTATTGCATAAAAAAGAGTCTGCAAAACGAAGCAGATCAGAGAATGAATGAAGATGATGATTATTAGGAGAGATGTACGTGGGTCTGTAGATCCATATTGGTAGATCGTAGAGGTTAGGAACAGTATCTACACCATAATTAATGATTGTGTACCCATATAACTGTAGATATGAAGAGTCAAGTGACTTGTAATGAGTGTTTACTAGCTCACTCCTTTCGTCTAGAGTAGTCCTCTTGTCTTCATGTTAATCTATGACCTATTTTTATGTTTCTTATACAATCAATTGATTATAACTTCGCTATGTAAGAGGACAGTAACTTTTGAACTGAATGTATGTTGCAACGGGGTAATACAATTCATTCAATTACAGGGTTAACAAGAAATTCAGACTTTTATAAGCCAGCTTCAACACCCATCAAGATCAAGAAAAGGTGTTAAATCCTCACCCCCCCTCTCTATGAACACTCAGTCAAAGACAGAGCTCATATGTAGCTTGGTGTCTCTTCTTTTTTTGTACAGTTACCGGTACTCTCAGGGTGTCAAGAGTATAGAATGTACATAAATTCTGAAGAAGGTGGACATGGCTGTTCAGAAGTACCATCAGAAGCTCTTTCTGTAGTATCAAGAACTGTCAACCATTGTAGTGTGCTTTCGTAGGAGTGTTTGTTAAAAACAAGTCGATAGGAGGTCTCCAGGAGCGTCAAAGAAACGTTCTAAGAAGTCCCTATGACTCTAGGATCATTTTTCGTTGTTCTGGAGTCCATGTTGTACTGACCCGTGTAGACTGAACAAAGATGCGGCAGAAAAGTGACAAAAAAAAACACGCAAATATTCAGGAGAAGTTGTCGAAAGCGGTTAAACAGCGTATTGGATCCCTTCTGACAACTTCCTGGACCTCATCGACCCCTTTTTCACGTTCCATCAGTGATCTTCATCGTTGGCACCACTTTGACCCTAAAGCGCCAAAAACACTCACCTGAAACCCAGAAGCTGATAAGGGGTTCTTTACGGCGTAGATAACGTGTTTGTCAAATGTATGAGTGGTTTAGGTGCTTCTTAGAACTCGTAATCGCTTAAAATTTCGTTTTCGGAGAGGGGTATTGGACTTATAATTTGGAGATGCAACATTGTAGTAGACCTACCGGTACGAGCGAACACAACTTCAGTCTAATTGAGTGTAGTATATACCATAGTACCCGTAGGTGTAGTATGCGATTTGAATGCGATTATAATATATGCGAATTGTGTGAGTAGTGATGCAGTTGTAGTGAATGCAGGTTGTAATTGTAGTAATGCAATGTAGCCTCCTCCTCCCTCCTCCTGCTACGCCTTATGGAGGAGCATACTTCCTCCTCTTCAGCGCTGGCCTGGCAGTATTCTTGAACCTGGGTCCGGGAACATTTTCTTTTCTGTTCTTGGTACCCTTATTACCGGTACCAGTTCTAGTAACACTTCTCGGTCTAGAAGTATCAGGTTCAGTATGTTGAGAATTGGAACTGGAAAAGTCAACCACAATAGGAGAAGACGAATGAGACGGTTTATCATTGTCTGCAAAGTCAGGAGACGACGATTTCCCAAACCGAAACTTGTTCAAGATTCCAAACTCGTCGTCTGATGGAGAAGAGGGTTCCAAGGCTTGAGGAAGGTCTGAATCTGACTCCACGAGTTCCAATGGAGGAGAAGGTGATGCTGGTAAGTCCAGGTGGTCTGGTTCGATGATGAGGATGTCATCTTCTTCAACATCACGTGACACAGGTTTTGAAATAAGGGCACCCTGAGTAGTTTCTGTAGGAGGGTTATCAGTCTCAGTGCGACCATCTTTTTCTCCTGTAACCCCGGAAACAGTAAGATTCTCTTCGTCTCCCTCCTCCCCCTCATCATCATCTATAACGACCACATCATCTGGTATAATCACCTTTCTCTTGACTTTTCCAGTATTAGGTAATCTGAACAGTTTTGCCAAATTGGGGTATTGTGTGGTATTTTTGGCGGGAGAAGTGGTAGATGATGCCTCCACATCCTTCTCTTCCTGGTTTCCTTTCGTTTCGGGCTCATTCTCCCTCTCATTCTCCTTCTTTGGCTCCTCCTCCTTCTCCCCTTTAACCTGAGCACTGTTATCTCCCTCCAAATCAGTAAAAGAAACGGCACTCCTGAAACTCATAACCTCATAGTCCAAAAATCTCACCTCGGAATGCTCCTTATCCGGTAGTTCCCTCGTATAATCAATCGTAGGAGGTAAGTTGAGCTGCTCAAGAGTATACATTCTGTTATCTATGGCTTCCAGTTCCCCTGCAAAGTCCAGTAGATCAACAGCCTTCAAATCCAGAGATACAACTCGTCCCTCATTCCAATACCGAGTGTAAGGAGTTCCTCGTATAGACACTGTTTTATGTAACAATTTGTCATATCGAGCTCGTACACTATCCATATCTCCTCCCCAAAGAAAAGACGAGGTAACCTGCTCTCCTGAGCCGTCGTCTATTTCCAAAGAAACAGACAACTTGCCGTGAATGTCGTTATTCACCGTTTTCACCACAACAGACATGACAGTGCCTGTAAGACGAACATGAGTGATGGGATGTGTCTTGTAAAAGTGGATAAGTCGTGTAGCACGGCTTTTTTTGCGACTGCCCTGAGAAGGACACACGGCTATTCTTTCCAATAGCCGGATATCATAACAGCTCAGGGGGACCCAGTGACAGTAGTACTTGGACCTGTCCAGGGACATGTTGCACTGTAAACAAGGTGGTATGCATGGAGATGGAGATCAGAGTTTGAGTGGAAGAAGAGATGATGCCTTCTAGAAACAATTTATAAAGAGTAGCTGTAGGAATAAGTAGTCCTAGGGGTATATTTGGGGTGTTAGAGAAGTTATATCACGTGATTTTTTTTTTCCCTGTTTTTTCGAGCCGTTTAGAGGGGTCCATGAGATGCGCTTTTACCTTACTAAAACTAACTGTAAGGGAGGAGTACACTTGGGGTATACTTATATTGTAGGAACGTTGAACAGGTAAGTCAAAAACGTACTATTTTGTAATATATAAGATAAATAAGATGCCCAGTTGATTTCCTAAACTCTTAGGAGTCGAACCCACTAACTTTCATTCGAATAGATGTACGATAATACTCCACCTCCCACTCTCCTCTCTATCAGGGTAAGAATAAGTTGTGACTTGGGAGTGTCTTCCTCTATCAGCCTCATCACCTCATCCCAGTGAAGACTGTTCTTATACAGTGGGAAAATGAAGGTACAAGTAAGGCAGTATCTTGAACAAGACAGGACCTTAAACTACCCCAAATAGTCATAATCAGACCAAATAAAATCCCCAGGCCTTCTAGATCACGTGACCACCATCTCTTCCTTTTTTTTTTTTTTTTTTTTTTTTTTTTTTTTTTTTTTTTTTTTTTTTTTTTTTTTTTTTTTTTTTTTTTTTTTTTTTTTTTTTTTTTTTTTTTTTTTTTTTTTTTTTTTTTTTTTTTTTTTTTTTTTTTTTTTTTTTTTTTTTTTTTTTTTTTTTTTTTTTTTTTTTTTTTTTTTTTTTTTTTTTTTTTTTTTTTTTTTTTTTTTTTTTTTTTTTTTTTTTTTTTTTTTTTTTTTTTTTTTTTTTTTTTTTTTTTTTTTTTTTTTTTTTTTTTTTTTTTTTTTTTTTTTTTTTTTTTTTTTTTTTTTTTTTTTTTTTTTTTTTTTTTTTTTTTTTTTTTTTTTTTTTTTTTTTTTTTTTTTTTTTTTTTTTTTTTTTTTTTTTTTTTTTTTTTTTTTTTTTTTTTTTTTTTTTTTTTTTTTTTTTNCTGCACACCCTGCATGAAGATCGTTATCAGCGTCCAACAACGTCCAACAACGTCTCTTCTTCCCACTCACCCACTCAAAACACCATGGAAAGACACCCGATCACGTGCCATATTCTCGACACTACTCGTGGACGACCTGCTGAAAACGTTCTTTGTCAAATTTACAGAATTGGTAATGTCAATGGAGGTCCTGTGAAAGCCACTTCAGAGACTGAAGCTGTTGGCAAAGCTCGAACCAATAAAGATGGACGAGTGGCTCTATGGACTCTTGAAAAGTCGTTCCCGGAATTCACCCAGGCGCCTCTTCCTGGAGTGTACAAGATTCGATTTGAGACTGAAGCGTACTTTGTTGCTGCTGCTGATGGAGATGCTGAGAAGGCCAAGTCGTTTTTTCCGTTTGTGGATGTCCACTTTACGATTCCCAGTCCTGCCGATGCTCATTATCATATTCCCTTGTTGTTGTCTAATTATTCTTATTCGACTTACAGGGGGAGTTAGACATAGCAGTATGTAGTGCTGCGTTGTACGAGTCGAACAGCACGAATTGTTGTCCAAAGTACGAGTCGAACAGCACGAATTGTTGTCGAGTACAAGTCGAATAGCTCGAATTGCTGCGTTGTCGAGTACGAGGCGAATAGCACGAATTGCTGCGTTGTCGAGTACGAGGCGAATAGAACAAATTGCTGCGTCATACCACCACCTACAAAAGCATACAATGAATACATCTATAAATTATTACGTAGTGGTTCCATCCAGATATCTGGATAGCTTCTTTCTGGGTAGCTTCTTCCTGATAACTTTTCTGAATAGCTTCTCAGGATAGCTTCTCTGCATAGCTTCTTTCTCTGGGTACTTTGGACCTTGCTTCTCAGTACCTGTCCCCTACGGAAACTTCATCTTCCATAAGGCCATGGTGACACAACTGGCAGTCACGGCCATGGTCAAGTTAACCTGATTATTGCTCAGAATATCAGCACCTGCGACAGATTTCAAATCGGGAGCCTGCTCGACTTTTCGACCGCCACTCATCTCCACAATCTTGCCTCCTTCATTGACAACCGACTTCTGAAACAAAGCTCCAAGAAGAGAGTCCAGAAGAGACCCACAGAGTCCAACTGAACCCATAAACAGAATGAACAGTAGAGCGTCGGCAATCTTCCAGGATTTGCCCAAGGGAACAACCAAAACAGTCACAATGCCAATATACAGACCTCCAGCCAAAGCAACCATGCATCCCAGAGGCGAAATACCTCCATTGGTGCCCTTTGGACAGGGCTGGAACGTGGTAATGAGAATAGGAGGGTACTTTGACAAGATTCCGAGCTCAGAAGAGAAAGTATCTGCCGTAACAACCGCATAATGGGCAATAAATCCAACCATTAACCAGTCAGATTTGTCCCATTTCGATTGACGTCCATCTGGAGACTTGTAGATTTTGAAATAGTAGTGCAAACACAGCAGGATGGACGCAAACACCGAGTTGCACAGAACCTGAGCCACAGTCCGTGTTTCATGGACTTTTTCCTTGGCATTGGTGACCTTTCTTTTGGTCTTGATTCTGGACCGAGGATCCGATTTCTCAAACCGTTCATCCTTTGCAGGCCGAATCTCCGTGACAATATGGTCGCCACGGGTCTCTGTCAATGTGCTCTTGAAGTCAGCTTTCATTTTGGTGAACTTGGACGAGGGCAAGTAGAAAGCAAACAAGAGCACCATACAGACCGACCAAGGGTGGACGGCATGAATAATGCCCGTGACAACTGCCGCCACAATAGCCGCCGGCGTCAGCGACTTGTTTTTGTGCGCTCGACGCGCTATTTCCACCAGCGCAGCTGCTCGAAGCAGTTTTCCAGTGTGCATTGTTGTGGTGAAGATAGGGTTGAGTGAGATGAACAGAAGGTTAGGGGGAAAGTAAGTGGAAGATTAAGTGGAGGGGTGAGTAGGGTTAGTTGGGGGGAGGTGTATTAGGGGTGATTGTGAAGGATTTTGTGTGAACGGAAGTTACGAAATTGATATGTAGTTGGTTAAATTGATCTGGCTATCTAATGGTATAGTTTTAGTCTCTCTACCTTGTCTGGATCCCCGGATAACCACCCCCAGCAGACTTTTTTGTCCACTAATTTCCAACAAAGTTAGTTGACTAGATGAAAGCAACCACGCAAAACGGAGAGTATGAAGTTCCGATGGAGGATTTGAGGAGATATACTGGAGTAAGAGTGGAAAGAATGTGATTGGGATGTTGGTGGACGGTTATGAATGCTTACTAAGCGACAATTGGGCTAGGTATTCACATTTGATGGAGTTTCAGGGGTTTTATAGGTTACACTCCTTATACAGTTGTACAAGACAAATGGTATTGAAGGAATGATCTTGAGAAAGATTGAATTTAAAGTAGTATTCATATATTAACGACTAGTTATGACTTACCTGGATGATATTCTGATGCCTCGACTTCGTTTTTATGTCTACCAAAAACCCTTAGTCTACACTCTTATGAGGGTCAAACATGAGAATCCTCAGAAGTGAGGAGTTCTACAAGACAAAGGGTATTGACCCTTTCATTCAACAAATGGTACCATAAGTTTCACTTAGAGAGTATCTTCAAATACACCAACGAGTCATACACGTACATAATCATTTATTCAGCAATATTTAAGTGCTATCGCTGTTCATCTGCCCTCAGACATAAGTTCCTCTATTGTCGCTGGGTGTAGAAAGAGCCGCTGCCCCAAATATACGTACTGTACTTTGCAGACAAGAGGTAGAGGGATTTGATGCCCTCAAATACACCAACGACTCAATATGACTCAATCTCAGGGACATTTCATTCTCTATTGAAAAAGCTGAGGAGGTGGATAGAGCTATGGAGTGATACAGCTCGATAATTGTTGACACCAACAGAAGAAAAGACTCATCAAGCTTAAGGAGGCTATATGTGACTGGCTGTCAACTCTTCTTTGCAACTGCTACTTTATATTGCTCTTCAATACTTGATTCGGTTGACATGTCAGGTCATAGGCAACACCCAGGGTGTATTTTTCGCTTTGGTTGTAAGAAAGTGCGTATAAAAGAGAATATATGTTGAATCTACTATTTCACATCTGTCTTACTGTACCGTACTTAACTATCAAGTCCCCATTGCTCCCAAGATATCTTAGAGCCACACTTGCCTCATCTCAGGAGGGGCCTGGACGCCTATCGATTATTGATCAATAAAAGCAGAAAAAGTAAGAAAAAGATGACCATTGGTTTCAACTACTGTACAGTAAACTTATTGTAATATCAGCTTTTGTGTATGTTCTGACATCTCGACTTTTGTGTCCACCAAAAACACTTGTTAAGGGAGTCTACATACTGGTATCTGGTACCGGTACCCTTATGAGGGTCAAACAGAATGTGTTCTTCATTTCAACAAGATGATAATCTACTTGGACACAGCTAAAGTGAAAAAATACATTGTATATAAATAGTGTAATTGCTGACAGGTTTGTACAAGTTGATTGCTGTTTGATCGACTTTGTAGACTGTAGCTGTGGTTTTGTTGTTGGAGATTTCTAAGCATAAGGACCATAAGAGATTTAGTCCACCTGGATGACCTTAGAATTACCGCATCACCTCACTGGACGCCTCATTTCGCCTCCAAAACCTCCTGGTTCTTTGTCGTTAAGCCTCAGACTTCTCCTTCTCCAGTCCATTTCCGTTCACCTGAGTAGCCTCCAGAACAGGAACTGGCGCAGGAGGATTGGCAATTTCTTTTCCAGTCTCTAGAGACGACTCCAGAGGTTCCGTTTTGATGCTTTTGACGGTTGAAGTGGACATGATTCCGTCTCTTACGGGTCCTTCCGGAGCATAACTCATGACTTTATCCAGCAATACCTCCTTTTCCAACCACAATCGTCGTCTTTTCCTGTTTCCGACCTTGAGTTCCTTTTGCAGGTCTCTTTGTAGCTGTAGAGCCCATGCTTCCTTGCGTTTAAGATCCTGATACAGAGCTTTCAACGTTTCGGAAGGCATGGTCTGCAAATCTCCATCTTCAGGGTACTCCATGATTCTGAGCACTGGAGGAGTATCTTTGACGATTTCGGCAATCTTGAGAGCCTCATTAGTGCGTCCCATGGCTCGAGTTTCATTTTCCAAAGTGGTAGCCAAAGTATGAAGACTTCGAGGTTCAAGATGCTCCACCACAGCATCTACATTACCAATAACTCCACTATGATGGGTCTTGAACTGCGGGTCACTTGGCCGCAACTGTTCCGTCTCGTGAACAGTACGCATATGTTTAGCCAACGCATCACTTCGAGTGAAGTTTCGATCGCATTCAGGAACTGAACAGTAGAAGGGCTTTTCTCCAGTATGACTTCTCATATGAGACACCAGGGCGAATCGTGACGGTTGAACCATTCCCTGACGTGAACAGCCCGCCCAATCACATTGATATTTGCTTTTTCGAGCCCCGAAATGGACTTCATTGAGATGGTCTACCAAGGCATCGAGGTTGGCTACCTTTGTTTCACACCCGACCCAGTGACAAATCTGCGGTTTAGGGTTGTAGACGTCGTCATCCGAGTCCATATGGTGCGCTATGGACGGCACGGACGAGTATCCGTCCGAAGACAGTTCACTGCTTGATATGTCGGACATGTTTGGATGCAACAAAGTGGTGATAATCCAGAGGTGTAGATGGTAAGTTATGCATGAACTTTATTGGAGGGGACGGAGAGATATGGACACCGTTAAACGAGGTGAAAAGAGCAATGAATAAAGGAGATAGCGGTACAGAAATGATCCTTGAGATGAGCTGATTCGAATCATATACTTTTCATCATATGTTGTCTCACAAATTTCGCCGTTGAATGGACCCTTCTACTGTCAAAGCTCTACTCTACCCAGTTCAACTAAGGAAGGTCTAAAGAAGAGAAGATGATGGATGCAACAATAAGACATTTTGAGAGATCGATTTTTTTAGAAAAACGAAAAATATACCTGAATCGACTTCTCCGAGTGTGAATATATTGTTATTGCCGCGTCAAATGTCTTTTTGAAAGCTCCAGTAGGTACCCTATGATGTCCTCTAACAGCAGTCTCTTGTTACTGCAAGACATCCATCTTGGTCCCCATACAATACGGCATTTTGAGGTGGTTCCTTTCCTGGAAAATACACAATATCGCTGAATCAAACTCGATGATTATGAATATCAGTTTCTTACTGCTTTAAATGTGCTATGAAGAGCTGTGGTTGGGGTCTTATGCTGTTCCATCAACTCATGCTCTTACTGCAAGACCCATCTTAGTCCCCATACAATAGGATATTTTGAGGTCATTAAATTTGTAGAAAATACACAATCTTACTAAACCCGACTCGCTGATTTTGAATATCAACTTTTTACCGTTTTAAATGTCTTATTCAGAGCTCTAGATGGTGTCCTTCATCCATAGAGTCTCTCTCCTCTAAATTATGACAACCATCTTATTCCTCCTCTCGAGACTTCATCTTATTCCTGCTTTCCGGTAAAACTCCCAACTAAGGGTCCCCCATTGATAATCTCTTTGCACCTAATTAATTAGAAATTCCAAAAATTGGGGCACATCTGGCCCTCTTACTAAGCACACAACAGTACTTTTAGACCAAGAAAAATATACGAAAAACACCAGATTTTTTACCCACCCCATTACACAGCCCATGTCATGTAATTACACAAACCACATATATAAATACCGCCGTTCATCGTCTCAAAAGCTCTTCTTTCTGGTCCTCTCCTCTTCTCTCTCAAACCTTGTGCTGGAATTTACCCTCTTGTGTGTTGGGTGAAAATATTCAAACTCTACTCTACTGGCCACACGTTCCACCACACTAGACAACCATGGAGTACGATCTGACTCAGAAGACGCTGCCCTTTCTGGACCGACATCTCATCTACCCCCTGCTCCAGTTTCTCAAGGGCCGGGGCGTATACAACGACACAGAGCTGCTCCAGCTCGAGTACAACCTCCTCAAGGACACCAACATGACCGACTACCTGGTGGAGCTGAGCAAGGAGCTTGGACAGAAGGATACCGATCTTCAGGCCAAGAAGGAGAATGTGGTCAAGACGCTGGCCGAGCTGGAGGAGGCCACCAAGCCCGTTTTCGAGGTGCTGGAGAACCCCGAGGTTGTGTCTGAGCTCAAGGAGAACAAGACCCAGAACCAGGCTTTGTTGACCTCCAAGTACGGCCTTTCTGTCGAGCAAATCAACCTGCTGTACAAGTTTGGCCAGTTCCAGTACAATGCCGGCCGGTACCAGGCTGCCTCTGATATTCTGTACCATTTCCGGGCTCTTTCTACCGACCCTGAACTGGTAGCTTCCGCCACTTGGGGCCGATTTGCCTGCGAGATTCTCACTTCTCAGTGGGACAGTGTGCTTGAGGAGCTTGGCAAGCTGCGAGATTCCGTGGATTCTCGATCTCTGGACCCTCAGCAGCAGCTTCATCAGCGAATGTGGGTCATCCACTGGTCGCTTTTCCCCTTTTTCCAGAACGATAACAAGGGCAAGGACGCTCTGTGTGACCTCTTCTTCTCCTCCTCCTACATCTCCACCATTCAGGCCGCTTGTCCTTGGATTCTGCGGTACCTGGTTGTGGCTGTGATTGCCGGAGGACATCCTCATACTGCCTCTGTGTTCCAGAAACGACTCAAGGACCTCGTTCGAGTGGTTGGACAGGAGGAATACGAGTACCAGGACCCCCTGACCCGGTTTGTCAAGTCTCTGTACATCGATTACTCGTTTGAGGACGCCCAGAACCAGCTGGCTGACTGCGAAAAGGTGCTCAAGCAGGACTTTTTCCTGGCCGACTCTGCCGACGCCTTCCTCGAGTCTGCTCGAAAACTCATGTCCCAGGTCTACTGCCGAGTCCACCAGCGGGTCGATATCGCCCAGCTGTCGCAGACTCTTAACCTGTCGCAGGAGCAGGGCGAAAAGTGGATTGCCAACCTGATCAAGGACTCGCGAATGGACGCCAAGATTGACGAGAGCGACTCCACCGTGATTCTCAACCACCCTTCGGTCTCCGTCTACCAGCAGGTGATTGAGAAGACCAAGGGTCTGACCTTCCGATCCTCCCAGGTGCTCAACCAGGGAGTCACCATTTAAGGCAGAAGGGAGAGAAAGAAAAAGGTGTGTAGCAGAGACTAATTCTGCACAGGGATAGCATTAAAAGGAATGTACGAAATAGATAAGGTGATCATAAACAGGAGGAGATGAGTGGATTGTAGATATGTAAGATACTAATTAGAGGGGGTAGAAAACTGAAGCAAGTACAGTGACTATAAAACGATACAAGGGTAGGTGGTCTTCCGTAGTGAGGTAAGGTGGTATAAGTTGCTGACTGTGGGCTCTCTGAGTGAGTGTAACATGAAGCGCCCATCCTCTAATGATACTACAGTGCAGACAGGTATACTCGCACAATACTGATTGAAGTGTGATTCAGATCATAAGCCGCAATACAGGCTTATAATGCAGTACTGTAATGGAATCAGTGCTCTTTCTGATATACCTGGTACTACAGTTCAACAATATAACAGAACACATTGGTACTTGTATCACATCGTATAAGGCCTTCCTGATAAGACCCATGTTGATACTGTGAGATTAGATGAAACCGAGAGTTGTGTATCTACTGGTAGTTATCTATACACGCAAAATTGCTTCAGTCACACTGGCAATATCAGCTACCGGTAGTGTTTGGTAGTGTTCGGTACTTGTAGTACTTGTCTTGTAGTCTTATTACGACTGTTCTTATTGTAACACAGCTTCTACGAAGAAGCTCTTTTAGAACTCGATATATCTGTATAGTTTCGTTCCATATACTTGTCGTCGTGGATGTTCACTTTACGTACTGGTACCGGTACCGTATGTACATGTTGGTACTGTATCATGAATAGTCGTGTAGGTTGAGTTACTTGTAGCTTACTCTGGCCTCCTAAGATACACCTTTGCTGGATATATTTGTACGTCAACATAGAGCGATTATAGTACCTTTCGAATCAGCTCAGCATTCTGAAGCGATTGGTGTACTTTTTGCCACCCGCTGTCATAGTAAATTTTCGACATTATTGTCACTGAGTGTCTCCACCTGTAACTGTCTTCTGCAAAGGTAAGGAGCATATCCTTAATAGGTTATTGAACAGGTAGATATCTCATGGATAATTTTGTGGGTATCCAGAACTTTTGAGAGGTTCAACAACTCATTTCATGAGAGCTATTAACATCAGCCAGAATCAGATCTGCTACCTTGGTAGTGCTCTGTATTGGACACTGTATGGTGCTCCCTAGAGCGCCTAAGACTCTTATCAGGAAGGTCATTTGAAGTCACTTTCATTCAATTTACATTATGCACCTTTGCTGAGATTCTTCTTCTACTGTAGATGAGTACCTTCAATAGAGAAGGCAAAGATCATATTGACAATGAATGCTCAGTATGATACTCTCCAGAAGTTGATGAAGGCACTTTATTTATAAGGAGCAAATACCACTCTTGAAACTGTTGAAACTTCACTTCTTTTGTTCCCTTCCATTTCTTCCCTGCTATTTCTTCCCTTTCATTTATTTCCCTCTTTCTACTCCCTTCCTTCCTCCCTTCTCGCTTCATTTCCCCCCTGCATTTATGTGGAGATGTGAGCAGGAGGTTGAATTGGGACAGGAACTTATTGACAGGAAAATGAGTCAGAAGTGAAGTGAAACAGTGGGTAATATAAATGTTGGAGAGATATATTTAGATCTGTTGAGGATTTTGGGGTGTAATATTATGTCAGACTGTACACACAATACCCATCTTACTAAAAGTACCGGTAGTATCAGTTGTGTGGTGCTCCCCCCTCCTCCCTACTTCATGTATCTTCTTCATCTCAATCATCTCCAAATTACATATCTACTCCGCCTCAGGGGCTACCCCACGTTTTCAACGCGCAATAACGGTTGAACCTCATTGCTCGTATATAATATGGCACTGTACCAGGAGTAGGGTAGGTGCTCAGCTTCCTTTCTCGTTCTTGCTACAGCCATGCAACAGCAAATCTCGGCCAACTACTTTTTTGGATGGAGATACGGACCTAGAACTCCGCAGTTTGGAGCTCCCAACGTCTGTGGATGTAAGGGTCCGTACTACGTGGGCCATGGGTCGCTGTTCAATGATGTCAAGGCTGCAAAGAGACATATTGGACCGTATGGAGAACCCGTGGAGGTGTTCAGATGTCTCAAGGAAGTGAGAAGAAAGTACGGATACGATCTCAAGGAGTGTTTTTCCGAACAGCTGACTCACTGGAACGAGGTGGGACTGATTGTCAATGAAGTCTATACTGACGGATCTTGTCTCAACACAGGGAGACCAGATGCTGTGGCTGGATACGGAGTTTTTTTCGGAAAAAACAACGGAAAAAACAAATCTGTGCGGATTCCGTGCTATCGGTACATTCCGTCAAGTCACGTGGCTCAACTTCTCGCGATTTCGGCTGCTCTGAGTATTATTGCAGACAGTAGAGAAGAAGAGAGATGGGTGGTGTATACGGACTCGGAGTACGCCTTCAAAAGTGTCACTGTGTGGTACAAAGAATGGAGGAGAAACGGCTGGAGGTGTTCCAAGGGTCATCCGATTGGAAATAGAGAGGTTATCGACCAGGTGGTGTACCAACTGGAAGGACTTCCAAAAGTGAGTCTACAGAAAGTGAAAGATTGTGAGGGGATGTATTGTGCTGATAAGTTGGCCAAAGCGGTCCTGAGGTAGTGAAGCTGGGGTGGCAGCAGCCCCAAAGTAGCAGAGCTGGCTCTGTTGAAAGAAGGGGGTGGTCTTCTTCTACTCATACCATACTACTATGTTCATGTCTTTCTCTTTAGGCAGTTGTCTTATCGTAAAGATGACTGTCTGGTTATTTAAATGAAAATATTTTAATGTTCTATTTGCTTGTTGAACTTATCTGCCTATCTGTCTACTGGTAATACCGGAACTGCTCTTACTTGTCTACTTCTTCGTCTATCCTTCGTCTATACACATCCCTTTCTCTGGTCTTCAATCAGAAGTGTTCATATTAGGATGGTTACCATAAAAAGTTCAAATGCTGTTGGTTTTGTATGGAGGCAGTCGAATGATTACTTTTGTCTCTTTATCAGCGTCTTTTTCCCTCTTCGATCCGTACTAATGTTCTCTACCCTAGTACATCCCCTTCCATTAGATGAGTGGATAATGAGCATTATAACGAACAGTAAAACTGAGAATGTACTTGGATGACTATGATAGTTCCTCCATTCACTTTTTTGTACTTATTCTCACCTCTTATTTTGTTTCTACTACGGCTACTGGTACTTGAACTTCTCCACTCCATGCTCTCTTCTTCCTTCTTGTTTCTTCAAAGACTCCTGAGCGTTGTTACGGTAAAGAGTTACTAAAACGTATTGCTTGTTTTTCTAGAGTCAGTTGGAACTTGTTTCTCTTCCTCCAGATCTTTTTCCACTTCAGTTCCTGCTTCTGTTATAATGGTCTCATATCCTATAGAGCCCTTGAATGGCATGTCAAATCAAGAGAAGATGATAAGCTGAGTCAAAGGTAATAAGCTGACTCTAATTTTTTGAAACTCTTACTTATTTCATTTCTTCCCTGCTCTCTCTTCTATATCTTTTTGACCTCTTCTTACTCTTCTACTCTTCTCTAGTAAGCACTCAGAAGTAGACATGGGTCTTCACAAACCGCTAATCAAGTAAGACATGCTCACCAATCTACCTCTACATAGACAAACTCAAACTCACTCACCTCTTCTTACTCTTCTTACACCTTACTTTCCCATTCCTGTTCCACTTCTGTCCACCACCCCGGCCGAGAGCAAAACTCCCCAAAATATCCTGAAAAGACTGAATCAAACCTGAATAGTTGACGACAGTACTTCATGACGCTTTAGTAAGTTGATAGTGTCTATATTTAGCAAATGTGTTGACTAATATTTCTAGATCTACCCTGTAGTTCTCTTCTTCAGTCTCTATGCCATCTCGCTGGTGTAGTTACAAGTTCCCTATGATCCATATCTTGTCTATTTGTACATGGCATAAGGAGCCGTAGAACGTGAAAACTCTTGAGAACACTGCCAACAGACAACCATATAAAGAACTACTGTAGTCACTTCTATAGCTGACATCACTTTTACTTGTGCATCAAAATCCCCATCTATAGCACCTATCCATAGACTGAAGTTTCAGGGCCCATAGCTCTTCATCGTAACTCGCTACCCCTTCTATTATCACTTTCTTTTTTTCTATTCGACTTTTGCCTTAGCTCTTCTCTCATCAACCTCTAACTCATACAGAGTCCTGAGTAACTCCTCCAATAATGATTCAATTTGAAATCCGAAAAGTGGAATCAACTCTTTGGGCTCTCTATACACTTCTCCTTCTCTGCTTCTCGCTCTACACCTCCCACATTCATTCAGTGGTGCAAATCAATTGCTCTAATAGATATATATGTAAATAAAGGATAAGTACGGACTAGTGCTTATGGTCCTTATGGTCCTTATGGTCCTTACCCTCGGACTTATCGGTAAAGTGCTCCTTGTCGACCGGATCCACATCAATAATGTGATCAGTGACATCCTCCATCTCTGTATCTTTAGGAGCAGGAGCGCTGAGGATAACAACGTCACTGGATTCAGGGAACAGAGTCTTGGCGGGTCGTACTTCCAGTCGGTAATGGAACTCGTTATCGGCTTCAGCGTAGTGAGAAGCGAAAGGATCAAAGGAAGCATCGTGGGTAAGAACAACGTCCACAACTCCAATCACCTGCTGCTTGGGTGTACCTTCGATCGACTTGTCCAGCAGCAGTTCTTCAAAAGCAATCATTTCTTCTCGTCCAGGCAGGTTATCAAAGGGGTTTTCGGTGTCAATCTTGGTTTCTCGAGGGTACAGCATAGACGACTGGGAGATTCGGCCGGTAGGATCAAGCGTCAAAGATTGTCCGTTTCGAGACATGGCAAAGGGATCAACCTTGAGAATGGAGTTGATATCTCGTTCATCATCGTTGATAGCCTGGTGGATTCGGTTGACACAAACTCGGTTGAGTTTCTGAAGATCCAGAGGACCCTTGCACTTGTACACGAGCGACTGCTGGGCCATACCGACCCATCGTTGGTTCATAACTCCAATCTGAGAAGACGCAACTCGAGCTCGGAACCACATTCCCAGAAGGATAAACGGAGGCAGAATCACAAACAGAATAGGCATGGTAATGAACAGAGCACAATTGAAGAAAAACAGAGCCAGACCAAAGAACTTCATCCATGGAGGAGTCACATTCCAGGCGATAGAAAAGGGTCCCTGCTGGGAATACTTTTGCTTCAGATTCGGGTTCTCCTTGTTGTTCATTTTGACCTGTCTGGCAGATCTAGAAGAGGAGAATTGCCGAGGAAACTGACGCTGAAACTTGTTCAATTGAGCGAGAACATTGACCTTTGTAGGAGTAGTACCAGAGACGGGTCTAGCCTGAGCAGTAGACTGAAAAGATCGAATAGACGAAAGTCCAGCAATCGTTCTGGGCTTGATAGCGCCCAATGGAGATGCTCGCAGAGACCGGAGCACTAGCATTGCGGAAAAATGTGGTTGACGAAAAAAGAGTGGTCTACACGCCTTTATAAAGTAGAGAGCAGATTGCTAAGGCGTGGGGAGGGAGACATTTAGCATTTGGGTTCTGGGGCGTCGAGAGAAAGAGGGCTCGGTTTATTGGCCCCTTTGGTGGTCCGATTGAGACAAAAAATGTGTCAGGTTGGTGCTGACGGCGTGGGGAGTAACCCAGTGCTTCTCTTTTGTCTCTAGCGGCTCAATTGCCCTTGTTATACTAGTCCTTCCAGCCCACTGCCTCACACCAATAAGGTCCTTCTTACAAACTCCCAAGACGATAAACTTTTTCTCTCTGCAGCTATCATGTTAGGCGTGCGATGAGGAGAGTGGGAGTGGAGGACTTGAATAAAATAAAAAAAAGAATAAAAAAAGAGAAATTTGAGGGAGTCACGTGACAAAAGGAACAAAGTCACGTGATACAAGAGGGTGAAATGACGGGTTTTTGTTCAATTTTTCTCAAAAATATATTCTTTTGGCTTGTTTGATCTTGCTTGCTAGTAGCTCAAGTAGCTCAAGCTATAGCTAACTTTTGAAATATTAGATCAACTTCATACCGGAACTGTACATCTCTTCCTCATCCAACAATATGGCGCCGCAAGGACGGAAGGGACGGGCTGTAACTACCGAGCAGAATGGCCGAAAACGAACTCGAGCTGCTAGAGCGAGTCTGGGAGGAGATGGAGATGGTGGAAGTGATACCGACGTCGATCTCATCAGTAAGAAGGGTGCGGCTAAGATCGAGAAAAAGAAGACGGTGAAAAAGGAGGGAAAAGAGGAAAAAGAAGTGAAAAAAGAGGAAAATGAAGAGGAAAATGAACACAGTGAGGAGGTTTTTGAAGACTCCGACCCAGAACCAACTCCAGATGATTCTGACGACTCTGACGACTCTGATGACCCTGATGCTTTGGAACCCGAGTCTGAGTCGTCTCCAGATAATAGTGCTGATGAGTACCTGGTGGTTGAGTCTGAAGAAGAAAGTGACATAGAACCGGCTACGAAGAAAAGCAAGTATTTTGCTGACTCAGCGGACGAAGGAGATATCCCCACTTCTCTCGTTCCTTACTCTAATATGGCTCTTCATCCTAATTCTCTGTCTTTTATTCAAGTTCTGGACAAGAATAACAATAGAGAGTGGTTCAAATCACATGATGTGGAGTTCAAAAAGGCCAAACAAAACTGGGATAGCTTCATCTTATCGCTAGCAGCATTGTGCCATAAAAATCACCCTGATCACGTGCCTGCAGAGGTCCCCCTGATCAAACTGCAGTTTCGAATCCATAGAGATATGCGGTTTTCCAACGGATTACCCTATAAACCCAGATGGATGGGCGGATTCAGTCCCACGGGATGCAAGGGAGTGTTTCCAAAGTATTTCTTGGTCGTATGGCCCAGTCACGTGATTGTGGGAGCAGGGTACAGTGCTATGGGAGATGCAGATGTTGGTCCCAAGACTTTGAAGGGTCTTAAAGATGATATTCAAGAGACTCAGGGAGAGTGTATTGCCAAAGTGTTGCGCAAAATACAAAAGAAGTCGTCTGGACTAGTGTTCAAAAGCAAGTTTGATGATGCTGAAGGTCTTATGAAGGAGTTTCTGGAGATGAATGTCACGGAAAGTATGTACAAGTACGTTCCCAAGGGATATGATGCTGAGTCTCCAGCAGCTGGATTGTTGAAGTTGCGGTCTTTTGTTATCAAGATCCAGCTTGAGACGTCTGTTGTCATGGAAAAAGATGGAGCTCAAATCATGGCCAGTTATATGAAGTTTCTCATTCCCTGGGTGAAGTTTTTGAATAAGTATTTTCCACCAGGGAGGAGTTAGAGGGTTAGGGAGGAATTAGAGGGTTAGGGGGGAATTAGGGGGGGTAGGGAGGGGTAATAGGGAGGGTTAGGGAGGGTTGGTGCTGTTTTTTGGACTAGATTTTGTATATATAGAATAGATGATTATAGATGGGATGAGTAGGTGAACAAGAACGTGTAAAGGAGAGATAAGTGGACGAAATGGTGAAGATGTAGATAAATATTCAGTAGACTAGAACATCTGCCAAGTTATAGGCGCTATAGAGACTACTGAGGCCTCCTACGATAGGACTTATGATAACCAAGTGTATATAGTATTATAAGTAGAAAGAGTCTGGAGCGCTCTAGAAGATGTGAGTAGTTCTTTACATACCTATTGAGACTCAAATACACCCTAAAAACATCTTTTCTCGCTTGGTTCAAGTTTGTATGTGCATTTCAATACACCTTCTCGGTAGGCCAGCTACTGTATCTGCGGCCACGATAGAACCCCGACTATCTCGAAATATTCTGTGGAAAAGACCGCTGTATTTTAGTCTAAATGTTGAATCATTGTAATTAGATTCATAACAGGTTTTCCCTGTTGGTTGGTTTCTATTGATGGTGCCAATATATTCCATATTACTCAGTGTTTGGGTGTGGCTGCGAATACAGTAATAAGATGTTGTGTTGTCCCATGTATAAATTACAAAGAAGACTACAGGCGTTAATAGTAACATTTTTGCTCACCTGCAATCACCGACTCGTCTCTATTTTCTTCACTCTGAGGTTGGTAAGATGATAAAAGCGACTCTATATTCGCATGACTGTAGAGTATGGTTAAAACTAGATCAAAGTGATATAGAAACGAGGGGTAAGCTGTCAGAAAGCTGGAGAGCTTCATATAATACAATATGAGACCCTTTTTTTCTTGATTTGTGATGTAATGTATCTGTTTGCCATCATTTACAATGGATACCCTATCTACCATGAGCTTGAGTTCGACTGGAAAGCAGAACTAAGTCGAGAGTAGTTGGTGTATCGTTATAACATACTCATGGCTCTCATGCGTACTACTCTTATACTCTTTGTCTTATTATACAGCTGGCACCAGTGCTCTATACAGGTCCACAATGTAGAGTATAGAGAAGTAAGACATGTTGACATGTTGAGAAATACGTAGTTGTACTAAGAAACACTTGATCGTCTGATCGTTTAATACAAGGAGCCGACCCACTCTCTGATAACTTCTGCTGAGCTATACAACCATGACGAGATAACTATACCTACACTTACTTACCATTGAAGGGTACCTCATAGAAAGACAATACCAGCATTCCAGTAACGTCGAAGGCCGTCCAAGGTACTCAGAAGCATCTACGTATCTCCTGTTAGATGTAATTATCCTGTTTCCCTCCGTATAGGTACTATTGATACCCATTCTTTGACCTACAATGTTCATCCGGAAGATGTCAATGACTGTGAAGAGATTCTCAAGAATTTCGATTTCACTGTTGATTTTGGCCCTGTGGTTGGTTTGACGAGACTGGAGCGGTGGAATAGGGCTGAGAAGCTTGGATTGAATCCTCCTGCTGTGGCTAAGAGGATTCTAGAGACCAAGCAAGGGGAGACGGAGAATACCTACAAGCAGTCGTATTTGTATGGCCAGTGGGTGTAGGAGGAGGAGGGAGGCAATGAGTGGCAGGAGGGACATCAAGGTGACATTTGTTGAGATTTTTGGGCTCTGAAGATACTTTTGAAGCTGCATTACTTCACAGTGGTGCTCTATTTAGAGCTATCAAGACACTATGTTAAGGGTAAAGCCTTGACAGTATAGCCAAGGCCTCGTCAACCACTCGTCTCATATTTATCAATGTAAACTATGTAATCTGACAATGAATTAACTGAATGAACTGAAGGAGGTGCGACAATGTGGATTATTTAAGGAATGCCATGGTGTATAGCTATTATCTGGAGTGCAGGTATACGAGAACTTGTACTGTAGCTATATGATCCATCAAATGACCCATCATTTGACCCATCAAGTCACTTTAAAAGGGTAAGGGAATATAAAAGAAAGTACTCTTGCAGTCTCCCTTCTTCCTCCTCTTCATCACTTACCTCAAGTCTCATTCTTCCACCTAGAGAGTTAGAATCGACTCATATAGCCCTCCAAGTTTCACACCCATCTTCTCTAGTTTGCTTATCAAATAATATTAACCTATGTTCCATCTCCCTCTTCATTCCTCCTTCTTCTCAGCCTTGCCCTCAACCTCCTCAGTCTTCTCCTCCTTTCCACACCGCTCACTATACGGCTTTACGCACATATCTTTATCAAAAACCTCCTCACCCAACTTTGGCAGCCTTGAGGCAAACAACAGATACGAGGTGTGCGACTTGATTTCCTGCTCGCATTTGGACACCTCTGTCCATTCGAAACTCTCATCTCCTTCTTTGATCTTCTGACCCTTACCCCAGGGATTGTATCCTCGATGTCCAGACTCGGTTTTGGTCCGTTTAGCGTCTCGTTCATCCGACTCTTCCTCCTCGACTCCAGTTTCAGTCTCAACCTTGATTCTGGCGTTTCTTTTAGCCAATCCAGTTTCTCTTCTGGCCTTTACATCTCTTAGACGAGTGATAGCTTCGTCCAGAGACCGTTTCATCTCTAGACGAGACTCCCATCGTTTAGCAGCAACTTCCACCATCTCGATATCGACCCATCCAGCCTCTTGAAGGGCCTGAACAGCCTTGACCACTTGTTCAAAGCAAGGAGAAAAGCAGCAGACTCTAGACACTACAGATCGATCGATAACTCGCTCAAGATGAGGAATGGCGGTCCAGGGAGCAGGTAGATCGAGAAAAACAGCAGTAGCATTGACCTGGGTGTTTTCAATATCAAAACCATCATTGCAGACATCTCGATGGGTAGGAATGACATTAGTCAGCTGATGACGCTCAAATTCCTGTTTGGCAAGCGTATATCGCTCCTCATGGAATTCGTACGAGTACACCTTACCATTAAGACCCGCAGATCGACTAATAGCGTGTGTAAACGACCCAGAACCGGTTCCAGACTCAATCACCGTAGACCCAGGTCTAATCTTGAGACGCTGAACAATATAAGATGAGTCAGTAGTGTAGACAATCTGGGTTCTGTGGGGCAAAGAAAGCGTCCACAATTCGGGAGTAGGATGAATCAGGTGAATAAATCCCTGTTTGGACATGGATCCAAGCTGAGCTCCATACTTGTCCATGTTTCGGTGAGGAAAAGCTCCATAACGGGTGTTGAAAAGCCCCTCTTTTTTTTCCACGACTATGGGCTTGATGGCCGTCCGGGTCATCCACCCGAGCACCAGATCGCCATCTTCAATAGTGTCCTTGTACGCCGAGAACATGTTGTGGTGTGGAGTGATGGGCAAAATATATTTTGCCTAACTTTGGAATTTTCACTTAGAGTTGCATGTGAGAGGTGGATGATGGGAAACCAGATATGAGGTAAATTAGTTGGTTGAAATGGATTCTGAGTGAATATTTAGAGTCAGTGAAGTTAGGAGAGTAGTTAGGTGCTTTTAAATCTCGTTTTTAGGTCAAAATGAAGATATCTGAAGGACATGTTCAGACCTCTTATGTAAACCTTCGAACTTTAATGATTGGTGATGTTAGACAGGAGAAGTGGGAGGGGGTGGTAGATACACTCAAAAGTGGGTGAAAAAACGTTTATACACTATTTTTTGGTACCAAAATGGAGCTTCTGACTAGAAGAGCAAGATTGTCTTTTCAGATTTCAAATATCTTACCTAGATCTGGAGTTATCCCACAACAACGTTTTCTTTCCAGAAGTGCTCAGCAAATACTCCTAGATCTCATATTCACCCCTCCCATATACCCACCAGCTCATTCCTACCTTTCTAATCCGCTCAGATCAAGTTTCTCTTCTAACCTCCAAACCTCACGTTGAATCTTCCACCTCAAATAAAGTTCATGCACAAGAAATTATTTTATTTGCATCTTTTGGAAACCTCCATCACCACACAACACCTCGATATGCCTCCTCTGACCGAACCGTTTGTGCTGTGCGACCTGCCCCAGAGCTCGCTCACCGTCGCCGACAAGGTCGCAGTGCCTGGCCGAAGCGCAGGATCGCAATATCTGCTTGGAATCAGCCATTCTCAGGCTGCTCTCTACGAACTGACTCCTTCTCCTCGATCAGTATGGACCCATTTTCTGTCGTTGACCCAGGCCGTCTGTGCCATTTCGCAGTACGCTCCCAACACAAAAACCGGCGTTGTGTACGTGTCGATTCGGGACCGTAAGAAGTTTTTTGTTGAGCGAGTGGAGCGAGGAGTGGATGCTGAAGATGGAAATAAGAGCTCTCTGGCTCTTTCTGAGGCTGCTGTCAATGTCGGAACCTCTGCGGATGACTCAAGAGTATACCTTGTGACCGAATCGGGCCATGTCAAGGTTGCTCCTATCTCCTTGTTTGGACAGAGTGGTTCTGGAGACAAGATTCCCACTCTTTTTGATGCTGGAGCCAAACAGACCACTGAGTACTCTTTGTTTATGCCTGAAAGTCGAACCGACGAGTTCAGCGATGGTCTTTTGGTGCTTGTTCTGGGCTCTCGAGACTCCTATAGAGCTGTTTTGCTCGGTCTCAAGTCGACTGGATGTGTTGTTCTAGCTGATAAAGTGCTCAAGGATATTGCTACTGATTCCAAACCTGCTTTTTCGGCTGTCGATAACGTCCTCTCTTGTTTCTCAAACACCACTCTTTACAGCTTTGCACTTCCTTCTCTCAAGGTGACTACTCAGATTGAGAGACCTGAAGGAGTCTCTGGAAACTCGTCTATTCTTGCAATTGACTCGAGAACCACTCTCCTGTCTTCCAACGATAAGCTGACACTTGTCGACACTTACTACGAGTCGATTGTGGCCGAGGTGGACGCTTCTCAGCTCTCTTTGCTGTCGTTCTACCCTGATACCCAGACTGTTCTTGGAGTTCAGCCTCAAAAGGGCGGCTTTTGCGTTTCTGGCGTCACTGTCGATCTCTCGTCTGGCTCTTCTCTTCTTGACTCTGTTGCTCGAGGTCAGGGTCTTCAAACCTCTGCTACACGAGAACAACAGCGTCAACATGACTGGCGAATGTCCAACATCCATATGGCCAAGACTTACCGTCTTGAAAGTGATTTTGCCGACGTTTCTGGCTACGATGTTGTTGTCGAGGCTGCCAAGAAGTCTCAGAAGCAATCCCAGGCTCTTATGGATACTTTGAAGACCGCCCAAGGAGCTGCCTTTGACGCTGCTCTGCTCAAATACATGAAACACAAGAAATGGCTCAAACAGAACCCCGATCTGGCCTTCACCGTCTACGAGGAGCGAGACGATGCTCAGATTGACAACTTTCTGATGGACCAGATTTGTTCTTTGTTGTTTGACAACTACGAGGCCTCGGAGCCCGTTCTCAAGGCGGATCCTCCAGTCAAGGCTCTCACCTACCTTCTCACACACTCTCTCTTCCCCACCAACCGGTTCCCCAACCTCTTGGACACATTTGAGTCTCATCCTTTCCTGCAGCGTCAGGCTCTGGTGAACGCTCCTGCTCTGCCTTGTTCTACTCTAGTCAAGGCTCTGGCCTCTTCTGTCTCCGATGAGATTGTCAATGACGCTGTGGTTCGACTTTTGGAAGAGTTCCGACCCGCTGAAGTCACCAAGACCATTCGAAAGGAGATTTCCGATCTCAACGGACTGGTTGAACGTCTCCAAAAGATGGACGCCGGATGGGCTCTGGTTCCCTGTGTGATTGATGCCGGAGGACTGCTGGGATGGAACCTGGAGACGATCCAGACGCTGAAAAAGGCGCTGCGATCCGAGCTGCACACCCAGACAGAGGCCGCCCAGACCGTGGCCATGGTGGACGCTCTCAAGCTGCGAATGATGGCCCAGGAACGAGTGGCCATGCGAGAACAGTACATTGAAAAGGGAGACGACAAGTTGGACGCTAGTTACGTGGTGGAAAAGTTGCATATTTAGGAGAAAGAGTAAGGACATTTGGTTAGTTAGAGGTATAGAATGACTATTATATTGACATTGACGAGTTGTAGGCAAATGTTAAGGGTACAAGTAACTGTATAGGTTATGGTACGTAGTATTCCAGTGTGTGGTAGAAGACTTGTTAGAAGGTGCAAGAAAGTACAACGTATTATGGAGCGCACATTCAAATATCTTTCTTCCTGTTCATTGTAGGAGTTCTACTAGTAGTTCCTCCTATGGTCTCTTTCAACCACTGTAACTATAGTCTATGGAGGTGATCAAGTGAATAGAACCCCGATTATAACGAAATATTGATCTAAGTGCTATACCACCGTGATCTGATTCACAACAGCTTTCCCTACAGGTTTCTTTCCTTAGATGGTGTCAGTATGTACTAAGTGCTTGGGGTCTAAGTCGTGGTCGTAACTATAGTCTATGGAGATGATACTGTACTTGTGGTTCAGAACAGAAGAAACTATACGACAATGAAATAGGAGAGAAATTTACTAGAGTCTACGCGATATCATAGATTACCATATCTGCTCTCTCCAGTTATGTACTACAGTAGAGCAGCAAGATCTTCTGGGTACCAGGAGCTGTGTTCTTTTTCTTCTTATACATTCAATTGATTATAGCTTCGCTATGTATGAGTTACCCTTGAACTGAATGTATGTTGCAACGGAGTAATACTCTACAATGTATTTCTTCCTGTTAATGGAGTTCAACTGTAACGATACAGGTACCGGTACCGGTAGTTGATACTGTAGTTGCAGTTCAAACAGAAGATATTGTATGACAAAGCAATAGAAGAGAGAAGAGAGAATAGAGTCTGTATTGACTAGAATCTATTCCATGTCATAGAATAACATATCAGCTTGTTAAAGGCATTATCTACTGAGACAGGCCCTGAACAAGCAGCCTGAACGACATGTATTAGATATTGTTTAGAAGTATTTGACTACCGGTACCTAGTATTGTACTTGGTAGACTTGTTTGGCATCTGGAATTGCATGAACGGCCATGTCCGAATACCGGTAGTCTTACTCCACCCCTTTGGAAGATATATTCCTAAGTTACAGTTATATGGCACCCAGAGCAGCCATGGGAACTATATGAAGTATCACATAGAAAAACGCCTGTGTGTTCAATTACGGTAGGAGATTCGAACTCTCGATATAGATCCTATATTTTTCTCTTCTCCTTCTTCTACTTTTGTTGTTCTACTGTACTTCTTTTCTTTCTGCCTTCTTAACCTCTACCGTTTTTCCTCAAGTAAACTACCGCTACTTAGCACTTCGATACACCCTCCTCCCACTCTTATGTAAACAATAAATTAAATAAATACTTCATGATATGTCCAGACATACCACGATCCAGCCAGACAACTCGATCCAGCCAGACAACTCGATCCAGCCAGACAACTCGATCCGTTCAGCGAAACTGCTTCTTGTACTGAATGAAAATTTCCTGGGTTAGCAACTCAGCCGAAACGAACTGAATATTCACAGTTCCAACTTATCCTTACGGATAAGTTGTGTACTCACAGCCAAAGCGGCAGGCTCCACGGACCCTCCTTTGCACATTTCGTAGCAGATTCTCAGCCCCTCGTCGTCCAGCGGCACGTCCAGCAGCCGCGCCATTTCCTTGAGAACCTCCAGTATCTTCTGTTCCTTCTCCATGACCAGCTGTAGAGGTACCAGTCGACAATAATGCCAACCAAAACACGCAACGCGTGGTTGATATAAGTTGGTGTTTAAGGTTTGCCGAAAGACGAGCAGAGAGAAGGCAAACAGAAGCAGACTGTAGCGCAATGGTAAGACAAAATCGGAGGCGACATAGAATAGAAGAATAAAAGTCCGGCAATTTTCATCAGAAATTGACGAAAAAAGTATCAAAATGGAGCTCTCTGAGTCAGCATTATTGTGGTGGTGTTTACTAATCATAACATTACCTAATACCACCTCTATTTTACACCCTCAGATCATACTCTCTGCTAAAGTTCATAGTGTATGCCCCATCCCATAGGAACACCTGACTGCTCGTGTGGCTAATGCCGATGAATGTGGCAAATGCACGCATGTGAGAAGGTAAGAGTTTGAGGTGGTCTATTGTAATTGAACATTCTATGGAATGTCTTCGTTAAGACTGAATTATCGTATATACCAGGTACACTGTATGTAGATGATCTCCAGTCGCTTCCTCGTAACCACAGCAACAGATTCAGTTTGAGACAAGAGACATGACATATTGCTGTCTGTGGAGTTCTTGAAGCTGTATCGTGTTCGGAAGACCTCGTAAAAAGCCCAGTGTACATTTTCAGACCTTGTTCGGTTTGCTCTGGATTACAGGCAGGTTTGCATGTGGACTGAATGGGAAATATAGGCGGTAAACGAGGTTTTACGAAATGTATTCATGCGGAGAATTTTGTCATGTTTGTCGTGATTTGACGTTTTTGGATACGATAGGCGTGTTCAGGATGAGGGCTGTTTGGTGACAGACTGTTTGCTTCTTTGACATCTTGACAAACGTTTTCCCCTGGCGTTTCTGTCAAAAGGTGAAATATGGAGAAGCTACGGTCAAAGTATACGGTCTTCATTCTGGTGACATAAGGAGAGTTGCATTGAAGTGTTCTTGTCAATATTGACAGGTTGAGTGGGGAAGAAAAATGATCTGTTCAAGTGCAGGAACCAATACATGCATTGATATTGGACATTCTGGAGCAATCACGTCAGCAGTTGTTTCTTTTTTCTCCTGTCTTTTTTTTCTCTTCAAGCCTCTTCCTTGTTGCCTCATCTCACCACCTAAGATGGTTCGCACGAGATGCATCTAAGATGAGACATGGCTCACGAGAAGTACAGTACCGTAAATGGGGCATTTATGATGAGTCAAATCACAATATTTTGAGGCACATGACCTATCAGACACATAAAAGACACAAACAAAACACCTTATAACCACGACATTCCCTCTACCAGCCATCTCTTCTTCTTACCCTCCACCCCTTCACCTATGGAAAAGTCCCAATTTGAGCTTACGCACGAAATGCAGTCTATAGCCGATAAGGGTCCGAGTAGTAGACTGTGTAAGGAGTGATCCATGAACGGTTGAGAACATGTGTGAAACAACGACAGAGTACATGTTTTCCCGCTTAGTCAGCAGTCACGTGACCCACCTTCCAACTTCTCGAACGTCCTTCTCTCTTCTAGAAGTTGCTCCAAAGTCCTCGGCAGAACTCTATCCCCATTTAAACCATCTTTTTTTCTTGGTTTGAAAAAAATACATTGATCAACTAACCACCACCACCACTAACCACCACACAATGACCTCTATCAACCTGGGACACCCCGTCGACATGCACGTCCACCTGCGACAGGGCGAGATGATGAAGCTCGTCACCCCTACCGTCAAGCAGGGCGGCTTTTCCGTCGCTTACGTCATGCCCAACCTGGTTCCTCCCGTCACTTCTCCCGAGCGAGCTCTCGAGTACAAGCAGGAGCTGCAGGCTCTGGCTCCCGAGACCGAGTTTATGGTCACCATGTACCTGTCCCCCGAAATCACCCCCGAGGTGGTTGCTGATGCTGCCAAGAAGGGCGTCTCTGGTATCAAGGTGTACCCTGCTGGAGTGACTACCAACTCCGACCAGGGAGTCTCTTCTTACGAGCAGTACTACCCCGTTTTCCGAGCCATGGAGGAGCACAACCTGGTGCTCAACCTGCATGGAGAGTGCCCTTCTACTCCTCAGAGCGATATCACTGTTCTGAACGCTGAGGAACGGTTCCTTCCTACCCTTGGAGAACTCAACAAGATGTTCCCCAAGCTGCGAATTGTGCTGGAGCACTGCACCACCAAGGCTGCTGTGGACGCTGTCAACGCCTGTGACGAGAACGTGTGTGGATCTATCACTGCCCACCATCTGTCTCTCATCATTGACAACTGGTCTGGAAACGCCATCAACTTCTGCAAGCCCGTTGCCAAGCTTCCTTCCGACCGAGACGCTCTTGTTGCTGCTGCCACTTCTGGTTCTCCCAAGTTTTTCTTTGGTTCCGACTCTGCTCCCCATCCCATCAAGAACAAGCGAACTTGTACTAACGCTCCTGCCGGTGTCTTCACCCAGAGCCATGCTCTGACCTACGTGACCCAGGTGTTTGACAAGGCCGGCAAGCTCGACAATCTCAAGAAGTTTGTCACCGATAACGGCCGAAAGTTCTACCAGATTGAGACCACTGCCACTTCTGGTCCCGAGGTGACTGTTGTCAAGAAGGAGGTTGTTATTCCTGACCTGATTGGTCCTGAGAACGATGGAGTTGTTCCTTTCCGAGCCGGCGAGAAGCTCGATTGGGCCATTGAGTGGAATTAAAAGTGGTGAAGAAGAAAAAAATGGCCATGCCAAAAATAGCTAATGAATAGATGATTAAGACGGGAGTACCAGTATTAAGACTATGCCAGATATGAGGATAAGACATGTGGTATACTGTAGTAGGGTGAGAACATACGAACGTGGTTTGGTAGTGTAAGTGGTGCTGTTTCTCCCAGATCAGCTTACTAATCCTCCCTAACTCATCTTCCAAGGCATCATGTCTAAGTCGCCGCATGGTGCCCGATCGAACCTTCCATAGAGATGGAGCTAGAGTAAGTGGGGGGTGGTGGAGTGTTGTGGAAAGTAGTAGAACTTTCTGGGTCATTATGGGTGAATTTTGGGACACAAATGGGACGATAAAACCCCTTCTTTTCGCTTACAAATCTTTCCTTCGCCAACCCCTCTTTGTTGCCACTCTTGTCCAGCTCATCTCTTACCTTCCCCATGCTTCTATATAGCTGCCTTGCAGTTTGGCTGCACCGCGAGCTTAAATTTTTTATTGGGTCCATTTTATTTAACAAGAATGAAATTTCCACCGTTTCTCAAAGCACAACCAAAAAAATGACCGATAACACAACCGTGCACGACGACAAGCGACAAAAAACCGACGAGGACATGTTCCAGTCGGTTGGAGACCACGCCACCAACGTGGACAACCAGGAAAATAACCAGGAAGTCGACTCCCAGGGTCTTCGAAAGACTGGAGCTGAAGATGCTGAAGGACATCCTGTCCAGGAAATTGAGTCCTTTTGTGTCAACTGTGAAAAGACTGGAATCACCCGGCTTCTGCTGACTCGAATCCCGTACTTTCGAGAGATTGTTCTCATGTCTTTTGAGTGTCCCCACTGTCATTTGAAAAACTCCGAGATCCAGCCTGCTGCCCAGGTCAGTGAAAAGGGCTCCAAGTACATGCTTCGAGTGGAAAAGAAGGAGGATCTGGCCCGTCAGGTGGTCAAGAGCGACTCTGGAAGTGTCAAGTTTGTCGAGCTGGACGTGGAGATCCCGGCCAAGCGAGGACAGCTGACTAATGTGGAGGGTCTTCTTACCCAGTTGGCTGAGGATCTCGAGAGTGACCAGCCCGTCAGACAACATGTTGACCCCGAGACTCACGCCAAGATTGAAGAGTTCCTTGCCAAGATCCGAGGAACCATCGACGGAGACGAACAGCGATACCCCTTCACTGTCCAGGTGGACGATCCTGCTGGAAACTCGTGGATCGAGTACGTTCCTGGAGAACCCTCTTCCAAGTGGTCCCATGTCGAGTATTTCCGAACCAAGGCCATGGCCAAGGCTCTGGGTCTGTCTGTTCAGGATGACGATACTCCTGCTCGAAACCAGAGTGTTGCTCAGGCCGTGAACGACGCTGCTCCTACCATCACTGCTGCTGCCGATACTGTGACAGCTGCCGACGGTTCCGAGATTGAAAACATGCACTCTGAGGTCCAGACTTTTGAGTCTTCGTGTCCCTCGTGTTTCTCCAAGAATTGTCCCACCAATATGAAGGTGGTCAACATTCCTCATTTCAAGGACGTGATTATCATGGCTACTGTCTGTGAAGACTGTGGATACAAGTCCAACGAGGTCAAGACTGGAGGAGAGGTGCCTGAAAAGGGTAAGCGAACCACTCTTTTGTGTGACGACCCCGAGGATCTCACCAGAGACATTCTCAAGTCCGAGTCTTGTCGACTTCACATTCCTGAGCTCGATCTCGACCTTACAGCCGGTACTCTTGGAGGCCGATTCACCACCATTGAGGGTCTGTTGAACCAGGTCCACGATGAGCTGGACGAGCGAGTGTTCACCCAGACTTCGGATTCCATGACTGTCGAGACCGAGCAGCGATGGCGAGCTTTCCTTGCTCGACTTAAGAGCGCTTCCGAGGGAAAGATCCCCTTCACTCTGGTGATGGAGGACCCCCTGGCCGCCTCGTACATTCAGAACCCCTTTGCTCCCGACGCGGATCCCAACATGAACCACGAGGACTTTGAGCGAACCGACGAGCAGAATGACGATCTGGGACTCAAGGATATGAACGTTGAGTCCTACCAGGAGCCCAAGGAGGAGACTGAGGCTAACTAGAAATAGAGAGGGAAAGAGAAGCATAAGGTAGTAATGAATTTGTTTGGGTAGTATATTAGGGTGTAGATGAGCTGAGTAGAAAGTTGTTGCAGAAGACGTCTTGTGTATAGTAGTAGAATGAATTCTTGATAGTATGAAGAATAAGTCGAAGAAGAATACAAGTCGATGTGGATGAAGATAGCTATATGAAAGAAACGTCAAATCGTCATACTGGGAAGGCTTGTTTCCATGCAGTTATCATAGCTGCTCGTTATATAGCACCTTCAGGTTCTGCAATGAGAGTAAGGTCCGAAGTACCGGTAGTCTCAGGAAATGATCCAGAATAGAAAAAATGTGACTGTTTTGGTCTTTTTAGTCTTATATAAGACTACAGTGTCTCTCCAGGCGTTTCCTTTAGAGTCTTATGTCCCTTGCAATCGAGTCATAAGGCCTCTTCTCACTTTTCCTCATAAGAAGGTATATTACATTGAGGGGGTCTCAAAAGACGAGTAATGGAGAGTAGTGCATGGGAACTTCTGTTTAGGAGACTGAAAGCATTAAGATCAATTTTTTGTATTATTTCTTCCTCATCAATGACCTTTACTACAAGTACTAAAGGTCTGCATTTCACTATTCAACTACCAGTACCGGTACCAGTACATACTTGTACCATGAACATCTGGTTGCAATAATTGGATTATATAAGTCTGTAATGAGCGTGGTGAGCTGGTCTACAAAGCTTTAACGCCACTCAAATAATAGTCAGGTTACCACATTCTTCCATATATCACCTCTAGAAACACTTATATTCCCACTTCCGTTTCCACCCTACGAAGGTTCTCTTCATCCACCCACAATACATGCCTTACTCGGTAAACAATTATCACATTGATCTAGTTACTTCAAATATATGTAGACATAGAGTGACTAGATAGACTGGTAGTTTTCTTTCGAGCAATTTTCTTCCCTTCTATGGCACTTTCGAGCATATAATTTCGACATTTCAAACATTCAGATGATGGCCAACACGCAATGGACCTTACCTCTACTAATAGGAGTACCGGTAGCAGAATAATATGGTACAGTAGAATGATACAGTCAACAACTTCCCATTCTTGTACATTTCTTTTTCATGAAGTTCACAATATAACACATGCTACTGGACCAAAGTGCTCAACTCGGTCAGTTTTGACTAGACGAGCTATCTGAAAGTTGTTTTTGAAACATCCAGGCTTTAGTATTACAAAATGTACCCCATATTCACTTTGTAGTCCTCTTACTTAAATTGGCATTGATGACATTATTCATTCATTGATATAGTAGAACCCCTCTCGAACAATAGTAATCTCACACGAAAACAAGATGCATAATACTAGAGATCCAAGCTCAAACACTCTCACACTCAACTCCTCATCTCTGTACATCCTTTCCCTATGAAGTTGAAGTGCTTTACGTAATACATCCTATCACATAGCACCTAAATCGACCAGCAGTGACCATTCGTGTTATCTGAAACGACGTTACAACATATAGCCGAGATGCTCAGAAGTATACACCAATCACTCTTGTACTGTGTATGTAGTTCCTTACAGTACATGCCAATTGAGTTGTATCCAAGTTGGTAACGGTATAGTATCTAAAAGCTGTGTGTGTGTCTACTTGTAAGAAGTCTAGTCTCTTGCTGTATCTCAGCGGTCTACCAGTTTGTAGTATCTTGTTGTATCCAAGGAGCATCTAGTACCGGTACTTGTATAACTACAAAACAGGTGATTCGTTGCGGTAAACTGTCTTTGCATATCAAGCCTAAGTCCGTTCCTCTTCTACTCTTACTCCTGTTTTCTCATAAATTCATCATAAATCATCATCTACATCCCCTTTTAGTCATCGTTCTCACCCTCCTCGTTCTCATAAGGCACCTCGGCCTGGGGAGTGTATCTGTAGGCGTGTCGTCGAGCTCCATCGGACCAGTCCAACAGAGCAGTGTGCGAGGTTCGTCGGTTGTCCCAGACAACGACAGATCCGTCTTCCCATCGAGCTCGAACGTGGAAATCGGAGCCCTTGGCAATAATATCGTACAGGAAGTTGAGAATCAGATCAGACTCCTCCTGTTTAAGACCGACAATGTTTCGGGTGAACTGAGGGTTGACAAAAATGGACTTTTTGCCTGTGGCAGGGTGCTTTCGAATAATGGGATGAATGTTCTGAACGGGTTCTCGTCGAACAACTCCTCCTCGTCGAATAGAAGCGTCAGCCTGCTCATGAGCAGAATGAACGGCCTTCAGACCTTCAAGTCGTTTCTTGAACTCGGGAGAAAGACGGTTGTAGGCCTCAGTGTTATCAGAGAAGAGAGTATCTCCTCCAGTTCGAGGCATTTCAAGGATACCGAGAAAGGTGGTTCCAGGAGGCTGCTTCTCGTAGGTGACATCCGAATGCCAGGCAACAGAAGACAGGTTCTTGGAAAAGTACTCCTGGTAAATGTCGTCTCCTTCTTCTCGGAAGATAAGATGCACTTCAGGGTAAGCCTGGGGAGATCCAGAGGTGGGATGGATATGCTGTCGTCCAAAATGCTCGGCGTACTTGAGAGCGTCCTTGATGGGCAGTTCTCGGAAATCCTGGTCTCGGAAAACAACTACTCCTCTCTCAGCAACATAGTAGGCCAGTTCATCCTTGGCCTTATCAGACAGTTTCGAAAGCTGAACCCCTCGAACTTCGGATCCAAACTTGGGAGTCAAATCATCCACAGAGTATCCGTACTTTTTGAGCTGTTCACTGGGAACAAGGTACTTCTTATCGTTGGTAGGAAGTCCCTTTTCAAACAGGTTAGGTAGAGTCTTATCAGCTCGCTTACCGGGCTCCTCAAACTTGAACTGCTTGTAAGGCTCAAACTTCTCGGACTGGTCCCATCCAGGAGCGTACTCGGGGAACTTGAGCGGAGGATCGTGGCTCTTGGGTCCAGAAGCACTGTTTTTGTCGCCCTTAGCCCGGAAAGTCGAGGCGTCAATGGCTTGGATTCGGTATGCTGTTTGGGTGGACATGTTGAGTTGACGAAGACGAATTGAACAGACGAATTGATTCCTGTCTGAAAGCTATAAAGAGTTCTTGCTTCCCTTTATATACTCTACACTCTGGTACACTTCTTCGTGGCTTATCACGCAATTCTTCTCTCTCATCCACCTCTACCTCCGCTATTTCCATGTGGCTTGAAGCTAGCCAAACTTTGTGCTTGGGTGTGGCTTTGGGGTGGCGTGAAGCCGAAAGACGAGCTAAGCTGGGGAATTCGAGCTTTGCACTTTTTTCGACTCCGTTTTTCGGTTGTTCTTTTCCCCACTTTTTTCCTCTCTTCTTCTTGCAATGCTGCTTCTCCTGCACTTCCCCGCGTAGAATCAGCCATGGCATCATCGGGAGTGCAGATTGCATGCAGTGGTCCTGTCGCCACATGCACAGGTCCGCCGTGGCTAGGTTCGATTGTGTGATTGTGGCGGAGACGGAAACAAATGGGCAATTCAATCTGGGGTATGGGGTAATTATGGGTTCAGAATTATACACTGTTGTATAGGACTGGGTATATCATATTAAGGCATACCCCAATTGGGAGGTCATCATACTGCAGTGTACTCGTAATAACTGTTATACTTATACATACCCTTACTTCTTCAGTACTATAGGCTGATGTCCTCTCTGACCACCAATTTCACATGTCCTTTTCGTCTTCGACTACATCTCCCTCCTGCCTGTTTCAGATTGCTAATCAGATTGCGAATCCGAGCTTGTGGCTGTGGCTTGGGTCGGGGGCGGTAGACTCACGTCAGACGGAAGATACGGCCCGAGCTAGCTGAATGGGCTTCGAAACGGTATAACGGCGGAGGGGTGACTTACCGGGTACCGGTACTAGGTAAATTGGATCCGGTATTTTCATTCTTAGTGCACCCGTTGATATGTCCTTATCTGTAAGAGCCATGTGCTGTGCTCTACCTATACACGTTGGATAACCTCTGAAAGATGTCGTACTGTAATAGGTTCGCCCACAAACCTGACACCGCGCTTCAACGACTATCGGTAAACTCTGCAGTACAGGCAAGATTCAGCCTGTCTCACGCAGATACTCGGAGATTAGGGAGAGCTACACAATAAGGGCAAGGAATTATAATAGCTTCGAGATTATTATCGTGTGATGTTCAAAGTGGTGTTGTCAGGCGATATTGATAGGATTGAATGTACTTGTATCGTTATACCATATGCCTTATCATTACGCCTTAACATACACTAGCACTGTCACCAATGAGCACCGAATGAGCATAGAGAAGTGTCAAAAAGTGATAAATGATAGCCTGGGACTCTTCAGTATCCACAAGAACAATATACAACTTCTTCACTGAATATTACTGCTCAAAAAGTGCTCGTATAGACACGGCTACAAGTATCCCACCCAATGTGTGACTTATGAGCAGTTTATGGGCATCAATATTAGGTAGAAAAGGGTGACAATTATATGAAAGCATTTCACAACCCTCCAGCCGCAGCATGTCACCTTCATATCACCTTCATCTGTGTTTTAGACACCTCTTGTAGACCTCTGTATGCCTCCTAAATGACTCAAGAGACGAGGTCATACATTTCCTTCCCTAACCAATCAAAATACTCACAAAACCACCTACTGTAGCGGACTCCGAAAAAAGCAACATCTCTCGTGCTATTCTAAGACATTATCTCACCACACCCTGAGCACGTTGTCTTAGACGACCAGCCCTCATTTAACTTTGACAACTGCCTTATCTGAACTCTTTTTGTAAGAGAGGGGGGAGTGAGAAGAAACGGGATAATTGCCATCTGATACTTGAAATGTGTGTCATAACGATCATTTCCTCTCAACTACCAGGGTAGTCGTATTAATAGCTTCTACCTTTTACAACATCTTTTTTCCCCACAATATCACCCCGTTCTAATGATAGCTCTCTACCTCTTCTTCACCCGATAAGAAGTCTTCCCCTCAAATTAGCCCATATCTGATTATTATCCTCCCTACAACTTCTCTCTGGTTCTCTTTCTATCATTAACTATATACTGCTTGTCACTTGACTGAAACTAAAGGAAGGAATAAATAAAGGTCATGTACCGCTACTTGTAGAAGGCTACAGCAACAAGGCAGGAATCATAACAGCATAAACTGCTCTATAATCCACTCCAAAAGCTCCATTTTCCTGAGCTGGAGGAGATCCTGTTTGAGCATTACCCAGATATGCCTGAGAAGTAGGTCCTGGGACTGTAGCTGTAGCACTTCCAGTAGCTTGAACACTCAGAGTCGAGGTACTGGTAGTAGGGCTAGGAGTGGGTAAGGGGTCGTCTGAAAACTGAGTAGTCAGTGTATGAATATCAAATCCAGGTACTAGCCATGCACTGTTGATGGATGTGTAAAAGTTGAAGCCTGAGACGGTGCTAAAGTACTTTCCAATGAGAGAAAGCATTTCATCTCTAGCAGTCATAATACCATCTCTGTTGTCCACAGCCATAGTCTTTAGATCGGCTCGAATCGACTTGTATTCAGGGTCATTCTGCATCGACACACCTGCATTTTCGTATCCGTTATGGTCGATGATTTCACCATCCAAACTTCGGTTGATCTGACCAGGTCCAGTGCCGTACCTCGGTTCAGTAGAAGTGGTTTTTGCTGCTGCTAGGGCGAGAGAAAAGAGTAGGAGAAGAGTTGTGAGATGGACCATTGCTGAAAAGGTGCAAACCGGCAAACAGCCAGGTATGTAGACTATATATACCGGCATGTGGGTAGTCCCATCTATTTTTATCGTGGGAGGAGAAAAAGTAGTGCTGTTTTTGGGAGGAGGAGGCTGTATAAATGGGTTGAAAAGTACACCAAAATACTCGTCTCGATAAGGGGATTACAATGGTGCAATTATTTTTCAAAAATATTCTCTCTGTCACCCTCCACATGCCCTGTTCGGAGTGGGACTATTTTTGGGCCTTCAATACAGTTTCAATTAATGCACCGTATTTAGGTCCTCTGCGGGGGTGTTCTTGGAGTCCCGTAGAAGGTGCAAAAGTGGTTATAAAGGGGTGAAAAAGAGTGGTAGCTGTCTAATAGCCGATCAGAATATATCTACCAAGTCAGATCCTTGAAATTCCCTCTTATTTTGCTACTTTTCAACCCCAATCACCCCACTGCCGGAGTTAATCTCGAAAGTCTATAACATGGCCTCCCCCCTTACATGATGACTTGGGCCTATGAACAAAGACGTGGGAGATAGATAGTGTGAGAGGACGGAAGTAGAACGGTGCATCTGAACCACATAGGAAGGGTACCGAGAAGAGAGAAGATGAGAAAAGAAGATTTTGCTTACTAATCCATTCTACGAAAAAATCGCATCACTAAACACTTCTGTTTACCACCACCACATCCCCTCCAACTCCTCTCATGTTATCGTCCTGCCAAAACCGCCCGTTTGGCCACTGCAGTGCACACTGTATGTATGGCGGCCTACCAGCCCGGTGATCTGCATGGGATGGAGGAGTGTTAGCATGGCTGAGGGCTGTAATGAGCTAATAGAGCGTGTGTGAGTATTACAGTGTCTTCTCCAACGTTTTCTCATTCCCAAGATATTTTTTATTATTTTTTTGACCATTTTTTACCTCCTATCTTTACCTTCTGTTTTTACCTCCCCTTCCTTCTCAGTCCACTCAACATTCAGGGGTTGACAGCTGACACGACTTGGCAAGAAGAGTACGAGTAAATTTTTACTTGATGACTAAAACCATCGCAGTTGCACCAGGATGCCATTGACTAATTACCACAAATCCGTCCATGCCAACCCATCATGTCAACTGATCATCTAGGGTAATATTGTCTCATAATAATTGCCGAAATGAAATCTCGTCAGAAACCAACCTCAAGCTTAAGCGTGCATGCAGGTTGAGCAGGGTGCAGAGGTGGAGGCTGAGACAAGAGTTGCTCATAAGTCATAAGGTGTTGAGTAGAGGTGTGTCATGTGATTTTTACGTTATGAGTGCTATAGAACCTCTCATACCTGGAACATGACCCACAATGTCCTTAACAAGGTACTTCAAGCTAATCGCAGTGTTCCTGAAACACCCCAAGTTTCACTACAACCACTGACTCAGTCATAGGACATATTTCTTGGGGCAATTGCGGTCTCCTGATGTCTGTGGCAGTTTCAGAACTGTCCCAAAACAGACACATCAATAGCTTTCCATAACCACCTCGTTTCATCTTCATGTACGATGTCCTGTCCTATTGACTAGGCCCAATTAGGACACCCTCAGAACCACAGCCTCACACATTTTTTGCAATATATAAAGGGCTCCAGAGTCCTCCTTTTTCATCATCAAATAAGACACTACAACCACCACCACTACCACCACTTCTACCACCACCACTACTACAATGGACTACTCTCACGCCAAACCCACTATCTACCTTAACCCCAACGCCAAGGTTGATCCTATTGATGGTAAGTATACATCAGATAAGATAGATCAAGAACCCTACTAACTCAGGAAAACCCACCATTGCTCTGGAGTCTATCTGCGTCATCGCCTGATTGATCTCTACTCATATAGGAAATATATTGTAAGCAATAAGTGAGTTTTTCGCGGAAATTTATAGCGGAAAAGTCAGATATACATGGAATTATTTTTAGCGAAATTTAAGATTTGACTTCGTGGCCAAGTTGGTTAAGGCGTACGACTGTTAGTCACCTAAATGGCCGCCATCGTAAGATCGAGAGTTCGACCCTCTCCGAGGTCGTCAAATCTATTTTTTGCGAAACGACTTGCGAGACATATTTTTGCCAGGTGAACCAAGCGACCTGTTTGTGCCTGTTAAATGAACAATCTGTTTCTCAATTGAACAAAGTGACGCTCTTTTGCCTAGACTAACAAGATCAGCATTGTGAATGTGATGTAAGTGAGTGAGTCCGTGAAAACAGTAACTTGTTATTCACTCGTTGAACTGAGCTCTTGAGATTGTAATAGAACGCGTGTGACTGCCAAGAATTGCCATTTAGTCTCCTTCTCATCCCTACTTTATCTCCAGATTGAAGTCCCCCAATGTTAGAGCGGAAGTAGATACTACCAGGTAGCAGACCTCAATTACATCTTAGAGACCTATACATATCTTAATGCGTCAATAGTGAGCTCTTAGCTGGTGGCATGGTGACATAGATCTAGATGAGAGAGGCATGGCATCTTCCAAACAAGTGCTCTACCCTATGTATTTGTTGACGAATATGTTAGTAAGCGTATTAGAGTGTGTGTCACGTGATTGAGAAGGTCACGTGGTGGAGAAAGTGTTGATATAAATAAAAATAATTGTATTTGCCACTGCGAGTCATTCAATGAAGTGTCTGAGGGTAGGAGTTGGCTCAAGTAATGCTAAGTAAAACTGGAAGAGGTAGGTAGGGAAAAGTGAGAATTGTGGGAGATTTTGTGTGGGCACTTGCTCTGGTGAATGGTTGTATTAATGAGTAAGCTCTGCTCTATCGAATGATACAACTTTCATATCTCCAGCATAACTGGAACATTGAATTTGAACCCCCAGCGGACTTTTGAAGTCAAGTAAATGCCAAGTAAAAGGTGGGTATTTGTTTTCTAATTGAGAGTATGAATGTACTTCCATGATCGAATAATAACAACAACGCGGGTAGAGAATATTTAAGGAGTGCCGTTAGCTATTTAATAGATATCTGTGAACAGATTGATTTGTTAACCGTTCTTTTGACCCTTCATCTGAATGATATAAGTACCAGTACACTCATTCCTACCGGTAGACAGTTGTATCTGAAGACCTCCGCTACAGCTACCAAGACTTTCTACAGACACAATTCACTTGATCATCTCCCTGTCCTGCTTTCCCCATCCGCACACCATTCCCACTCTAATCATCCTACTATCAGTTCATATATACACTATTTACATTACTCCTTCTTGGGCTGCTCTTCAGTCTTCTCAGCAGTCTCAGTCTTCTCAGCGGTCTCAGCAGACTCAGCCTTTTCCTCAGCCTCCTGGGCCACCTTCTCGGCGTCAAACTCCTTGAGCATCTCCTGCACTCGGGCCTCGACAGCCTCATCAGACACCTCGTCCACCTCCATGGCGTCCAGCTGGTCCAGAGATTCGGGCAGAGCTTCATGAGTGAAGAGCTTGGCCTTCATACCGACTCCGGCCATTTTGTTTTGCGACAGAAACTGCACCAGCACCTGGATAGTCTCCTGAGAAGCGTTGTTGAGAATCAGTCTTCGGCCGTGGGTTCGTCGCTCAAAGTTTTCCTTGGACGAAGCGTGCACGAAAACAGCTCGGTTCACGGTCCATCGCTTGAACCGGGTCTTTTGGGGGGTAGGGCCATCGACGGGGATTCGCAGATAGTAAGCAGCACGCTGGGCAAACTCGGTGAACACCTCGAGATCTTCATGGAAGTAGGCGTTGAACAGCAGCTCGGCACACTTGACCTTGGGAGTTCCCTCGGGAATCTGCACCTTGAGAGGTCCGAAGTAAGTGGCAAGAGCCGAGATTGGCAGAGGCCGCTCGGAGTTGGCCTCGTAAATCTTGTGCTCCGTCTGAGTATAAGTTCCGGGCTTGGGAACCAGCAGATCATCGGACAGCTGCTGTCGAAGAGCCTGGGCCTTGGGGGTCAGCTGGGTCTCGACCGAGGCCTGGGACATTTTGCCAAGCTCATTTTGTCGGAAGGTGGAGTTGAAACGCACCAGCGCCGTTCGGGGCAGGGTTCGGGGAGCCAGGGTCCGAAGAGGAATCATGGTGTGCAGTGGAGTGGTTGTGAATATTTGACAGTTAGGTGTGAGGTAGAGTTTTTCAGGGTTAGGGGAGGGAACGACGAAATGCGAAGGACGTGATATGGGGTGGTAAGAATGATGGAATCAGGTTTAATAAGTGGCTTTTAGTGTCTGATTCTGATTTGGGCCTTTTTTGCTTCAAATTGTGGTTTTCTGAGGAGTATGGAATGTCCTCATGTTCTACTATTATGGTGAGTATAATGGATACTTTGGTTGGGATGTAATTGGGAAGAATGGGGGAAGGACGTGGCAGATATTATACCAAATGGACCACTTTTGAGGACGGAAAAGTTGTTAATCAGCTTCGTCATCCCTAGTTACTGCCTGGTAGTATAGGGACTTTTTTTCCTCTTAATATGCTACATGTCATATCCTGAACATTCCACCACTGTATCACCAGACCAGGGCTATGCAGTGGCGATGAGCGCGATGAGTGGCAAACTATAGTTGACTGGTAGTACCGGTACCAGTAGCACGTGCTACAGGGGAAGTATAGGGGTTATTGAGAGATTTAGTGAGAGATTTTCACGCAATTGGATCAACTTATTCAGATGTTTGTTCGTCTCTGTTTTCATGTCTCATGTTGTATTCCTATCCCATTCTCCTCTCTCACTCCACTCCCCTCAACTATAGTCCCGAGTAACTCCCAACTAAATGTGTTATGTTTAGTGAATACTTGTCATCTTACCACCCTCTCTAACTCTTCGTAATTTACTCGGAAATTCGTTTTCCCTTTAAAAATCACATCACCCATGTCACCCCAATAAATCCCCCAACTTATATAAACTCCTCTTCCTCTCCTTCTTCTCTTTCCCCTGTCTTGTCGCACTGCTGATAGTTTACCCCAAAGTTACTCCGTGCATATCGTCTAAACACGCTGGACGATCCATCTCCACACCTCAACATGTCCGAGTACCGACGCCAGGCGCACTCGAAATACAAGCTTCCCGGGGGTCTGCTACCTCCGGTGAATCTCGGCGACGGCTCTGGGGCCACCCATGCAAATGCAGGGCTCCGAACGGACTCGAAAATGGCGTCTTTTGTCGCTGTTCCAGACAGAAAGGCCACCTCCTCGCCGTTCAGACACTCGGGACAGTTCAGCAACTCGTTCACGTCGTTGGCAAGCCTCAAGGATCTCAGTGACCGCGATTTGCCCATCAAATCCAGCCCCAGAAACGGAAATACCCATGGTCTTGCCAACAGTAACATCAGCAGTGGAGCCAGTAGTGCCAAGGATGTGTCTATACCTACGACTCCAAGGTCAGGCTCTCCAGCTACAGCTGCTCTGTCACCTGTGGATGAAATGAACAGTCCAAAAAGTCCCTCAGAAGCTGCTTACTCATCAGGTCAGACTCCTCCTTACCTCAGAAATATGACCATGAAGAGACGTAACCACAACAAAGCTGCTACTCCTCCTCCTTCCACTCCAGGACTACTTGGACGAAACGAGACCAAAAAGAGCAAAGACGAAATCCAGGCTTCTCCTCGGTTTCTGGACGTCAATAACAGTCAATGGAGAGAAGCTGCTACTAGTCATAACAGTACGGCCAACTTTGGACCCAATTCGAATTCAAACTCGACGGTTGGAATGCCACCAAGGTCAGCTTCGTCTTGGATGATGAGTAATACTCCTATTGCTCCTATAGCTCTTATGGGCCATGCCGGTCTGAGGAACGGAGGAAACAAAGGACGAGCTTTTGATCTGGGAGATGTTCTTTCACGTGACGACGACTCAGACAGCAGCAGTAGCCGCAGTATCAGTCGAAGTCGCAGTGTTAGTCATGATCCAGATGACCGAAGTGGACGTGCAGGATCTCCTTCTTGTATGGACGATTGGGATGGAGATAACCGGCTCAATATGCTCATGGCCATTGCAGGAGACATTCCTCAGACTCCCATGAGTGCCAGTGGAGGATTTCCTGATGATTATTCCAACGATTCACCGGGAAGTCCTCCCATGAGTGCAGGAACTGGATGGATGGGTCATCAGGGAGAAGATGTGGATGCTTTAGGGATCATGGAGAAGCTAGATCCGGCGCCTACGTTGGTGGATTACACTGCTCTGATTGACGATTATGGAGATCTAGGATCGCAGGAAGTGCGGAAACAGAAGATTAAGGAGTTCAAGAGAAAGTTGCAGGAACGAGCTGCTCAAGATAGTGAGCCTGTTGCAAAATCGATTTCCGTGGTTGACGCTACGCAACATATGAAGTCCAACTTGATTAGTAACGTCGGTGCTCAGATTGGATCTGTTGAAACCAGACTGTCTAAAAAGTTGGAGTTGTTTCAGGCTAATCTTGAAGCTCTTATTGATTTGAAAGCAAGAGCTAAAGAGACGGTTCTGGCGTTCAAAAAGGAGACTTTAACGTCGTACGAAACGTTCAACTCGCAACTGGACCATATTCGAGCTATTCAGGAGTCTTCAGAAGCCATTGAATTGCTGGAAGAACGGATTGGAAACTGCAGAGCCAAAGTGACCGAGTACAAGGAACGACTCAAGACCGTGAACCAGTGGATTGACGAGCAGGAACGGTTCGATAGACTGTGGTCTCGACGAAAGAGAGCTGCTTTCAAAATTACTGTTTCTGTTCTGGTGTTCATCCTGCTCATTTCGTCGCTGGTTCTCTTTGTAGCTACACTTCGGGGAGGATTTGGAAAAGGACTGAAACTGGGATTCAAAAAGAGCAAAGCCGGAACCGTGACATTGTCCAAACAGAGTCAGTTTGATGACGTTCTACAGTGTCTCGGAGACTTTGACCATTGTCGTTTCAAGAACGATATGAAAGAATTGTAGCATATAGATTATTTATTGTTAACGGGAAGGGGGTGTCATCGTATGTACTTGTATTTTACCGGTACAGGTATATTCAATACTCGTGGGAGGCTCAAGGTGGATCCGGAAAATAGCTTCTTGTCTAAGATGTTAATGGAAGCTACCAGGTACCACACTAAAACAATACGACGCTGAGAAATACGAGATAGAAGTGCTAGAGATGTATATCAAGCGGCTTTGAGAATCATAGGTTCTGGATATATATATTTCCTCTGTTCTCTGAGCAAAATAAACATCTTCAACCTGGCATTGTAGCCATGTTACTAAGCAAAAGTGATACCGAAACTCATAAGATGAATCTGAAGTATTTTGAGATGCTAATGGACAACAAAAAGATTGATCTCCTCCATTTGACGGCAAAAAGAAAGCCCGACGTGGGGCTTGAACCCACAGCCTTGAGATGTGCTCTGAATAAGAGTCTCACGCTCTACCGATTGAGCTAGCCAGGCCGGATGTTGAGCCGGAAAAGTGGAGAACCGTTTTGCATGGCTAAAAAAGTCACGTGTGCGCGAAATTTTGAGCGGAAATGGCTGTTTAACCAAGGAGAATATACCCACTGTGTTTCTTGGTACATATCATGTGCATTATCTCGTATTACAGCTGCATGAAAAGTTTTCCGCTACAGGCATGATAAAATATGTGGATCTTTCGAGAGGTTACAATAAATACAAGTACACTGTATGAACAGGTGAAGATCAGAAACGAAGCTCTACTTATACGTACATTGTATGTTTCTCTCACTACTCCCACTGATCAATTAAATATGCATAAACTAGATACGAACACCCTAATTGGCGCTGATAAGGACGTACTTTGTGATGGACTCGAATCGCTCGGCGGTGAGTTTGAGCACCACCTTGAGCAGCTCATTGGCAAGCACCTGTCCATCGGGCTCGAGCTGCTGGAGCTGTTTCCATGACTCGGCATCCATTTTCCAAACGGTGGTTTCCACCTCTGCTGTCACGGTAGCAGTTCTATACGTCTCTGAGAAAAACGGCAGTTCTCCACATGTGGTTCCAGCGAGAATGGTTTCGTAGAGTCGACCCTGTTGCATGTCGTAGTCTGCTCTCAGAATACCGTTTTGAACGAGATAGAACCCGGTGGGGGGTTGGTTAGCGGTGTACAGGACATGGCCCTTGGGCAGCACCTCCTTCTTGAAAAAGGCGCAGATTCGGAACCAAAAGTCCTCATTCTCGTTGGTGAGACCCTGGGACACCTGGAGCAGCAAGGGCAAGGGCTGCTTGAAGTTGTTCCACTTCATGATGGGGTCGTCCTTGACGTTGTTGGTGGCGGCCCGATGAATCATGCTCAGTCGGGGCGATGCAGAGTAGCCAGGAGACGAGGAGAGAACGGAAAGGGCGTTCTTGCGGTTGCCTGCTGCGCTGGTGGGGATATCTGTGGGGGTACCAGGAGTGGTAGGGGAAGCAGCGTCGTCACGGGCGCTGTAGTAGAGAGACAGGAACTCGTTTTCACACCATTCAAGGGCTTCGTTGAGGTTAGAGAAGAGTCGCACGTCGGTTCCCTGGGTGCAAGAACCCTTCCAAAGTCCTACAGCTCCTAGAGCGGAAGAAATGGGGGAATTGGAGCCGATACCGGACATGACCAGGTAGACGTTTTTGCTATCGAGCAGCTTTTTTATTCGGATAAAGGCCTCAGCGGCGGAGAAATCAATGTTGGACACGGCGGTCATGTCCAAAATGAGGTATCTGAAGGGTGACTCCTTGAACTGGGCGTCATCCATGAGCTGCTTGATGGTATCTTCAACTCGAACAATGGTACCAAAGAACATGTATCCAGACAGTTTGAGAAGGTAGATGAGGTTTCCACATTCCTGGAGAAACTTTTGCTGGGTAGCGTGACGTCTGACTGTAGATCTGGCTACAGCTCCAGTGTAAGTAGCCTTGATGACTGATCTCTGAGAAGATTGAATGACAAAAGAGAAGCAAGCAAGAACGATACCAAACAGAATACCGTAGACAAAGTCGAAAATGCCCATAGTCAGAACAATAGCCAGAACGGTAATGTACTCGAATCGAGATAGACGTCCCCACGTGTCTCCCAGAGCTTCAATGAGCAGTTCGATACCAAGCAGGAAAATGAGAGCTCCAACAACACACACGGGAATGAAACCAATGACTACAGGACCAGCAAACATGACTCCGGCCGTGGCCATAGCCAGCATGACTCCTGCGACTCGAGAATCGGCTCCAGACTTGATGAACAGCACCGAGTTGGTGTAAACGAGGTAGTTTTGGATCGATCCAAGCAGACCACTGAGACCGTTACTGATTCCGTGAGCCAGCAGTTCTCGATCAACGTTGATATCTTCTTGTCCAGTGGATACGGCCAGAGCAGGCACGTTGATGGGAACATGAAGAATACCAAAGAAGGTCAGAGCAAACATGGCAGGTACAGTCTTCAACAACGCGGCCCAATCGGTCTTGCCAAAGTCGTACAATGTGTAGTAGTACCACCAGGGTTCACTTGTAGCCTGGGCAGAAAAGACCCAGCCGTTATCTCTAGCCATTTGCAAGTTCCAGGAAGGAACAGCCCATACAATGAGATGGAAGATGGCAAAGACACCGCAAAAGTACGAAGGGACAATGAGCGGATGGTGCGAGAATCTCTGGATAAGAAGCAGAGCCAGAGCTAGACCCAGAGGAGTGCTCCACATGAGCAGAATCTTGGGTTCAAACAAAAACTTGAGAATGGCAAACGTGTACTCTAGAGGTCCATCCATTCGAGAAGAGACCTCGATACCCGTCACACACAAGAACCATCCCACTCCTCCAATGCATCCCACTAGAATATGACGAGGGAAGAAGGAAATGAGAGAACCCAGTCTGGCTGCTCCTAGAGCTAGAAAGACCAGTCCAGTGACAATGGAAGAGGTTGCAAATGCTAGAATGACGGTCGGAATGACTCGTTCTGGCTCCTTGATTTCAGCCATAAGAGTGTATGCCATTGAATGAAAAAAGGGCACAACTTCAATCATTTCAGAACCAATACCGGCCTTGAAAGCAGATCCTCCCAGAGAATACACCAATTGTGAAATGACACAACTCATGTAGAACATTGATAGTCCTGCCGGCCCCAGGTGTGCGAAAATGGGTTCCGAAAGAGGAAACAGAATCATTCCGTAAGAAAGACCGTCCAGAATGTTGAGTAGAGTACCCAATACTACCGAAGGCAGGTATGATATTGGCTTCTTGACACATTCGTCGAGTAAATCCGCCGACGACGTATTCTTCACCTTCTCCTCCAATCGTTTAAACACCCCACTGAGTCCTCTTCTTGGTCCTCCATGGTTCACGTCTCCCGTCTCGATATCAGGACATCCAAAAGTATGGTATTGTCTGTGGGAGTCTCTTCTGGCTGCCGAGATACTTGACTGGGCCGACTTTTTCGATTCCGTCGATTTTTTCGGCCGTAGAGCGTCTCTCTCTGTATTGATCAGTTCAGGCGTTTCAATCACGTCTGGAATCGGCAGCGGTTCATTGGCCAGTTGTCTGGACAACGACGAGCCGTGCATGGAGTAGCTCTGAACAGACCCCGACGATTTGGGGCGGTGGTCACTCGTTGAAGGAGACGAACCCATGCCCTCTTCAAGAGCCATGTTGGCCAATTCGGCACTTTGATGTCGAAGACCCTCATTCATGTTGGGCACCGAAGGAGGCACCAAAATGGACGGTCTGCGCGAATAGGAGCGCCCGCCCAGACGCTGGAGCGGCGACTCGGAGAAGGAGGAGCCCAGGTACGAGTTTGGCTGCTCAGACATGGTCGCAAAGGGTAGTGGTGTTGACTTGTCTAGGCTCCAGTGTTATCTAGATGGCCTCGAGAAGAGAGTTTGCTACAGAGTTTGGAAAGTGGAGCTTGAGTTAGAGGGGATAAGAGAGGACTTGTTGAAGGGGGGTTTGGGGGGGGATTTCAGGAATAAAAAAGGAGTCCTTTTTTTATTGACGGATTCTCTCTCATATTATTTACTTCTTTTTCAAATTTCTCCACTTTTCTAGCCTCAATTCGCTTCCTCTCTTGCACTGCCCTTACACTTTCCTCCAGAGACAAGCTTGCAGAAGCAATAATTATTCTGAAAATGAAAAAATAATCCCACTATTATGATACCACGAAATGAAACATGCAAGGACCAAGTTCAAAGATGATTGCTGGAAGCGTATCTTGTTCATTCAGGAAGCGTGTCCTGTTCATTTTAGTCACGTGTTCAACACAGGTTCCAGTATTCGTACCGGTCCTCGTAGTACAAGATCGTAGCATGTACAACATCTTCTGGCGTCCGATCCAGTGGGCTAGCTCGAGTTACTCTCAATGTGGAGATGTCAGTTCGTATCTACAGGACATGACGAGAAACAGGGTCCAGGTAAAGATGGTGAAACAGAAACGTAAAGAATCAGTCACATTTATCAAAGTCGATTTATACGGTGCGTACGGCTTAGGAGGTATAACACTGCTCTTCTCCTAGCCAATAGTCTGTCTATCATAGGAGTGGTTACGCCCAAGGCTGTCAAACAAGCTTGGTCCCGTCCCTCTAAGTTGAAGGAAAATGGGTGTGTACGACAACTTTAAGGAAGCCACAGTGTAGCAGGTAGGGCAGAGGAAGAGAGATGGTTGTGATTCGTCTCATTTCCAAAGACCCGTTGGGTTGCTATAGTAACCGCTCAGACCATGCCTTGAGCACGCAACCACAGGTACTCGTACCTGGTACAATACTTGCCAGTCGTTCCTCTCCCCACATCCAAAGTTGACGCTTCCAGCCAAGCTTCCACTAGCAAACTTTGGCGTCAACGCGATTGAGAGGAGATACGAGGGGACGAACGGATTCGGGAAGTAGTGAAGTGGTAGACAAACAAGAACAAAGAGCCCCCGGTACTCTTTACCACCCTCTCCCCCGCTATCTCTTCAAAAACACCTTTGCCATTCTCAACTTGCTGTCGATCTTGATTGCCCCATCTTCAACGTACAGGAACTTAGACACGCCACGTCCAATCACAGGGTGCATACAGATAAGAGAAGACGCACCAACGTAAAGGGAAACCACACCAATATATAGACCAATTAATACCGTGACACATTCTCGGTAATACGGACAATGGAGAGTGTACAAAGACATGCAAGCCGTTAGTGCTTGGCATTTAATATCAGTTCAAAAGGTGCTCTACACTTCCAGATTCATACAAACACGCTATCTGCTTCCCCAGGTCAGTCAAACTTACATTTGCAGCGACTTCGTCTCGTATTCGCCTGGCTCGATTTTACTACCATAACTACACCTTTAAGAATAAGTTGTAACTAGAAAGTATCTTCTACACACTCTAGACACTTGTACCTATACACTCTCGATCATCATAATAATACATTAATAAATACATGTCCTCCGCCGATCTAGTCGGTACACCTATTGTGCCTACTCGGTTCCCTCGGTGGGCATAATGTGGCTGTTGAGCGATGCAAACATTTTCTCAATCTCCTGCGAGCCCTTGGTGAACTCGAGGTCCCAGAACCGGTAGCTGGGGTTCTTGAGCAGCTCTGCAAACGTGATCATCAGACCCCAAGGATGAGGTCGGTTGCAGATGATTCGCTCCAGCAGCACTCGAGTAATAATGTGCTGGATGTCCACCTTGTCAGATCCAAGACTAGCCTCGCCATGAGCACCAAACAGAGACAGAATCACACAAGAGTACCAGTAAGTGTGTCTGTTGGGGTACCGCAGCTGGTTGGCAATGGCCTCAAACAAAAAGTAGCGTCCCTCAGCGTCCAGAGCCACGGCCACAGAGGTCAAAAGAGACAGATGGGGCGACGAAGTGTCAAAAGTGGCAGTGGAAATCAACGAGGCAATGTAGAGCACCAGAGCATTGAGAGCAGTAGAGTCCACAGAAATCTCGTTGAATCCAAGACCCAGACAGGGCTTGGCTGAGGGCAGGTAGAAGGCCTTGAGCAGGTTCTTGATGATGGCAGGCGAGGGGTTTCGCAGGTACATGTCCGTGAGCTTTCGAATACCGTGCTTCTGGGCCTCATGACCGGGGTCAATGGCCAGAGGAGGAGCAGCCTTGATCTCAGCAAGAGACTCGACCTTGAGGCCAACAGTCAGAGGATCGGGCAGCTCAAGATCGGCAGGGAAGGCAGACAGCACCAGGTTTCGCAGCTGGATGAACGACGGCGAAATCACGTTGCACAGAGGGTAGTGGTTCTCAATCAGGAACTGGGGGTAGTCATGCAGGATCACCAGCATGATTCGAAGAGTACCCTTGTACATGACAGCCACGTGCTCGTTGAACTCCTTGTCGGTGGTGAAGTGGTCCTGGAACTTGAGCAGAGCTTCCAGCAGAGACAGGTAGGGGCCCCAGCCTCGTCGGTTTCGCACAACGTCCATCATCTTGGGCAGGAACATTCGGTGCGAAATCAGAGTCATCCAGGCAAATGCAAAGCCAGGGAAGGCCATAGGCTGGATGAGCTTGAAAGTCTCGGCCAAGCACAGGTAGATGGCGTCTCGAGACTCGGCACTCAGCTCAACCTCACTGAGCTCGCACAGAATGGACGAAAACAGTCGGAAGTAGGGCTTCTCGTTGAAACCAACGGGAGACTCTCCCTGAGACTTGGCCTCGTGGTCACCGGCAAACACCAGCACAACCACAGCCAGAAGCTGTCGCACAAAGGCGCTGATTCGCTTGGCGTTGGTGGCCTCATGGGCAGAAATGATGGTCACCAGCAGCTTGGCCAGACCGTCCACGGCTACAGCAACGTCGCCCACGGGAGCAGCGGGCTTGTCAACCATCTCAAACAGGTACGACTTGACCGAGATTTCGGTGGCAGTTCGCACAAGCACACAGAGATGGTCGGGGTTGGACAGCAGACCGTTCTCAGACAGCTGCAGCACAAACATGTACCGCATTCGCAGATTGTTGCAGGCTCCAGGATGGCCCACGAGTCGCAGCCACTCGGCGAAAATGTAGGCGCACTGCTCCTTGAGAGACACCTGGGACGAGTCGGCTCGAGTGGCCCGAGAAGACTCGGACAGCTCGGTGATTGTAGGGATGACCACGTTGGCATCGTTGAGAGTGGCGAGGCACTTGGCGGCCTCGGCAGCTGCTGCTGCCAGCTTCTCCTTCATCTCGGCCTCCTTGGCCTCCTTGGCCTTCTTCTCCTCCTCGGACAGCTCGGGCTCGTCCTCCTTGCCTTCCTCCTTGGCCTTGGCGTCCTCCTTGGACTCCTCCTTGCCCTCCTTGTTCTCCTTGATGAGAGCCTCGAGAACAATCAGACAGCACGAAAAGTCGGTTCGCAGAGCACAGGGGTCGGGGCCCAGCACAACGTCCGAGATGAGCTTGTGAGTGAACTCGACAGCAGCCACATCCCGAGACTCGAGCATCTGCTTGGCCAGCGACTGATCCAGCTCGGTAACAGTGATGAACCGGGTTCGAAGCAGAGTAGCAACGACAGGAACATTGAACTTTCGCTTGTCAGAAGAGTGGATGAGCCACAGTAGCACCTCCTTGCAGGTCTCGGCGGACAGCTCGCACAGCTTTCCAAGCAGCAGAGCAAACGACTCGTGGGACAGCTGAGAGTCGGACTGAGTGAACAGAGCGTTGACCACCAGCTGAGAAGTTCGCAAAACAACCTCGTTCTGGTAGGGGCTCTTGCTCACCAGAGACAGCAGCTGCAGCAGCCGGACTCGAATCTCGTGGTCGGCAGGAAGCTCCACCAGAGAAGTGGGCACGGGAGCAGCAGAGTTCTCGGTCACGGCGCTGATGCTTCGCAGCAGAGCGTCGATTCGAGCCTGAACGGTCAGCAGAATCTGCGACAGCACAGCCTGAGGAGTCTCGGGGGTGGAAGGAGCAGGCACGCCGGCAGGAGCTCCTCCAGGACCTCCAGGACCAGCAACAGCAGCCATGGCAGCAGGGACACTGGGCACACCAACACCGCCCTCGCTGAACGAGTCGTAGAGAGCCATCTGCTGGGGAGTGACTCCTCCGGGCTGGATTCGCAGAGGATCGGGCAGAGGCAGGTTGAATCGAGTCACCTGCATGTCCACAAACGAAGCAGCGTCACCCTGATGGGACTGTCGCAGAGCGTAAGAGGAAGCAAGAGCGTCCTCAATGTCCAGCAGAGACTTGTCAATGGCAGCCTTCTCCACCACGCAGCAAATAGCGTCAGCGTTGGCAGACACAGCGGCAGCCATCTGGTCCAGAGGAAGAGTCTCCTCACCGTAGCCCTGGCCCAACAGCAGGGTCTTGAGGTTGTTGAGCAGCGAGTCCTTGAGCGGCTCCTTGGAGGTGACCAGCGACAGCGAGCCCGACAGCATTCGAACCACATTGTGGGCGGCCCGTCGCAGCTTGTCACAGTCAACCTCAAATGCAAAATCCTTGGTGACCAGCTCCCGGGTAGCAATGGTGGCAATGGACACCGACCGCTCCACCACGGGCTGGAGCACCTCTCGAACGGCCTTGTCAACCGACAGCATAAACAGCTGCTTGAGAGTGGGGTGCGACACGAACGGCGAGTCGCCCTGCAGCTCCATCGACATGATGATGTTCTGGTACACGTCGTAGAAGGCAGCAGAGGCGGCCGCGGCTCCAGCAGCTCGCATACCGCCGGGAGCTCCACCCTGCTGCTGAGCCTGTTGTTGCACCTGGGCCTGCTGCTGAACCTGCTGCTGCTGCTGTTGCTGTTGCTGGTTCACGCCAGGAGGACCGTGCATGGGAGGCATACCGGGACCCATACCAAGAGGACCCATTCCTCCAGGGCCTCCGGGACCCATCATGCCACCAGGGCCACCCATACCAGCAGGCATGTGCATACCTCGAGGAGGAGGCATACCTGCATGCATACCCATGGCTCCAGGAGGCACCATACCTGCGTTGGCAGCGTCAACATTGAGCTTGCTGACACCGTCAACCACCTCGTCAACCGCAGAAGAACCACCTCGAATAATGTGGCTCTGCTCCAACTCCTCGACATTGAGCTTGAGCTGGTTGCACAGGACCTCAATCTCAAACTTGAGGTTGAGCTTGAGCTCGGCGTGGTGGTACAGCTCAGCGAGCACGTACATGATTCCCAGGGTCCAAGGGTTGGGGGGAGCAAAGACCTTGGACTTGGCTGCTCGCTCCAGCACCTTGGCGACAAAGGGGATCACCAGCACCAGCTTCTGATGCTTGTAACCCTCGGCCAGCAGCGCCTTGAAGGAAATGTTTCGGTGCTTGATGGGTAGGTTTCGTCCGAGAGTCAGAGCGCCGAGCCACTGGCCCAGGTTTCGAAGCTGGTTTCGGTCTGTGGAAGAAGAGACCGTTTCGGGGCTGTTGAGCAGCTTGACAATCTGCAGGTAGGTGACCCGCAGGAAAAAGCTCTCCAGCAGCTTGTTGGACATGTTCTTGAGCATGGAAATGTACAGAGAGTGGTAGTTGGGCTCCTGCTTGGCTCGATGTCGCACAATGTAGGTGGCAAACCATCGGAAGTACCGCTCCTCCAGCACCTGGGCCATTTCTCGAGACCGAGCCACCACGTTGCTCTGGGCAAGGTTGTTCACCATAAACAGCACCTTGTCAGACAGCTCCTCCGGGGGATCCACCTGCGCAGCATCCTCGGGCAGGTTGGAGTCGACTCGAATGGACGAGAAAATGAGAGTCTCGGGAGCCAGCGAGTTGTCGGGGCCTCCAGGCACACCGGGAGGAGGTCCACCAACACCAGGACCTCCGGGGCCACCTCCTGGTCCGCCAGCCAGCTGTTTCACGTAGGAGTAAATCTCCTGGTGAGACTGCAGGCCGGGAATCTCGGCAAGAATGGAGCAGTAGGTGGGGAACTCGTTGAGCCGCTCCCGGAACTCGTAGAGCGCCTGCAGACCAAACTTGAACATGTTTGAGTCAGCAGGCTGCTTGAGACTGTCCAGCACGTATCGCAGCGCAATAGACAGCGGAATGTCCTGGATGAGCCGGAAGTAAATGAGGCCTCCAAACAGGACTGCTGTAGCCGCCAGCGCGTTTCGCGGGTACTCGGGGAAGAAGCGGTACTCGTCAAACAACGAGTGGACCATGCAGGCAAACACGTCCTGGTCCTGGGGGTCGTCGCTCTGCTTGAGCCGCTGCAGCATGGTGATGATATCACGGATCTGGATCTGCTCCTCGTACATTCGCTGGTAGCACAGCTTCATCTCACGTTCAATGTGGGGAGGGAACGCGTTGGAGCCGTCACCGTGCGCCAGAATCGCCTGGTCGTGGCCCTGGCCAAAGTTGATGAGCCGGGGGTACACCTGGAACGTCTGGGTCTGCAGCATTTTGAACTGCTCGAGCCGGTCGGCAGGCATATCTGAGCCTGACGAGACAAACTGCAGAATGGTGGCCACGGAGCTGAGAGTGAGCGGGTTCTGGGGAGGAGGAGGAGGAGGCACGCCCACTCCGGCCTGGGAAGAAAGCTCGACGCTAATCTTCATTTCCAAAAAGTCCAGCACGCCTCTCACAAAGTCGGCACCCACGGCCTTGTATGTATCGTCCATGAATTGTTTGAGCGGGTAGAGTTGTCGCTGGGACGCCAGCACCGCCAGGTCCATGGTGAAGGCAAAGTACCGCAGCTGGAGCACGTGGGGCAGAATGTTGGCCGCGTGGCAAATGTCCAGAATCTTGCCCACGTTGAGAGCGCTCACCCGGTAGTACTCGACCACCATGGATGCCAGAAACGCCTCGTCCTGCTGGCCGAGAATGGAAAAGACCAGAATGGACGAGTTGTGGCCGGAGAAGAAGAGATCGAAAAAGTTTTTGATGACTCTTTCCAGCAGAGGAGACCAGGGCTTGGGGGTCTTGAGCGAGCCCAGAAAGAAGAGCTCGGGCGTGACCTTGGCGTGCTTGTCCAAAAAGTCCTTGGCGGCAGACTCGGCCACCGTTTCCCGTTCAATGGCGTCAAACGTGAGCCGCACCAGATCCACCAGGTTGAGAGGAGACGCCTCCAGAGCCACCACAATGGGTTTCATGGGCGAGTCTGCGGCAGCCATGGCCGGAGGAATGACGGACGACGAAATGATTTTGGCCAGTCCACAGCCGGCCAAGTCCAGCTGGTGCCGCTCCCGTGAAATGCCCGCAGTGGCATTCATGAGCTGCACCTGCAGAGCCAGTCGCTGCCATCGACGTCGCTGATAAAAGTATGCAACCAGCGAGCCGTTGGGGTCTGCGGCCAGCAGAATTCGCAGCAGCACGGCCAGTCCATCGGATGAGCCCACCTGGAAGCTGGCGTTATTGTTGTTGTTGTTGTTGTTGATGTTGTTGCTGTTGTTGTTGTCGTTGTCCTCCTCGTCTAGTCCGTCGATGGCCTCCTTCCATCTGTTGAGGTCGGGCAGTTTGGCCACCAGTCCCTTGCCCACGCCCAGGCCGTCCCACTTGGCGTTCACGGCGCCATGCTTGAGCACATCTGTAATGTCTGCGGGAGATAACTTGCCCGTCACCAGCTCGGTGATGTCTGATTCCGAGAGATTTGTCCGGTTAGACAAAGATGCAATAGTCACTGTGTTAGTCATGATCAAAACGAAACAAGGCAATTAGGACTCACTTGTACACCCACGTATTCAATGTAATATGGGGAAGATGTAGTGCTGATCTGTCTAGCTGGGGTCAGTATGATGAAGCGTAGAACGAGGTTTGGGGCAGATGAAAAGGTCGTATCACGTGATCAGAAATATCGCAACCAGCGCGTTAGTACTCACTTGAAGTGTCGGGTACCAGCTTGACGACTTGAAAGAAATGTGTCTTGATGTCTGGTTCTGTGTGTGTGTAGTGGTGCGGTGAAAAACTAAGGTGTGCACTTGTCTACCAGCTTGGGAGTTGGGTTAGGTGATGATTTGGAGGTGAGAAAAAAACAGGGCTAATAAAAGAGGTGAGGGGGGTAAAAAGCGGTTGGTAGAGTAAAGCGAGTATACTGATTAGTTTGACCCCGTTTGATTCCATATAAATGGCTTATTCCTGCTGTTATATTGACCTTCTTCATCCGCCCTTGGCAGGGTAACTCAAGCAACCAAAGTTAAAACGCCACTACAACAAGCTCATTATTCGACCATAGTCTATGGAAACACCGTGTCGATGGGTGGGTAGTATATGCTCTTGGTAAAGTGTTTTGTAGGCGTTTTTTTTGTTCAAGAGCAATACCACATTGTTTGTGTAACTCTTGGTGTCTATATAAATACCTCAAACCCCCCATTGAGTGCTGTATGTACTGTTTATTGACGCTCTACAGTGCCGTTAAAGGGTCGACGTGTGGAAGGCTTCCTTCTCCACATTGGTGCGTCACCGCATACATTTAGGCCAGCCCGGCTCAAAACCCTTTTTGCAATCTGATTATTACGGAACCAACGGTACTAACAGATATTATGGAACGGGATACGTTCGGAGAGAGATTAAGACAAGAGTGAGACACAATCGAGATAACAATGAGACAGGATAATGAGACAGTCATTGTATGGGTGTTAGTAAGCATGATATGGGGATGTATTGGATTTGTTTGTAGAAAATGGTTCTATACGATCTTCAACCTCCTACTGAAGGTAAGAACTATATACGGAGTATATCGACACACTTTATTAAAGGACACCAGGGACTAAATGTTAGTAATCAGAGTGGTAACCGGTAGTTGTGCGTAATGTACTGATAACAACGATTAGCAGTCTTCTCTACAGACAATATAGATGTAATCCTGACCCTGTTTCTTCTACAGTACAAGTATATGGTGGATTGCCAAGTACGATATATCCCTGTCCAGTCTCTTCCCTACGATACAATGGTTTGTTTTTTTTCGTTCTTTTACTCTCCAGATTCATTACAGCCATAGACCTTCCGGGTACACTCAATAGTTATTTTTCTAGGTATAGTGTTCTAAGTAATTCTAAGTAGTTGGTTAGTTGAAAAGAGCCATGAAGGGGAGCACGATAAGAGCTCCAATAGACAGCTGGGCGGCTCCGTTGGCCTGGGCAACAGCAGGAGTAGACTGCTGAGCCTGAGAAGGCTGGGGAACGGGAACAATGGGAGTTCCAGCAGGGGCAGAGCCGGCGGGAGAGGCAGGAGCAGCAGGCTTGGTGGCCTCAGGCTTAGCAGCAGGAGACTCGGGCTTGGGAGCAGGAGACTCGGCGGGCTTGGCAGACTCGGCGGGCTTGGTGGCCTCGGGCTTGACCTCACCGGCCTGAGAAACGGTAGTGTGGATGGTAGACACGACCTTGGTGGCAGGAGCAGGGGCGGAAGCAGGGGCGGAGGAGACAGGAACAGGAACAGGAACAACAGCAGCAGAAGAAGCAGGAGCAGAAGAGGCGGGAGCAGAAGCGGCGGCAGAAGAGGCAGGGGCGGAGGAGGCAGGGACAGCAGCGGAAGACTCGGGGACAGCAGACGACTTATGCTCACACTTGGGGCAGACGGTGCTGGTAACAGTCTTGGGAACGTTCAGAGTAACAGTCTTTCCAGAAGCATCGACAGAAGTGGTCAGACAGTCGGAAGTGTAGACGGTAACGTAGACTCCATCAATGGTGGTGGTCTGAACGACAGGAGCGACGGTAGAGTTGAAACCAACAGTAGTAGTAGGCTTGACGGCCTGTTGAGTCACGTTAGAAGCAGCAGCAGCAGAAGAAGAAGTCACATTCTCAGGAGTCTCAACCTTTCCACACTGGCCAGCAGCGGGCTTGTTGATCTTGGGAATGTCTCCCTCGGTTCCCCAGAGCTTGGCAATGGGAGGGAAGATGGTGTTTCCAACCAGGCCAATGGCAGAGGCGTTAGGCTGAGGAATAGGAACTCGCTCATCGTTAAAGTAGCCCTTGACGGACTGGTTGTTGTACTGGCCGGTGGTATCGTGGTCCACCAGAGAAATGTTGAGAGAGTCAGCAACCAGCTTGAAGGGGTTGGCCTGGGTATCGAATCGTCCAAGATGGTCCAGTCCCCAGTTGGCCTGGACAGTGGCAATGTTGGAGTAATGGGAGTAGTAGGTGCTATCGGTAGTACCCTTGAGAGAGTCAGGGACGGCTCCTCCAAACAGAATGGCAAGCACCTTGTTCTGAGACTTGTAGGTATGGTTCTCATCAAAAGTGAGAATGACCAGCGAGTTCTTCATAAACTCCTCGTTGGACAGCAGGGGCTTGAGCCATCGAGCCACCCATCGGCCAGCCCAGTCGATATCGGTATCGTGAGCATCGTTGGTCATGTTAGGGGTGATGAAGGTCCACTGGGGCAGCTCCTTGGCCTGGAGATCAACATCAAACTGGGAAAAGTTCTTGATGTTATGGAGTCGAGACTCGTTCTCAACAATAGAGTCGTAGATGACCAGAGGGTTGTGCTTTCGAACGTAGTCAGAAGCGTAGTCGGTCTGTCGAGAGAAGTTGAAACCCTCAAAGCCAGTGTAGGGCTGGTGCTCCTGGTACTCGGACCAAGAGATACCCTTGGACTCGAGCAGATCAACAACAGTGCTCACATTGGAAGGCACTCGGAAGAAATCGTCGTTGTTGATACCAAAGTAGTCTCCTCCAACCACTCCGACATAGTTGGGTTCGGAAGGATGAGTAAGAGCCCAGTAGTTGTCGAGAGTGACACCCTGGGTTCGCAGCCAAGCCAGATCCTCCTGGTTGAAGGCCTTTTCGTAGTCGGTGTTCTCCAGCCAGATCTGGTAGTAGTTGTCAAAGACACATCCGGGCACCTTGGGGGAGGTGTAGTGGTTGCTGACGGCAGTAGCAGCGGCAGCCTCAATCTCGGTCAGATCGGGAGAAATCTTGGAGAACTTGGGCTGGTAGGGGTTCTTGTCCTTGGCCACAACGGCGGCCACCAGGGCAGCAAGAATGGAAAGAGAGAGCTTCATAGTAGCGAGTGTGGTTTGGTGGTGAAGACTGAAGCAGACAGAGGAGCCTTCAGCAGTTATATAGATTGAAGAGACAATGTCAACTATGGACAAGGACTCGGGAATAAAGACAAGCAGCCAGAATGAAGACAATAGAGTTGCCGGACTCCGTATCCCAGAGTTGACTCAGTAGAAAGTTGGTGACCATTTGGTGATCAGGTACATTGGATATGGGAACATGTGCATGTAGGGGTATCTAAACCTGGAGAAGTTGAGCCAGGGTATCTCAAGAGAAGATGTCACGAACGGGGTATCCAGGACAACCGCAATCTCTTCTCCTTTCCCCAATCACATGTTGCCACCCCTGAAGTCAGATACTCTCGACAACAAACAGTAGCCATTAGGTTCGTTAGGTTCGTTAGCCAAACTGAATTTCAGAGTAAGACGTGATGAGAATGGGGGTCATCGAGGGGGGGAGTGAGGTGTTTGAGGGGGGATAACTACCAGGTTTCAGATATTAGACAGAGTAGTTTTTCAGAAGTCGTATCAAGTCGTTTTGAGCCGTTTTTTAGGCCGTCTTAAGCACTCTTTACAGCCCAATTGCACCTCTAGATAGTCTTGACGGACATCACCGCTACCCCGTAAATTAGAAATTGTCTCTTTCCAATTGGCCCGACTGGACCACACGTGCGGATCCGGCACGTGTAGATTAGCCTAGCCGTTAAACTAGCATGTAAATCGGCGTTTTTGAGCGACAGCCAAGATCGTCAATGAGAGATGCCCGAGGTGCCAAGCCTGATACGATGAGATAGCCCGCATTTGTAAAACAACAAACTTGATGAAATGAACTGAATCAGCTAAAAGCGCTGATACCAGATACTCCACACCATCACCTCCTGTTATTGACAAACCCAATCACGTAAACGGCTCTGGGTCGAGAATTTGAAGTGTCTCAGATGGCTGCCATTTCGGGCTTGGAGCCAAAAAAATGCGGCCTAAAAAGGCGTTGAGTGGGCGGTGGAGACTCAACTTACAAGAGCTTTAGTCGACCGATCAGCGCCACGTTGGCCATCTATTGGGTCAAACCGAATCGACAGTGCATATCAATACGCGCGGGAGCTAGTTTGTATCTGAAACATGGCTTGGAAGGGCCGTCCACAACAGGTATCATAAAGACCGAGTGGAGCCAAGACTCATTTCATCGTACCAAGCGCGCTCCCGACTTGGCGTACATGAGTCTGAGTACAAGCACTACGGATACGTACTGTAGGGTGCCCGTTGTGGACTGACCCTTACATACCGATACTAGAGTCGGTCGATACTAGAGTCGGTCGATACCCATGTTCAACCCTGAGCACGTGTTGGGAGATAAAGAAGGTGAGGGATATAAAGGGAGATATAAAGAAGGCCGTCCATCCAGAAGAGGCGATCACATCAAAAGGGAAAATGAAGTGAATGACTTTAGTGAAGTGGAAATGAGTTCAGCCGTACTTGTGAAATCTGAGAAAAAAGTTGGGTTGTCAAGTATTTGATCTGTATAAAGAACATACCAATTATGGTACCTTACCTGGTACCAGTCATTCGTTTCGACCGCCCCCGGTAGGGCAGGGGTTATGCAGTCCCAAGAAGGAAAGGAGGAAAACTTTGATGTTTTGATTTTTTCATTTTTTCGTGCATATGGGTCCGTTTTGGCACCCTTTCATGCATGAAATCAGCAGAATTCGTGCATTGTTTTGCATCATCTCAACTTTATAAACCTCTCAATCTTAAAAATACTTAGTGATTTTCGTAATGTCATCCAGAGACCTGTGCTCCAATACCGCCAGGAGGACCACACACAAAATACCAACACCAATTCCATTCATAGACATAAACTACCGGTACAATACAATCACAAGAAACATACATTTAACTAATCGGACTCGGTTCAGGGTTACTGGGGTTGAAGTGGTTGTTATTTCAGCTGCACTTGGTTGGCAAGAACGCTGTGAAGTGCTGGGCGCCGGAGAGCGGCCCGAGGAGGAGTGGATGGGGATAAGTTGACCCACTATGGTATTGCCGGTGCTGTCAAACACTCATTGAAGAGGTGCTGATGTCAATTGAACTACCTGTACCATCATCAGCTTGTACTGGAGCCCCTGGGTCGTCGGTAAGGCCTCCAAGTGCGAGGCGAGGCGGAGCACCCCCAAACCTCGCCCATGAACATCCCTTACCAGTAGACGCGCCTTGCGCCTTGATGATATCGTCGTTAATCCCCTACAACACCAACTATTCGGGCAGCGTCATCGCAGGCATCCTTCTCACCTGTGTGGCCACAACACATCAAAAAGCCCCGTTGTGCGAAAGCCAGCAAATTCCTTCTTGGCTGGGGTAACCCTCTCATAGATGTTGACAATCTGCTCCACATACTCATCCTTTAGTGACCCTGGCGCTGACTTCTCTCATATCTTTCGTTGGTGGTTCTGTCATTCCGTGTAGTTTTTGTGTCAACAACAGGAAGGGTCAGCTCAGGGGATGTTATTCCTACCCCCTATTTGTTTTGGATGTTTGCATATTCGTGCATTAGTTGCAACCTAGACGCCTATTTTCGTTCTCTAATCCTTAAAATCTGCTTCTGGTCATAAAATCCATTAGAAGGTCTACCCTTACCCAAAATCATTCTTTAGGAGATACCTTAAATTGCGATTCTACCGGGGGCGGTCGAAACGAATGACTGGTAGTTCTGGTATCAGTAGGCCAAGGTATCTAGCTGCTCTTCCGCTCATCTCCTTCACGTATGAGATGCATCTCGATTAATTCTTTTTTTCTGAGTCAACTGAAATCCCTCACCGTCTCCAGATTCCATCCTTTCCCAGTTTTCCCTGTTTCCTCTTCCTTCCTCTTTGTCTGTTTACCCTCGCCGTTTTCGTTTTCATAACAATATCATTCTCCTCTCATCCGTCCCTTAATATTTATCACCTGAAAACACGTGAAGAGTGCATGAGAGAAATAAGACTATGGATAGCCCTACAAGAAAGCCAATGTCGACCAAAAATAATCCGGAAAGTCTCAAAGGTGATCACATGAGCACTGGAGTCAATCACACCACCCTCCCGCCTCTCATCTCACTGATTCTTAGTCTCGTTACTACCCTTCATCTTCCTCACCGCCTGCACAGCCTATCTATCCCATCTCTGAAACAACTTTATTTCTATGGGAGGTGAAAAACGACGCAGCAGGTGTCAATAGGTGCCCCTGTCAGCCGCATCTTGTTGAGTAAGCAGCCAAATGAAGGCTTAGAAGGGCTGCTGAGACGCCTCTAAGACAACAATTAAGCCGCTATTTCGATCGCATGACTTTTTCATCAATATTGAATACCCTGTTTGACTTCTCCCAACTCCTCCAATGGCTATTAATAACGTCTACATTTTCTCTTATTCTTGCCCACAGTTTTCGAGTGTCTTTTTCTTGGGACTTTCAGGTCATCATAACCAGACTTGTATATAGCTATAACAAGTAGGTTGCTATGTTAGGTAGGCGGTACAGAAATGGCAGTGTACAGAAAATGGCAGTACAATAACGGCAGTTTCTTACGGTATTATATAATCTCCTTGTCCTTTAAGACAACTGCTACAACCACTGGGTGCGCTTCTTGTCTCGCCATCTATTTTAGTTTGGTTGCATGCGCCATCCCAAAACACGGTGAAACTTGTCATCTTAGCTCTTAGCATCTAGAGAGAACCCAGCTCTCCACACTCCACACACCATGGCCCTCTCCAAACAACCGACGCTATGGGGCGTGCCGCTCAAGCTCATTTCGCTCGTCACGCTGACCGCCCAGAATTCCTCCCTCATTCTGGTCATGCGATATTCGAGAATCATGCCTGCTGGACCTACAGGCCACTACTTCACTTCCACGGCCGTTCTTCTGAATGAGCTGCTCAAACTCGCCATTTGTCTGTGTGTGGCCATTTACACCACTCCGGGTCATTCTCTGCAGACTCTGTACAAGGACGTGTTTGGTCCTGACGCCTGGAAACTGTCCATTCCAGCCGTCCTCTATACCCTTCAAAACTCGCTGCAGTACGTGGCTGTGTCCAATCTCGATGCCGCAACGTTCCAGGTGACTTACCAGCTCAAAATCATCACCACGGCCTTCTTTTCCGTGGCCCTGCTGAGACGTTCGCTTAGTAACACCCAGTGGCTGTCTCTCTTCATTCTCACCATGGGAGTAGCGCTTGTCCAGTTGCCCGCAGCAGCAGTGGAGGCGATTGTGGACTCGCTGAGATGGAGCTGGTGGTCCGGAGAAGAGGCCAAGCAGGTTGTTACAAAGGTTGCTCGAGACCTGGTCACTCGAGGAGCTCCTGAAGAGACCAACGGAAAGGTTGGTCTTGTGGCCGTCATTCTGGCATGCTGTCTTTCCGGTCTGGCCGGCGTCTACTTTGAAAAGGTGCTCAAGGGCTCCCAGACGTCGCTGTGGACCCGAAACGTCCAGCTGTCCTTCTTCTCTCTGATTCCTGCCACCGTCATTGGCTGCTGGTGGTACCAGGGAGCGGAAATCGCCGAGTACGGCTTCTTCAACGGCTACAACACCACCGTGTGGAGCGCCATCATTCTGCAGGCCCTTGGAGGTATTGTTGTGGCTCTGTGTGTCAAGTTTGCCGACAACATTGCCAAGAACTTTGCCACATCCATCTCCATTCTCATTTCGTTTGTGGCCTCCGTCTACCTGTTTGAAATGGAGGTCACGGTCAACTTTGTGGCGGGAGCCGCTCTGGTTGTGTTTGCAACCTTCCTCTACTCGCGACCGGCCCCGGTGCCCCAGGAGCTGCCCAAGAGCAACTAGACATTGCATGTACTAATATAGATAGAGAGTATGTGATCGAAGATATGCGCCGAAGATGATGCGCCGAAGGTGCATTGTCGAGCAGTAGCGGGTTGCAGTATGACACATCTGGTACGGGTTGTTTACCAGTGTTTTGGTATCTACTCGACGCGTTGTTGTACGCATCTTGCGTGATGTAGAATAAAGTGGATATGTGGTTCTAGACAAGATCGTTATTTTATCTCGTATATCTTCATCCAATCTAGACCTATGTTAGCACTCCGCTATTGAAGCTCAAACATTGGTGTACTTGTACTTGTACAATGAGGACTGGTTGGATCGAGTTTTAGTATGAAATTTGAAACTATCAAGTAGACCCACGTGATGCCGGTAGCGTCGGAAGAATTAGGGTGGTACTACGCATGCTAGCGTTGTCGTAGGAGGAAATCGGCTGTTTTTAACGCGTCCAGCATCAATTTTGCAGGACATGTGTTGGTGCATATTCTCGTGTACAAGACCAGTTTTACTTGACAGAATACTTGGAACGGCACCTCGCAATACTTGGCTGACTCAGGCGACTTTCATATGAACTTCCCAATCAAGAAGTATAATGGAGGTCTGTCAGGACAATGTCAGTGAGGGTGTTTCTAGGGAAGACCCGGGGAAAAATACTGTTTCTTCTCCTATATAACATCACGTGACCACGCTGACACTCCCTACTTGTTTTTGTAACACTTGACCTCACCTCAAAAACGTGCGCGTTTGCATCTCCCAGAGTCGAACCCGGGACCCACTTTAAAACTCGAGACATGCAGGCTTCGGGCACGTCGTCGAGGCTAATTAAGCTCTGGTCCGGGTAACACCACCTTTTCTTTATCACCAAACCTGGGTTAGGCCGTTTGATGCAGACCTTGAACCCGACTTTTCTCTGATCAAGCGCGCGTCCCTACCATGGAGTACCAAGAAGGATTCACCACGCGCGAGTACGACAACGGGCTTGTCTACCAATTGCCCAACGCACAGCAGGTTCCGCGCCAGCAGCCCGGTGGTCCTCAGCTTCAACAACAGCACCACTCTCCCTCCGACCCGGGACCTACACAAAAGCTCGGCTATACGCAGCAGATGGACGCGACGGCGTCGGCAGCGGCGGCCGTGGCGGCTGAACCTGACCCGGAGCCAGAAACAGAACAACCGTTTTACGTCAACGCCAAACAGTACCATCGAATATTGAAGCGACGAGTGGCTCGAGCCAAGCTGGAAGAAAGCCTCAAGGTGGCACGCGGCCGAAAGCCATATCTGCACGAGTCGCGACACAAACACGCCATGCGGCGGCCGAGAGGCCAGGGAGGCCGGTTTCTAACGGCGGCCGAGATTGCAGAGAAGGAGAGACAGGAGGCCGAGGAGGCCGCCCAGGCCCAGGCGGGCGAGAACAAGTGACGCAAAAGCCACGTTCCGGATCCCACGACACTAACGGTTGGAGTTTGAAGCCATGAAAAACCACCTTTTTATATGTAATTGTACTACTTAGTGATGAATGATGATTAATGATTTACGAGGACAGTAGAGGTGAGTGAAGTGTGTTCTACAAGTGGGTATATTTCCAAGACTGTTACAGCCGTACGTTACGCGTGCCGAACGGTAGTATTTCTTTTTCATGTCTCATATCAATTATGTAATCTATCAGGTACATTTGGAGAGACATCGAGAGTGTGAGTGCATTTCGAAAGGGCAGGTTCGTACAAGTTCTGCGAACTTGCAACAAACTCGCTAGGCAAAAAGCAAATCACTCTGAGCCTTTTCGTCGGGCTTGACATCAATCTTTTCAGTGAATTTGGGCATGAAAACAGACTCGTACTTGGGACACACAGTAAAGAGAGAAGAAGAGCCAGAGAAGACTCGCATAAGTTTCTCACGAGACTGAAAAATGACCAGCTGAGAGTTGGAAGTGTTTTCTCCGATCTCAGAGACAAATTCAGATCCAATCAGGTCAGCCAGTTCACTGTACATGTCCTCCACAATCTTGTCAAACTTGCCAGACTCATGCATAGACAGAGCAATCTGTAGAACAAACTTGCACTCGTCAATCGTCTTGTGAGAACATTTCTCTAGTTCAGCCAGAATCTTGGAATGCAGTTCAGTCAGACAACTAGTGATAAACTCCTCACTGGAAGTGTACTCCTTGTCAAGGAGAGAAACATGCTTCGAAGTCCACTCTTCATCTTCATCATCATCGTCATCGTCGTCCTCCAGGGATCCCTTTGCCTTGATAAACACCTCCTTTAAGCTGTTCAGTACAGCTCTGATCTTGGCCACATTCGCCAACACCTGGTCATACTGAGCCACAATGGTGTATGCTGACGAGCCCGTGACCTTGTTCTGGGTGTTAAGAAGGTCCATAATGTCGATTTCAGACGACTTTCCTGCTCCCACAAGTGCCAGACCGTCTACCAGAGGCGAATCAAAGGAAATGATAGCATGAGGAGACAGTTTCTCTTCGATTTTGTTCTTGAAAAGTGCGAAGTCAACCTCACCGAGATTCTGCTTAATCAACTCATGAAACTTGGTCTTCCACGCTTGAACAAACTTGTCAAGGTTGAAAACTGAGCCGAAATCAGCACTTCTCAGATCCTGAGACTTTCTAAACAGTCCAAAAACTTCCCTCAAAAGCTCAATCAGACCCTCCAGCGTGTCACGTGACCTGATGGATTCGGTAGATGCATGATCCAGCACAGGTCCCATTTGGTCTCGGCAGTAGTCCCAGAGTAAACTCGACATGCGTTTAGGAAACTTGTCATCTCGAGAATACTTGCTTTGAGAAGGAATAGAGGCAGCTTCAGAGATGGATTGTGGTAAAGTGTCCCAGTTGAGCAACATGGCAATGTTTTGTTTATGAAGCTCAGTCTTGAGAGTCTCACAGAGAGTTCCTTCACTTGAAAACTGAGCTGATTCAAGCTGGTACAAGATGGACGACTTTAGAGAAGCAGAAGCGAGGTATTTGGACGCAAACTTGAGAGTATACGATGCACTTGCTAGAGCCTTTGTCAGACTCTTTTGTTCAAGTCCGTCAAATCTCAACTTCAAAAGCTGCTTGAATGCGTCTTCTATAGACACGGAAAAGAAGATGCAATATGAGAGAAGATCGTTTGGTGAGATTTCTCCACTGAGACAGGACGTGAGTCGTTTCTGGTACTTTGTTCTCAGAAAGTCACGTGTTTCAGGAGATGTTTTATCCAATGAATGTAAGTAAAACAATCTAGCCATGAGCAGGTTGGATTGTTCATTTTTTGAGTCGGCGAAAAACAGCAGTTTTCTCAGAATCGACTCAATGGCCGCTTTATCCAGTTTTGCCTCATTTGCCTTTGTTTCCTTGGTCCATCTATCCAAACTTTTATCACAAGTAGCCAGCTCCTGTTTGATATCTCCATGACTCAAGTCACTCAACAGAGTATGTTGTTTAGTCATCTTTTCACTCAAAGATTGAATGTCGTCCGTCGTACCCAGTAAATCGCGGTACGTCGTGTTGATCAGACATCTCAATTCCTCATTTCGTCTTTCCTTTTTGCTTCGAAGCTGTTGTTCAATGATCACCACGTCCGAAATGGAGTATTTTGACATGGTGGACTGCCATGACGAGAGTCCCAGGGACATGTAATCGTCTGCCGACGTAGCATTGCGGATTTTGAGCGCCAGAGCCGAGTTTGCGGGCGGCTGCTGCATTTTCAAACGACTGGTAGATGTTGGTATTAGGATACGTGGTGTTGTGCATTGGCAGGTGCATAACCCTAACCTGGAGGGGGAGGGTATGGAGAATATAGTGAGGGATTGAGAGGTCTTGGGGGTAAAAGAGGGTAGATTTGTGATCAGTGAGAGTCAATTAGTTGATTTAACAGGTTTCCAGCAGTTTTGATTGGTTATTAGATGCAGTTTAATGAAGTGTTATGGTGAGAAAAGTTCCATCTATTTTAGTTGGCCCTTAAGAAGGTACTTTTTTCACTTATCAATGGTCCCAACGAAAGATTCCAAAGCTAACCATATTGAAGTAAAATATAGGACTGTTTAGACCACTATAACTTGTTAAATATGTCTTGGAAAGCTACAAAAATTGAGAGATACTTTATTAAGACCATGATAAATACCTCTAAATAACTAGAATCCAAAAATACTCAAAATGTACCCGAAAATTCAACTCTGTTTACCCCTCGTGTTCCCCCTACAACCCCCCATTTTTATCCCACGGGCGTCTGGTGTAGTTGGTTATCACATGCGCTTAGCATGCGCGAGGTCCCCGGTTCGATTCCGGTGTCGTCCACTCTTTTTTGCTGCTCGTACGACTGGCGCATCAATGCACTGAATATCTGTAGTGCTGTGGTGTCTTCATTGTTGGCATCTTTTGTCGTGTGATGTTGGCAGTTGGGATAAGTCAAGTGGGTGGGAGGAACATGTTTATTAGCAAAGTATAGCTTAATAAAAGTCCATCCCAAGTCCACAAGTGAGCTGATAGCCCCGGTATTATGATGAGAAATCGTACGCTTTTACGCCGAGGTATTTCCCCGTTGACAATTATACAGCTCTCTGGATGTCGCGCGACTTTTTGACGTAATATTGGCACCCTTGCTTGACTCCTGAGTCTCCCGTGCTTGTAGGGTGCTTGGGGTGCCTGTAACATGCTCCATAGTGCCGAAACTCGCTGGATGGGGCTACACCTTGCCTCCCCCATGCTCGTGTTTCACCAATTGACTAACGGTGGTGTGAGAATACAACAAAGGTGGTTGGTGTAATTGGGTGATTGATCTCCGATTTTACACGAAATTGAATACTGGTATTGTACCGTACATCTTGTAAGCTGTACGTTCTTCTTCGTATGTACCGCATCTTAGCTCTTACTCCACACTATCCTTAGAGATCATAAGCTCCACACTAAAGCTGACTTTATTTGTATGGTATCGTTGTCTCTGAATACCCACACCAAGGGCCATTATTGCTTCCATTTTCAAGTATTTTTGATATTATTGCTTGAATTTCTGGTTCTATATTCGCGCTCTAATATTCCAGCTTATTCTTGCTTTTATTCCTCCAATATTCCGCCCATATTATCAGGCTCAGACCACCAGCCCACTGGTTGTGCGTGTGGGATGGCCGAGACAAGAGAAAGCCGGTGGAGAAGGCAATTGGGGAATAATTAATATGCGAAAAAGGAAGGGTTTAGGGACAAGCACCAGGAGAATAAAGAGATTTTGGTGCGAAAATAAACCGGCAGCATCAGCTCTGGACATTGATAATAATGTGCACGTTGTTTTTGCCACACCAGCCTTGCGGATTCCCACTTTGAAACATGAGGCCAACAAAATCTCCACACCAATTACCAAAGACAAAATACGAAATTGGAATTGGAATAAGAAAATTATCCACATTTGAGACAAGCTGGGCCGTGCATAACACACGATAGACCATTACCACAGCACACCATTGTCGTCCAAAAGGGACCTTGGAAATAATACGTTCCGCTACATAACGTCTCCTGTACACCCGTACACCGGTATGTACAACTGCACTGGGCGTTACCTGGCTTGGTCGCCATGGCAATAGGCGAGGTGAGACATTGGGCAGGGTCAACTGGGTTTGGGTGGAATGAGTGGAGAGAAGATTTGCAGAGTTAGGAAGGGTTAGAGGTAGAGTGTAGAGAGTGTTGAGGTCTCAGGTGCAAGGCGGAAATCAGGCTGAAATTTCAAATTGGAATGTTCACTGATAAGCTACCGTGGAGACGATACGAGATAGGGTGGTTATACGAGCTACCAGGTACTCGTACCTGGTAGCAAGGTAAATCAATAGACAACACATAAAACGAGATGAAAACATATACAACAAGAAATATACCGAACGAGACAGATAGTTGCTCGTAGTGAGGTGGTTCTACAATAGTCGTACTTCTACTGAAGCGTTCACACTCGTGCTTCGCACTCGTGTGGACTCGTATGAACTCGTGTGCTACTGCTCCGATACGCTCGACGACTCGTGCTTCGCACTCGTTCGTCTCGGCTCGTACCGTCGTACAAAAAGAAATGCATTAATAACGAACGTGGGAGTATATGCTACTCCATGCAGTGAGATCAACTCTTAAATAGGTGACAAATGTCGTTTTGGTTTGGTTCAAAAGATCCAGGGTTACATGATAACACAGCCCTTCTTCTTCTTTTTCACCTCGGAGCTCTTGCGCTGGTGCCCCTTGAAGCTGGTGGAAATGTTGCGGATGGAAGCCGCCGAGCTCGTGCTCTTGACACTCACGTGCTTGGACGCTCTATCGTCATATGGCATGCTCAGGTAGTCAGCTCCTGTGGACGAGGTTGGGCTGTGAGTGGGACTGCTCACGCCCATTCCGCTTGTGCCAGCCAAGGAAACAGTGGAGCCGCCAAACGACGAATCTCGCCGGATAATCTGCCGCAGCAGGTCCTGGAACACCTGGTCAATGTTGGTTTTGAACTTGGCCGAGGTCTCGTAGAACGGCACCTTGCCCCACTGGTTGGCCAGAGCCACTCCGTCTCGAGGCTGCACTTGTCGCTCGTTTTCCAGATCGCACTTGTTGCCCACCAGAACCATGGGCACATTGTTGTTGTCCTTGATCCGACACACTTGCTGTCTCAGCTCCTGGAGCTCTCTGAGCGACGATTCCGAGTTGACCGAGTAGACCAGCACAAAGCCCTCGCCGTTTCGAATGTACAATTCTCGCATGGCTGTGAATTGCTCGACTCCAGCGGTATCCAGAATCTCCATGGTGCAATGTCTGCCATCCAGATTCACCTTTTTGCAGTACGAGTCTTCAATGGTGGGGTCGTACGACTCGATGAAAATGTCCTGAACGTACTGGACCGTGATGGCGGACTTGCCGACGCCGCCGGCGCCCAGAACGACGATTTTGTAGTCTCTCATGCTGTGTGTTTTTTGCGGTGGTCAGAGCGTAGGAGGGCTCAGGTATAAGTCATGTTTTGGTAGCTGCGCTTGTTGGCCATTAGGTTCACGTGTGAAATTTGCCTTTTTCGCAAAATGGAGGCGGATTTCGGTGGAAGCTGGGATATTGGGTGTGGAGAAAAAAGAACTACACTAAAATGATGGCAGCGCTGAGCTGAATATAATGGTAGTGTTATATTTGTTCTACCGCTTTTATTCACCCCCATCCAACCTCCCTCCTCACTCATTCCAAGTCATATACACCAAGCTAAAGTCTAGTGGCTAAACTCTGTTTGTTTGTCGCACTGTTTTTTGTTTTGTTTTTATGTCCTCTTTCAAACAGCGGGTGAGACAGAGTGTCTAGTAAGGCGTATAGCATTCCACACAAGTGCAAAAAAGTCGTGTTTGTGTGGATTTCGTGTCGTGGACTGTTTTCTGTGTACTCTGACCCTTTGCTCTCTGAGTATCTATTCTCTTGAGTCACTTTCCAGTCCTGTTCTCCTCGCTGTTTCACATCTCCTTCACTTGATTCTCCTTGACCTCCTAACTCTTATTATTTAGCTGGATCCGCCGAAAAGTGGCATCTGTACTTTTGTGTCAAGACGCGAAACGCGACCTCACTCTTTTAGACTCGGGGCACGTGCTGTACTATTATAGCCACATAAGGGGCACGACAAGAGGAGATGGGGCGTAAACAGTGGGCTTGGGGCATCAACCCGCCTTGGTCTTGACTCTTGCTTAAGACAGTCAGTCAGGAGTGTCAGTCAGGAGTGTCAGTCAGGAGTGTCAGTCGCGTTGATTACTCTAGCAAAGTAAAGTCAATTAGATGGACATGAAAATCAGGAAACAAAAGAACAACATAAAGGGAAGGATATGATACACAAGTAAATAGTTGTCAAGAAGGAATTGGTATATTGGTCAAAGTACAGTACTCCGCACAATACCAACACTCGTAGCCCTCGTTCTCACCACCTCAAGAATGTGCTCTGCATTCCCGTCTACTCCTGTCTTCTGGCTCCGTCTAACCACACATACTGCCGTGTTGTTAGGAGCGGTGGACAACCTAAAATGTCGAGTCTGCATTCCTTGACGGAAGAGGTAGAGACAAGTGATAGTAAACAGAGAGAACAAGTACGGATACATACGAGTAGACAACAAGTAGAAAAGGACAACAACTTCTTTTGTATCAATTGGCCACGTTGCCATGGTTACGCCACGCCTCTAGTTTCTCTCTTTGCTCAATATCTCCCCCTTATCACTCCTTCATCTATCACTCCTTCCCTCCCTCCTTGCTGTACAGTGCCCACCCTCTGTGAGATCTTCGTCTGGGGAAAATCAAAACAGCACGACGGGTATAAAGGTATAAAGATACATGTGTGTCTGGACAAGACAAGAAGGGGAAGAAGGAAAGGGCAAAAGGGCAAAAGGGCAAAAGACCCAAGCCAAAAAAAGGGCCAAAATAACGGCCGAACAAATATTATCTACCCGCGTCTATACAGTCAAGAACGTGAAAGTGGATGAAAAAAAAAAAAGGATCCGTGGAACTGGTGAAGACTTTTGATTTTTGATAGATGAAGCCTGCCTGTACATGTACATTTATTCGTATCCCTTCTACTGATAGCACGCGACCTATACACACTACTGTACCCACACTGCAACTCTTAGTTACCCCTTGGATGCACTCCTTCACACTTTTGTTTTTTTGCGAGTGTCGACCTCTGGCCCAAGCTCCCAAGCACTGTGCAAAAAAGTTTTCAACGTGTCATGCAAGGAGTGCCTACAAAGCTGAGGGGTGAGACAGTGTTAGTGGTCATTGGTGACTGAAAAGACTATGTACCGGTACCTCCTGGACATTGGCATCACGTGACCAGGCTAAGCTTTGGTTCCTGGAGACATCCTGATCTACAGGCACCTCTCTTTGCAGTCAGAGACTTGTCGATCAATGGTGTTAGAGGTGGGGGTTTGCTGTCTTAGTAAGCCAGGAAGTGTGTATTCGCGCCGATCTTAGTCAGCCACCAGGGTACGGGGTTACACCACTTCTCTGATCTTCGGTTGTATCATCGTATCGAGATCATGTGCTTGGATTTGCTTTTTGCAAGTGCTTTTTTAGGCAGAGTTGCTTATTGGGGGGAGGGGGTAGGGGAGAGATATATGGATGATGATTGTTAGGAATATGGGCCAAAAAATCGGGGGAAAAAAAAACACCCTGAAAATCGTAAATACACCGCTATTCGGCTTACTCTACTCGCTCTCACCAACTTATGCCTCAATGGTCGTGTTGCACCACCTGTCTCACCCTGATGTACCTTTTCTCTTGCACATGAGTGAGACATGCAGTGGAAGTGAAAAGAAGAGATGGAACATGTTGAAGAAGAAGATAAGCGGGTGGGTTATCGGATATTATTGTGTCTTAGCGCTCTTTGGCCCTTGATAACCGTTTGTCAAAAAGCGTGTCTATCCAATTAGCCCACATTCTTAGCCAACCCTTAGCTCCTTCCATATCACTAGCTAGTAGCAGATACACTTAGTTGGCAGTCACCCTTTAGCCCTCGTCCGCACCTCGTGTTGCACCGGAATACGACACAAGCAACCCCGGATCTAAGACACGGCTGTATCCTGCAGCCGCCGCATAGTCTGGCTGTATTGTATCAGGAGTGGGAGTCCTATGAGTGAGACTGAGGTGTAGGTGAGCTGATACTGTATGAGTAGAGCTGTGGATTGCTGGTAGCTAGCGTCACCAAAACAGGTATTGTAGCCGTGTCTATCTAACATGATGGTACCAGTAACTACCTCCCTTCTCTATGTTCTCTGCATGGACTAGCAAAGTACATGTGTGGAAGGGGAAGCCAGCATTATGCCAGTATAGATGGTGTGATTAGGCCGGATTTGGACAGCAGAGAGGAGAGTGGGAGCTCTAAAAGAAATGACTGAACAGGTGAACCACAATGAAACGAAGCTGGGGTACTTGAAACAGGTGGACAGAAGGACAGAAGGACTATTGCTTTTTCAACTTGTAACAGATTTATTCATTCCTGGACTCCACAGGTTCTCCTTCATTCTCGGTCCTCATTCTTAACTCCTCCGTTCTTCCACCTGCAGAGATATTTTCTTCTACGATGTTACTGCGCTTCCTGTGCTTCCTGCGCTTCCTATGCCTACCAGCACAGTACCGGTAGTGGCACTTTTCAGTCTCATTATATGCTCTATAGCCACGTCTGTTATACAGCTACCTGGTACAGCTTTATGCCAAACCTCTGTAGACCTCTGGCCTCTTTAGGCAAGTGCAAGCTCTGGCGACGGCTCCAGATGAATCTACAAAAACATGTTTGCACCTCCAAACAGCTCTCCAAGCTATACCATGATTGACAAGCTGTCTCCCGTTATGCCGTCTGCTCCAGGCCTGGCTCGAGATATCGAAAAGCTGCGAAAGACGGAGTTCACCGTCTACGTGAATCTACGGCCGGGACTCATGGTTTTCATCGAGTTTTTTCGTGCAAGTATCACTGTTCATGTGGTGGACGAAATGGAAGGCATTCTCTACCGTCATAAAATCATGTTTATGGACGTGGGGATAGATACCAAGGTGGTTGATGGGAAATCGACAAGGGAATGGACTGGGTACGATGCCAAGGCGTTGAACGAAAACACAATCGCCACTTTTGTTTACCATGATGTCTTCAATGTCACTATTGAAGGAAGAGGCGAGCTACGTCCTCAGGTGGCTAGAGTAGGAGACTCTACAGATTGGATGGGCAGTTTTATGCCGCTTTTTTCAAAGATTTTGGACATTAGCGATAAAATGGAGAAAACACGGCCGAAATCAACACCTTCAAAGGGCTTCAAACTGCTTCATAGAGTGCCAGACTCAACCAATTATATGATTGTGTGCAGTGATGGAGTAACTATACCTGTTCACTCTCTAGTTCTAAAGTCAGTATGGCCCTATTTTGCAAAACTGACGAGCTCAGAACCGGCCAAAATCAAAGAAGGAGCCTGGGCTATGCCTTATGGATCTACTTGGGTCTTTCCTTTGATCAAATATTGCTATGGAGAACTGGATACTATGAATTTCGAGGAAGCGTCTGGTGCTCTTATTTTGGCTCAACGGTATGATTTGCCTGAACTGTCTTTAATACTCCAAAGACATCTTTTGGGAAGTCCTCTGAACATTGAAACGTGTCTTTTAGGCTGGAAACGGGCCTTTGAGGCGAAAAATACCGTCGTACGATTGTACTGTGCACGACATTATTACCAGCATATGAACCAACTGGCAATAAGTAAGACGTATAGTGAGTTGACCAAGGAGGAACTGGTACAACTAGGAATTGATGCAGGAGAAAGTCTGAGGCAGAGTAAGTAAAAGTATTAGCATAATAGATAGAGATACAGAGATGTGTAGGGGGAGTATCAAAAATAATACTTCAAAGAGGGTATCAGGAATGTATGATATTCACATTGTCTTTCCGGTACTATACCAATACTATACCAGTTGTATTATCTTTAGCAGCACTATCGTTGGTATGTAGTAAGGACAGATTATAGAAGAGCTATAGTTCCATGAGGTGTAATACTTGCAAAAGGAGTAGTGTTAAAGATGGTATTAAACGGTATCAGACAGATGAAGTAACTACAAGTATATAAAGAGAGGCATTTTAATCTCGTTATATACATTTTTTTCTTTTTCTCTTGTTATGACATGTGTTCAAGATGTAACTCCTGTTGTATCTAGAGTAACACTCTTGTCTTCAATTACACTACAGTAGGTACTATTATCAAGAAGAGTAACATCACCAACAGTGGTATCAATTTCCCCAAAATAGTTCACACTACTGTAATAAGTGGGCTACGATATCTGTATTAGATCTACTTCTTTGAGAAGTTATCATATTGAAATAAGTCGTATCTTATGTAGTGGTAGTACCATCATTGGTATTAACCACATCATTCATTGAGTTACTGATCCCCTTAATATTACCGTAGTCTTAAAAGCCATATCTCTAGTACCAATAATGAAAACAACAACAGCAGTACCGGCACCAAAAAAGTACTACCATGAGGCATGGCATGAGCTGCACGATAAATGTCTATCTATTCTCTTAAGAGTATCGCTTCTGATTCGTATCAGTGTCTTCTGTAGTATCAAGTGTGGTGGTATCTTTAGCAATTGGTATCAAGAGCACTTGATATACAGCAGGTATCATTCACAGGTGTATCCAATCATTAGTCAATAGAGTGTGGAAAGGCGTATTTTGGTAGTTTCACCAATAGTAGAAAATGCAATGGCATCATACATCACGAGTATTTGTATGGTCTCTGATCCTTCCTTAGTACCTGGTTGTAAACGTCTGTCAGCCTCCCCCCCTCACCTACAACCCTTACAATATACAATTTTTTGACTATCTAACTAATCTTCCACTTTCTTCTTTCCACGGGCACGTACTTTCGTGTACAAACCTGTAAATGTCCTTCAACCTCTAGCTTACTGCTTCTTCTCCTTGGCAAGCTCCTCCTCAATAATGTTCTCAACCTCCTTGACGTCGGCCTTGCTGAACAGCTTCTTCTTGTCCTTGTTGGCAAAGTCCTTGAACTCCTGGGGGAGCACGTCTCGCTCAAAGTTGTAGCCCTCAAGACCCTTGAGAGCCTGGTCAACGGCATCGGAGAACTTGGCGGGGTGGGCAGTGGACAGAGCAATGTACACGGAGTCGGTTCCCTCGAGCTTTCGAAGAGCAGCAGTCACTCCGACAGAAGAGTGGGGGTCCAGAATGTAGCCCTTGGACACGTTGGTGAAGACGTTCTTGATGGTCTCGAGGGTCTGTTCGTCGGAGACTCGCTCGGAGGAGAACTCGGACTTGGCAGCTTCCAGAACCTTGGCGTCAACAGTGATAACACCGTCGGTCTTAAGAGACTGCATCCACTTGTTGAGAGTGGCTCCGGCCTCGGCATCGGAAGAAGCAACATTCTCTCGAGCAACGTACCACAGGAATCGCTCAAAGTTGGAGGAGACGAGAATGTCCATGGCAGGAGACAAGGTAGCATGGACCTCGGCAGAAGCTCCATCGGACTTGGAGTAAGAACCAGTCTTGAGGAACCGGTCAAGAATATCGTTGGAGTTGGTAGCAATGGTCAGCTCCTGGATAGGCAGACCCATTCGTCGGGCGTAAAAGCCGGCCAGAATGTCGCCAAAGTTGCCAGTGGGAACGGAGTACTTGATGGCAGAGGAGGTGCCAAACTTCTTCTGGACCTGGAAGAAGGAGTGGAAGTAGTAGGTGATCTGGGCAAGAATTCGGGCCCAGTTGATGGAGTTGACGGCTCCCACGTGGTGCTTGGCGTTGAACTCGGCGTCTCCAAACACCTGCTTGACGATATCCTGACAATCATCAAAAGTACCGGCCACGGAAATGGTATGAACGTTAGCATCGGCCACAGTGGTCATCTGGTCCTCCTGAATGGGAGAAACTCGACCGGTGGGGTACAGAATGAAGACGGAAACGTCCTTTTTGCCTCGAAGACCGTAAATGGCAGCAGATCCGGTATCTCCAGAGGTGGCTCCAACCACAGTCAGAGTATCTCTATCGGTACCTTCCTTACCGACATTTTTTCGGGTCAAAAAGTACTCAAAGAGGTTGCCCACAAACTGCAGAGCCACGTCCTTGAAGGCATAAGTAGGACCATGGAAGAGCTCCAGAAGATACAGCTTCTTGTCCTTGCTGAGCTCAACTACAGGAGTGACGTCATCGGATCGGAAAGTGGAGTACGATCGAGTCACCAGCTCCTTGAGATCGGTTCGAGAAATCTCAGACTCGGGAATGTACAGAGACAGAATCTCAAACGCCAGCTCGGCAAAGCTCAGATCGGCCCACTTGGTGAGGAAATCAGAGGGCAGCTGAGGAATGGAGGTGGGGATGTAAAGTCCTCCATCGGGCGCCAGACCCTTCATGACGGCGGCCTCGAAGGAAATGGGCTCATTGGACGAACGAGTGGAAAAATAGGTGGTCATTGTGGTGCTGAAGATCAAGATGGAGGGTTGATGTTAAGGTACAGTATAGGTTGACTCATCGGTAGGGTAACTGGACTTCCTCGGGATAAAAGGGGCAGTTTTAGTCGTACAGATGAACGGAGAGTCGGAATCGAATCAGCTCACCGCGGTGATCATTTCTACGTATTTATTATTAGTTTTTACCCACCACAACCCCCTCAAATACCGACCATCTAATCATGTCACCACCCAGCCAGTATAAAGTGAAAGTTGGGACAGGTGGAAATTTTAGATGCCGAGATGGTACATGGAGATCATAAGCATTCATAAGATGTGATTATAGGAGTTTTTACACCCGTTTTTGAGAAAGTATAAATGTGACTTATTTGCACCAGGTCACGTGACAACACCCTCCAAATCACGTGACACCACTGGTCCACCTCAAAAGGCCGATATCGCTCTCTCTCACCTGGAGAATGCTGCATAATAAGTCAGCCGCTCCAACCTGCAGGTGTCATGTGAAGTTGTACCATAGAGACGAAGGTGGATGGCTAAAACAGAGGAAATTCGATAAAATGATCGAAGGAAGGCTTTGGAGGGCTTTTAGGTGTTTTTGAGAAGGATGGGTGTCTTTAGTCTCGTTCTATGGGCACCTATATACTCCCTCTAAGTATGATAGGTTAGAGTGTAGCCCTAAGGAGAGCCCATGGCAACGACTTACACCCTAAGTGAAAATAGAACCCCAATTATCTCGAAATATTCTGTGGAACAGATAGCTGGATTTTGGTATAGCTGCTAAATTATAGCAATCTGGTTCATATCAGCTTTTCCCTGTTGATTTATTTCTATAGATGGTGCCAATATACTCCCTCTAAGTACAAGTATGATAACTTAGGGTGTAGCCCTTAAGGATACTTATTACTGGTAGAACACCAAGAGAGGTAAGTGATTGCTACTGTCCATGGTAGTACCGGTACCAATAAGTGAGTTGCAATATACAGTAGAAAGGTGGGGTCGCAAAATGTCCAGGTTTGATATGTCTTAAGAAGCTAGTATAGCTGTTTTTGCTTGATATTTGGTCCTTATGGTATGTACTTGTAAAGTCCTAAAGATTACTACTTGTACTCCTCTCACAGCCCACCTAACTTGACTAATAAGAACCCCAGAGACTCAAGAACTTCACCATTATTATCCACTCACGTTCGCATACCCAACTACTTGGTTTCCTCCATTCTACACAATAGCCACCATCAAATATACAGTTCCATAAAACACCCTGATGATGACCTTAACATGAAAAAGAAGAGGGTCCAGTGGAGCTAGATAAAAGAGTAAAAAGGTCCATCCACTGACACAATTAAATAAGAGCCAGCTTTCTTGCTGCTTCGACTGCTTGCTGCTTCTACTGCTTGCTGCTTTGACTGTCTTTTTATATATATTCGACATTCTTGTTTGGTTATTCCTATCATACAACAGACCTTTCTAACACCACACAGCACAGCTCCCCTATCTCGATGAATATACATCATAGCAACTAGAAAAGCTCACCATTTTGATTATCACATCCGACTGTACCCACTAACCAACTTCGTCAGTCTCTGATGTCATGTCGCCCACCGGTATATACAAGTGTACCGGTACTGTACCAGCATCTCACTTTTGAACCGCCTTAAGACACAAAGAAAACAGGTAATATCAGTACCAGTAGACAAAAGATATGTCTCATTAAGAATTTGTGAAGCTAGAGAACTGGTATGATACAGAGACTACTGGTTCATACTGTATACTTGGTACTGATCCCGTGGCCACGACTTGCACCCCAAGCTCTGAGTAATTTGTAATATATTGGCACGATCTATATGAAAAGTCAACAGGGAAAAGTTGATATGAATTAGATTGTTGTGATCTAGCAGCTAGACCAAAATTCAACAGTCTTCTCTACAGAATATTTCGAGATAATTGAGGTTCTATTTTGACTTAGGGGTGTAAGTCGTGGCCACGGTGACAGTCATGTACTTGAGCCAAGTACACAAAAAAAGAGATATTTGACAGCATGGGTTGATTTAACAGCCGATGAATACTCGGATTTCGAAGTCTGTATATATAACTTTTCTTTGGTTCTGATTCTAGACAGGGTCATACATTGTCCAAAGTGAAGTCCATTGTGTCTGATGTATAGTGGGGTGTAAACCGAGAAGGAAGCTAAAAGTTGTTTCTGAAGTCTGTATCCACTGTTGAACACGAGAATTTTACAAGTAGTGGTTATAACCTGCCTTACTATACGGTAACGAGCCAACTTGACTTTACCATGGAGTAACTCACTCAACATGGCTTCTACCAGAGAAAGTACTCAAGTTACAGTCTTACCAAGTTACCACAGTATCTAAAGGAGTGATTTCCTCTTCGTGGTGGGATATTTCTGTTTTTAAAGACCATCAAAAGGGGTGAGTGGCTGTGGAGGAGAAAGACCTGAGAACTTGTCTCTCTTTATACCACCAATTTAACCAGATTTTACTCAAGCTATAATCTTACCAAGTTATGTCCAAGCATCCTCTACACTGTATCTCTTCTTAACCATCTCTTCCACTGACCACTCACTTATATATTCTTCTATGGGTACCGGTACCTACTCCCTTAGTATGGATAGCTTAGAGTGTATCAGCATACTAGATAAGGGTCCTCTCATATTCTATGAAATCGGCCCTCTTTGGATAAAACAAGAAAAATAAGGCTTCTTCCTGGTACTGTATAAGTACCGTACTTGTATATTGCTCTTGAGTCTCATGTCAAATTCATCTCAGACTTGTTTTTAGTATGTCTTTGGTAAGAGGTATTGTCTCTACTCTACAGCAACTGGCTCCCTTCAAGAACGTACTCAAGTTATAGTCTTACCAAGTTATATAAGTAAAAGAAGCATCTTTTCTCTACAATCTGTTCCCCTCATTCTCACAGAGCATTCCTTTTTTTTATAACTCTTCTCCTCGAGGAGCTTATGGGCCTTACACAACACCTCAAGTCAGCTACCTATCTTATACTCACCTTTCAGCCACCTACAGAGTCACTCAAACTCTAGAAGTACAGGAAGACGACCACACCTTAACGAGGAACAATTGGAGGGCAAGTCTGGTGCCAGCAGCCGCGGTAATTCCAGCTCCAATGGCGTATATTAATGTTGTTGCAGTTAAAAAGCTCGTAGATGAAGATGGGAGGTGTATGTTTACACCTCTTCCGGAAGATTCTCTTCATGCTGGCATCCCATGCACTGAATCTCTAATAACCATCTCTTTTACCGCCCACTCTTATAATGTAGATGTATTCTCTATACTTGACTTCTATAAATGGGTGATGAGGGAATCGAGGGTGCTGTATCAATTGGTTCCGGTTCAACTGGTACTCAGCACTGGGAACTGGGTCACTGAGTCATTCATCGATCACACCACATCATTTCGAGATACTTAATGAGCTGTATCACTTCAGTACGTGTTCAATCGAACTTCGCACACTCGTTTCCTCGTATCCCTCGTATCACTTCAGTACGTGTTCAATCGAACCTCGTTCACTCGTACCACTTCGTGGTACTCGTCACTCCGTTCTCTCCTCCAACAACAACCCTCCCAACGGCTTCACCGACATTCCCCCTTCGGTATCATACACCACATTTCCCCTCACGATAGTCCGTCTCACCTCTCCAATCAGAGTATCATCTTTATAAGGCGAGATTTTGTTCTTAAAGTGCAATTTGTCCGTGGTAATCTTGACCTTGGCTTCCGGATCAAAAATACAAAAGTCTGCATCCTTTCCTTCCTTGATAGATCCCTTGGACTTGAGAAGACCAACCTGTTGAGCAGTGTTATAACTGCACCACTTTGCGATATCTGCAACAGTAATCTTTCGGCCATCTTTTCGAGCTGTAGTCCATAGAATGGGCAGACCCAAACCCACAGAGGCGATTCCTCCCCAGGCTTTGAAAAAGTCGCCGGTTTGCATATCCTTGAGGTTAGGAGTACAGGGAGAGTGGTCTGAAACAACAGAAGTGACCACTCCATCTTCCAGGGCCTTCCACAGCTGATCTCGATTGCTCTCTGTTCGGATAGGAGGACAACATTTATGCTGGGTCGACTTTTCGGGGATATCTTCGGCGGCAAAATGGAGATAATGGAAACAAGTCTCTACAGACAGAGGAACCCCATCTTGCTTGGCCTTTTTGATAAGAGGAACAGCTTCGGCAGTAGCCAGATGGACAATATGAAGCTTGACGTCTGGCGATGACTTGGACGCGTCAATAATGCTCTCAATAGCCGCCAGTTCCATCTTATCTGGTCTAGAGTGCATGAAGGACATGTACGATTTGGGGTCCGAATTGGGCGGCAAATCGGTCGATTCTCCGTCGGCCATCTCTGCATGGAACATGAAGATGGTAGGGTGTCCCTCGATGGCCTTGAGAGCCTTTTTGACGTCAGGAACGTCCAAACAAGGGAACTCGTCTACTCCTGATTCGATCAAAAAACACTTGAAGCCTCTGACGCCCTTTTTGATCAAAGGAACCAGATCCTCGGAGTTACCGGGGATAGCTCCACCCCAGAACCCGACATCGACCCAGCACTGGTCCTTGGCAGCGTCCAATTTGGTCTCAAAGTTGGCTACGGTGGTGGTAGGAGGAATGGCATTGAGAGGCATATCAATGACGGTAGTTACGCCTCCAGCGGCAGCAGCTTTCGTACCAGTAGCAAACCCTTCCCATTCTGTTCGTCCAGGCTCATTCAAATGCACGTGAGCATCTACCAGACCCGGAAGAATGACCTGTTCGGGAGGAACAGACATGAAGGCGTCAACATCGAGATCTCCATTATTAATGAGTCCTTTGTGGATCTTGTGGATTTTGGAATCGTACAAGATGGTCACTTCCTCGGGCTCGGAGGCGCCCTCCAACAATGCTTTTCCGGCAATGGCTTTCATGATATTGTGATGGAGTAGTATTGCTAAGGGAGAGTAGACTGAAAGATCTGGCACATGATTAACTTTAGGATAGGGTTGTAGATATTTGGGGCTGGGAAGAGATGCGTGTTTTTGGGGTAAATATTGGTTATTTTGGGATAAAAAGGGTACCAAAATGGTCGGACGGACTTCCCGAGTCTACCAGTACTTTTGGATTTTATTTATGTCATCTACTCCGCCCAATAACCGCCTCCTCTGTTTCTCCCCTACTCTCCTACCACCTAGCAAAAGCCTATTTTCTAGAATGAAAACTAAACGCCTATCTCATGCACAGCAAAGAGAGCAGGGTGGAGACCGCGGTAAGTCCGAGGGAAAGGGGGAAACGAGATGAGACGTTACGTCAGAGGAATATTAGGAGATTTTGCTTAGTAAGCAAAAAAAATCGGGTTTCAGCTTTTTAGCATCTTCCCAACAGGTCCCAACAGCCTCAGATCATTGCTGTAGGATCATGTGCGTGCAATGAGGCAGTGAGACATATTGAGGCAGGTTTGGATAAAAAAATTGAGACATTTTTGTTTGGGTGGTGTGAGGTGATTAGTAAGGGAGGGATAAGAGGTCTGTGGAGTTTTCAGCGCTCAATTTGGACTTTTGACCGAGTTGTAGTGGTTCTATCTCTAGGGTGTAGATTCATAGATGTTCTTGCGTTACTCATAATCTGATCCAAAGAAGTACTGGAAGTTCAAAAGGGTATAGAGACGACCTCAAAGAACATGTATCAGTTCTTTAACCGCCTCTATCTCTTCAATTGACTCAGTTAAAACACTTAATAGTCTTTGGCTGTTAGACATCATGACTACACTATAGACACCCCAATAATACTCCTAGAACCCTTCTAAAAGCTCTATATGCTTTAATAGCCACTTTATCTCATAGTCTTTTATTGGACAAGCGTATTGCTCATTTCTTACACTATAGGTCCTCATTAGATAGTCTGTCTCTTCAGAACGAGTCTTATTGTAATACCGCTATATTACCGAAAGATAAGAATAAAAAGAACTACTTAATGCCCCTTATGTTAGGTGCTAGTGATATGGCCTTTGCAAGACTGAATAATCTTTCATTCTGATTATTAGTGCCTTCATTAATACTTATACTACAAGTAGTAACACTTCATGTATCGGTACAGCTGTCAAATGAAGTCCATAGAGTCTAGTGCCCTCTTCCTGTATCGTACTGTACCAAGTTCAGTAGAGGTATGAATACCGTAGTAAAATTGGGGTGAGTAGAAGAGGTTGACACAGCTTCCCTAGGTATATATACAACTACTGTACAAGTATAATGTAGAGCTTTATTTATAAAGAGCTAACAGAACAGAGCATAGTACCCGTAGATATACAGTAGGTGAATGATGTGGTAGTTTGATAACCTGTATAGATGACTGTTGTTGTAAGATGGCTGTCTGTCTGAAGAGGATGTTAGATATGTGACTATAGGTATCAACCTGTGTGCTAATACAGTACATACTACTATACTGGTAGTGGAGTTATTTAATAAGAGTTATTAACAGAAGAGAGAGTGGGTCGTAGCGAAGGTCGTAATCTGTAGAAGTGACACGATATGTGATTACAAGTATCAACAACTCGTACAGGTACTCGTACGTGACTAAGGAGAATAGAACCGGTAGGTAATTCTTGCAGGAACATATGGCGATTCATATGGCGTGTGACGGTGGTGGCAGGTGTCTGAGGTAAAGATAAGTTGTAACTAAGAAGTATCTTCATGTCTGTTGACCTGGATCTCTTAGAATAAGCCTCTCCGAAAAGACTCTTAATCTGTCACTATCCCCATGTCACCTTATTTTTTTGTTTGTGTGGTGACACAAACCAAAACTTGGATTGTGTCGTAAACCTCCCCTGCCCCTTGACACCATTAACACCCCCCCTCCACTCCGGCCGTGTTGGAGACAGAACATGATTGCGTCCGCCGCTTTGGAAGTGGAGGGGTTGTGTGAGTGGTGTGGGGGAAGAAGAAAGTAAAGTGTTGTATTACCAGTATTGTATGTACGGTACGTACTTTTGGGTCCACCTTATTAGAAAAGCCGAGTACCGGTAAGCAAATACGGGATGGAAATCAAGGAGACACGAAACGAGGTCAACCAGTGTCCACCTCTTGTCGTGGCCCTGCTAAATATCAATCAATATACTTCATGGTTTCCAACAGTGACTACTTGTAGAAGTGTCAATAACTTGTTGGCTTAGTACTTGTAGCGTGATTTTGTGATTAACTGAGAGAACAGAGAGTGGGTGTAGGTGCAGTAGTAGCTTGTAGAATAACACATCAGTAACATCTTTGCTGAATTGAAGATACAAGTACAAGTACAATAGATATCTCAGATAAAGGTCTCTGTTCTTGTAATGATATATTTGACGCCTTGTAAAGCGGGACTCTACCCAGTAAGGATATACTTCTATTAAGAGAGAAAGAGAGAGAGGTAAATTTCAACTCTCAAGACATTACCATATTATCCTTTGAATCGGCGTGATTTCATCCGCTCCATGTTCAGAGCATAGCTTGTAGCCTCATTACTTAGATTTTAGTTGAGCAAAAAAGTCCGCTGGGGGTTCATTTCGGGTGTTCCCGGCGCCGTAGAAAAGTGAAAAACGGTTAAAAATGGTTCCCAGGACTTGAGCATCAATTTGAACTACTTATTCTCTTTCTAGCCCTCCTGAATCCCATGATATTCCGGCTTCTATTGAATCTCTAACACTCTCTATACTTAGCCTTTAGTTGAATTATGTTCATATCCGAAGGACCACTCTAGAACGAGTAATATTGTTCTTAAAAGCTCCAAACTTCCCTAAAATACTCGCACACAGCTTATATATAGTATTACTAGCTTTTCTATCATTTTGGTCTCTGAAAATCGAGTTACCATACACCACAATGTTCTCCCCTTGTTGCATGACTCAACATGTTTCCTTTTCGTTCGTTGCTACTATGGCTTCGTTCAGTTGAATCTATCAGAAACCAAAGTTCTCATGTTCCCAATCGTTCTCTATATTCAGTATGGCGTTCTGTTACTTTCTGTTACCTTCAGGAAGTGAACTGGAGCTAGGATGAAGCTCTCAATTGGCTTCCCAGATCATAATCACTCCTTTTATCAAGTCCTCCAGCTCCCCAGCATATTACCAACCACAATTATTCGCCATCAGACATGCCCTGAAGCAATACCTCATTTTTCTTGTACCGGTACCTGGTAGGGATAGAAGTACCAGTACAAGTACCAAATTACTTGTAGTGGAAGTAATGCGTATAGAGATAGAAAGTAGATATATTTGATCATTGTCACGTGAAAAACGAGTATATGAAATAAAAACTGTGACAATTCTTCCAATATCGCCCTTTTGTCTCTTCCCTCATCTCTCTTCCCTCCTCCAATGAATAGAAGACCTAATCAAGGCAGCACAACAACGTAATTTTTCACATAATTCTACTCTCCTACGAAAGGTGATCATTTCTATCTACTTCTTTTCCGCTTTTCACATCTCCTTCCCCGACTCCACTACTACAGTACATGCCTTGGCTACAAGTAAGTCATACGAGAGCCTGGCTTGTTGGAAGAGACTACACTACAATGAGAAGACCCAAGACCAGCATACACGCCGATTATTGACAAAAAAGGGTGAGTGAGAGATTGGATATCGAAAAGCGGGTAGTTTGGGTGGAGAGTCGGTGAGTCTGTCAGCATACTATCAGTTCAAGTAAAGCCAAGTAAAGTGGGAGAGATATAACTAACTAACATGAGAATTGTGAAAGAATTTGTATGACAACTTGGCATAGTGAAATAGTTCTATAAATACGTGAGCCCAGCTCTATCGAATGGTATAGTTTTCGTATCTCTAGCACAACTGTAACACCCAGTTTCAACCCCCAGCAGACTTTCTTCTTCAACTAAACGTCAAGTAATTAGCATAGATCGATATGAGTGACAAGAGGACCCTTTTCAAAGGTCACATACTGCTCTGAAAAGAAGGGATTTAGAGTAATGTAATCAGCACTACTAGCAGTCTCTATTTATGCTGGTTTGATTCAAAACAACCATCTATATCTCAAGTTGTATTGCAGCTCATTGTACTCTATCTTATCACTGTAAGGTATTTCCATCTATCATCCTCTCACATCTTCTACCCCTTCACTCTTCCCCTTCTAAATGCTCATACACCTTGACATCTCTCCCAACAGTCGTTATCTCATTACCCCCTATAAATATACTATACAATCTTCTCCTCCCTCCTTCCTTAGGCCTTTCCTCCTTCTCACGCACTCTTATCCACATCTCTATCTCCAACAATATACGTCTCAATGAGATATACCTGTACCACTGCGACGACCATGGTCAAAATGACAATCCCCAGATTACTCCTAGTAAAATTGACCCCCACTTTATGAGTAACGTCAATATCTTCGTTCAATCTTTCCCATAGATCGTCCATCTTGGAGTAACTCTTTGCTACCGCCAATTCCACCTGAGTAAGCTGATCTTCCACTCCCTTGTACTCTTCTGCCACCTCTATCGTCTCAGGACTGATTGGATGCTTTTGTTCATGTGTCAAAGGCTCCATTAGCGGATCCTCCATGGAATGGAACATGAATTCAATCTTTTTTTCCGGAAAGTAGGGAAGAATATGCCGGAAACAAAACTGGTACTCTCCCCAGGATTTTGAAAGAAACCGTTTCTGCATCACTTTGAGCCTAGTTCGGTCTTCTGTGACCACATTTTTCGCGGGATCTCGAACCACAAACTGAAGTCCAGACGCTCCTCCTCTCTCCACCTTGTAAGAGTACTCTATGAAGTTGCCGATTTTGCGGACATCTTCATAAAAGCAGTTTTCCGTTCCGGGTTCGAGCAGGAATCGAAACCGAGAGTCATCAGCGAGGGAGAGGGATGTCAGAACCAAGAGAACGAGTAATACTGGTATTTGTAGCCTCATGCTGTCTAGAAGTCGTAGAGAAGTTGTAAAGAAGCAAATAACTAGTCTGAAAGGGGTCAATGGTCTGAAAGAAGATCAATCGTCGATTTATCGCTCCAGAACCTCGATTTTGCCGTTTTTCTGCCGTTTTTCGTCTTTCTTCCCTCTTCTTATCCTCTCTAATATTTTCTGTTTCACTGTACCGTATCTTCTCTCGTATCGATAATGCAGTCTTATCCTGTCTCAGCTTAAAGCACCCTGCTGAGCTCCAGAAAGTCGAAATGAAAAAAAGGCCAAGCGGGGAATCGTCGATAACAGACAACGGACGTGATCGCGACCGGTAGCGTGCTTTTAAGACTGTTTACTGGCCCGAAAGATACTAAAACCAGACGTGCCCTGCAAGCGTCGTTTATGCAACTTTATGCACACCAGAGACACCAAAACACAGCCGTTGGAGGGGGTCCTGAGACCGGAAAAGTAAAAAAAAAGCGGTTAGATGTATCATAATACCATGAAGAATAGAATGCCACTTTTCCCCACCCAATATTTAGTCAGCAACACCGTTATATCTCCGCCCTTTGATTTTCACGCGGACCATTAAAGTTGGGTGCCGTTCATTTGATGATAACAATGACTAGGGTGTTAGTGGGGGAGTAGAAGGGTTAAAAACAAGGATCACAGGGAAAAGATTGGATGGATCACGTGACAAACAACAACTAACTATCCCTTCTTCTTCTTAGTCATCATTCTCTTCTCCAATCAGATCTATGCACCTGCATCTCATGAGGCATTTACGAGCGGGAAGTGATCTCCAAAAGGGTGGAGAGTGGGTTAGGGAGTGGGTTAGGAGTCACGTGACCTTATGAGTTTGAAGCATACGCCCTAATCCACATTAAAAGTTCATTTTCTGTGTGGACCCTTCGCTAACGAAAATCTTTATCCGTGTCTCACAATACGACGGTTAACCGATACGACGAGACGTAGATCTAAGAGAAGGTAAGGGTTTGAGAGGGTGGATCACGTGATTAGGGTAGGGGGAGGTGAATTGGGCCATCAGTATACATTTTCATCACTTTTTAGCCATTCAACCACCCTCCAACACCTATAATAGCTCCTTGCTATCGTAGTAACCACTCTCATATTTCATCGATATTTTTGCAAGTTTATTTAAAGTTGCGGAAGTCCGAAAATGGCTGGTAATTACAAGCAAAGCTGCGTGGAAGGTGGGTGACGGGGCGTGGAAGAAGGTGACGGGGCGTGGAAGAAGGTGACGGGGCGTGGAAGAAGACTTGACTTTGGGGTGGCTGGATTAGTAAGCGTCACGTGACTACATGCATCACGTGATCCAAAAATTGAAATATTAACGAAATCACCTCAATTTTATAGTCAAATTGAGAAGAAGTGGCTTGAAGCTTTAGACCAATGTAAAAGAGGTTGTTCGATGGGTGAAGATGGGAGATGTGTAGTTGGGAGATTGTTGGTGTCTAGTTGAAGAGGAAGAGAGGTTATGGACCAATGTTAGAAGGTAGAAGGGACTGTTGATGCCATTAGAAACCGATAATATTCACTAGTAGAGTATTTTTGATCACGTGACAGTTCCAATTCGCTAAAATAACTTGATATGGTTTTTTGACAGGCTCTTCACTATGACGTCAACGTATAACCTGATCCGGATGAGGCAGGTTGAACTATAGGGGTATTGTAGGTGTATAGTAACACTACAAGTACCCTGGTAGTTACTAGTAGTGAAAAGTGAGATATATAAAAGTGGATGGCAAAACTGCTACTATTTGGTCACGTGACTTTTTCTCGGTGCCAAAAACGCCACTTCAATTCTGCTCAACATCGCTCCACCTTCCTTGATGGCTGCATCTGCAGATGGTTAATAGGTTGGATCCATGTCAAAGGGAGGAGTATATTGGCCGAAAAAAGACGGATTTTCGAGCTGAAAAGACGTAGTATGGTCATTTTGACCCCGTAGAACGTGAATTTGAGGTCGGATTATGTATATTACCACTTTTCCGGGTCACAATATGACTCCAGTAAAGTTCAAACAATAGCATTGCTCAAATTCAAATTAGAGCCTGACGCGTTTGGAGAGACAAGAAGGGTCATTAGAGGAGGGGTGGAAGTGCTGGGAAAACGGGAAAAAACGTGACTAGGGTGATCACGTGACTTTGGCGAGTAATTCAGTACAACTCCTGTCTCTCTACCTTCTCTAATTCTCCTCCTATCTTGACTCCCCCCCATCAAGGTTAGGGCAGCATCACGCTTGTTATCCTCCACGCGTCTCCAAACTTGTATTCATTAAGGTGTGGTGGAAAAAAAAAGACGACTCGACATTTTCCCCTTGAACGCCATTACCAAATGCTCCAAGACGTGAGCAAGTCGACTCTCAACATTATGCAAGCCCCCGAGGAGTGCGGAACCGAGATTTCCAGCCAGCACGAGCAAAATGAACAGGTCTATATCAACCAAGACTCGGTCATTCCAGACTCGGAATGTGAACAGGAGGTGTTGAACACGGATTATATTGGAGGAGTAAGCAAATCGCAGGCTGTGGAAGATAATACCACTTTTAGCGATTTGCTGGAAATGGATATCAATTTTGCTCCTGGATCCATGGAGGTGGGCGAGCTGAGGACCGAAGAGGTGACTCCTGAAGTGGAAGAGTGTTTCAGAGGATTTGAGCGTCAGATGCTCAGTCATGTTAGTCAGAGTCAGAGTCGGAGTCAAGGTCAGAGTCATAACAACTCCATGCTCGGCAGTTATTCCATTCAGGGTCAGGGATATAGTGGGCAGTACTATAGTGACAAGGGACATACCGAGGGACATACTGAGGGACATACTGAGGGACATCTTGTTTCTCAGTCTAACTTGGTTTCTCAGTCGTTATCAGGAAGTGAACATCAGCATATTGAAGCCAGTGAAGCAGGAGTTTTGGCAGTGATCGAAGATGAAGTCAGGAATGGAGGGGGGAGTGAGGATAGGACTAGTGTTGGAAATACGTCAGCGGAGATTGGGGAGGTGGAGGAGGAGATTGAGCAGCTAGAGCAGTCTGAAGATGACGAGATTGAAGACGAGGAACTGGAAGAACTTGAAGAAGAACTCGAAGAAGAGGAAGTTTCAGAGGACCCAGAGGACCCAGAAGAACTCTCAGAAAAGGAACTTTCGGAACAGGCTCTGGAGGTTGAACAGGAGCTTCTGGATGAACAGGAGCTTCAGGATGGAGATACTCCAGGGGAGGAGAGTGAAGAGGGAGAGGGGGAGGAAGAAGAGGCCCAGGTTGAAGTTCAGGATCAGGAACAAGGTCAGGAACAACAGGAAGACCAGGCCAAGGCTCAAGATGTCGCCTCTGAAGTCTCAGCAGCCACTCCAAAGGCTGAAGCATCTACTAATGCGACCAACGAGGTTGTTGAGGTTTCCAGCGTCTCAAATGAGTCTACAAATGATTCTAATGCTACCAACGCTCTGAATGGCCCTTCTAACGCTACTAACGCTCTGAATGGCCCTTCCAAGGTTTCAAATGGCCCTTCTAATGCTTCAAATGAGGCTTCACACTTGTCCAACGCTGAACCCCAAACTCCTAACCAGGACTCCCCTTCACATACATCATTCCATACTGCCCAGTACCAGACTCCTAGACCGGACGTTACCATGAACGACGTGTCGATGATGGACGTGAGCATGATGAATACCACGAATCAGGACGTTAGTATGGCCGAAGCAGGTGGTGTTTCGGTCAATGCCAGTGGAGATACGACAGTCACTGAAGTGTCTGGAACGGCTCAAAATACCCATTCTGCTGCCGCTGCTGAACAAGACGCGGCTTCTCAAGCTACAGTGTCTCAAGCTACAGTGTCACGTGAATCGTCGGCTCCTGTAGTCAAACGAGATGAAGAAGGAGACACTACTGTTACTGTTACTGCTTCAGTTACCCCGGAAGTTGAGGTGGATGTTGAGATGGCTAATGAAGCACATGACGAAGATACTCATGAGGAAGATATTCAAGATGAGGATCCGGACGATGAAGATTATGAGGAAGATGACGAGGAAATGAGTGATGGGGAGGTTAAAACTGGTCGAACTGTTCGAACTGGTCAAACTGGTCAAAGTAGTGCCCGAACTACTGCTCCAACTGCTCAAACCACAGCCAAACCTGCCGTCGCCTCCTTTCCTGCTCTTCCCATGTCTGCTAAACTCACTCGAGAACATAAACCCGAAGTTGTGCCTGAAAAACGGCTCATTCCCGGCGAAAAAGAGGCGAAAAAGCCTGTTGTTGCTGAAATCCCAGCGAAACGGCCTCTTTTAACAGACATTACCACGTCCAAATCCGCTCCTGAGGTCCCTACCACTTCTAAACTCATTCCTGGAGAAGTTCCTTCGACATCTACACCTTCAGGAAAGATTCTACAACCTACTCCTCGACCAGCTCTGTCTATGAAACCTCCAGAGTCTCTAGTTTCCACTGTACGAGCCTCTTCTCAGCCTCCAAGACAACTTACACCCATTCCAGACCTCTCACATTCAGATGCTCTTCCAGAAGACCCTTCTGACCAGGCTCGTCTAGCTCTAGCACGAAAACGACCTCTTCCTAAACGTCCTCAAGGTCGAAAGATTTCTCATGAGACTACTCTTGAGCTTCAGAACTTTGAATTGTCTTGTAAAGGTCTTTCTGATCACTACAGACTTTTGGATAAGGTCGGAGAAGGCACGTTTTCTTCAGTTTATCTTGCTGAAGACATTCATTACGAGCTGAAACGGGAGTTTGCTGCCCGAAAGAAACAAAACCAGTCTTCTAGTCACTGGAAATCGCCTCCTTTGAACTCCAAGAAACGGATAAGACTGTTAGAACGGTCCAACACTGATATCCACAGAGGACCCCTGGTAGCCATCAAACGAATCTACGTCACTTCGTCTCCTAAACGAATTCTCAACGAAATCAAGATTCTCGACGCTCTTTCAGGTTACGACAACATTTCTCCTCTACTCAAAGTCATGAGACATGAAGATCAGATTCTGGCTGTTCTTCCGTACTTTGAACATCAGGATTTCCGGTCTCTTTACAAAACAGGCTCCAAAACAGATATCCGTATCTACATCACCCAGCTTTGTCAGGCTCTCAAATACGTGCATTCCAAGGACATCATTCATCGAGATATCAAGCCTACAAACTTTCTGTACGATCGACATCGACGGTATGGAGTCTTGGTGGACTTTGGACTAGCTGAAGTCCAGTCTTTTTCGACTTCAAACCCATGTGTGTGTGTTTCTCAAGATAACCAGAAACGGATCCTTGGATCAGCTTGGGAACTCAAACCAAAGGGTTCTTATGAAAAGAATGATGCTCGTTCAGGAAGACGAAGTAACCGAGCAGGAACACGAGGTTTCAGAGCTCCAGAGGTGCTGTTCAAATGTACTTGTCAGACCACCCAGATTGACATGTGGTCTGTAGGAGTCATTCTCTTGTCTTTCTTGTGCAAGACCCTGCCCTTCTTCATGTCTCATGATGATGCTGACGCGCTGGTGGAGCTGTGCAGTATCTTTGGACGTCAAGCAATGCACCAAACGGGTCTTTTACATGGAGCCTTTTTGGAGTTGCAGATTCCAAAGCTGAGAAGTACGGGATTGTCGTTTGAGAGAGTACTGCTTCAAGCTGGATGTCCTGAAGAATGGGCACGTGATCCCGTTGTGATTGATTTTCTGAGCAATACGATGAAACTCGATCATCATCATCGGTTCACAGCAGAGAGAGCTTTGTCACACGAGTTTTGCCAGAGAGCTTACGAAGATGATGATTATGTGGATGTGTGAGGGGGTGACTAAGGAGATGACTAAGGAGATGATGAAGGAGACGACTAATTATATTATTTTTATTGCAGCAGAGGTGTAGATGGAGTAGGGTAGGGGTGAGAGATAGAGGCTCCCCATACCAGTATACTGGAGGATATGAAGGGTAGTGGTGGTTGGATACTTGTGGCAGGGGAGTAGGGAGGGGGTATCCGAATGGCCTTTGGACTACTTCCGGTATTGGTATAGATGGAGTGTTCATCTGGCCTTCAAGCACGTGGGCAAGGAACAGGAAGTACAGTACAATATGTATAGTTTTCACTTTACCATGTGAAAGCAAGTTGATAAGTACTGACTAACAAACTTATATAGGACGTAATCTTGGCTGGTTTTGATACTTGTAGCTCTCTGAAGTGGAATATTCATCTTCAGATTGTGAATTTCTTCATACATTCAATCTCATCAGGATGTCTCATACTAACATCAATTACAAGTCTACCAGTACGCAGTATCACCACAACTCCTCCAAAAGTGCTCCAATTTCCATTCCAAAACATCAATTCGCCGTGTCTACATCCATGCGACACTCTCATAGCTGTTCAGTTATTAATTTACTGTAATATGGTAGAAGAATAGAGACTACCAGTGCGGTACTCGTACCTATAGATGTCTGTTATGAGCTTTACTAGTAACTGAACAGTAGGACAAGAGCAATGACTCTCAGTGGTTAGAACCAACACAGTTCACCAAAAGTACTGTTTGCCTTGCAGTTCCTGACTCCTTGCAGGGTCTATGGAGGAAGCGATAGATGTGTGTATGGAGTATGGAGGCCAAAGAGGAGATGTGGAGTAGGGGTACCTCAGTAGAATGACAATGGCAGATCTATTCAAGTGCGGTAACATGTTTGAAGCACTCCAACAGCTTGTTATAATGCAACTGACAACTCATTGTTGTTGTTGGCATTTACCGCTGTTGTTTTACCTCTATACTGCGACATCACTATTGGCATCATACAAAATGTTGACATAAGGAAAAGTGGACAGATGCTATAAGTATATACCATACCAGTATATCAAAGGACAAAGGACATGAAGAGTAGTACTGGTACGTGGTGAAAAGCATAGTATGTCGAGTTACCAAAAGAGCTCAAGTCTCTATCTCAAGTGTCTTGTACAAGATCGATATGGAAGTATATCTTAGGGAAGTCCGTTCAGAGTAGCCCTACAAGAGGGTGAGTTGTAGGGTGCAAGTAGAGACTTTCTCTAACAGATACTAATAATAACGGCAAGGAATAATGCATTATTGACTAATTAACAGGGTATGACAGAAGTTATAAAAGTGCTGGAGGAGCATTGTGGGTGTACTGGTGAAGATGTAGAAGGGGTTGATAACGAAGTGACTCGAGTGCACTTGTCATTGAAGACTAGAAACAGAGTCATGAGACATGAGGCAAGTTCTACTTAGCCAGTGTGTACCATAATGCTTCGAGAGTCAATACGGGAACTACATAGGAGAGTGGAAACTACTAATTGAGAGAGTGCAAGACCGATGGAGGAGCTGATGTGTTAGTTAAAGCCTCTCATTTTTACTTGATACTCGGTAAGACTTCTTTAGGTATACTTTGATCTTATAGAGCCTCTGAATCCGCTTTATGGATCTGTAGACAGAGTACTATTGATACAAAGAGCGAGATCAAACCTCAACACATACTTCCATATGAGCCACCTACATTTCCACATGGTAGTGTATCCTATTGGAGAAGGGAAGAGTATGAATGGAGACTTCAGTTTCACCTTTGAATGACTGAGCATGTTGGCAGAGACAAGCTACAGTTGTCTAAACTGCCTCCGATTAATGGATAGAGTAAAGTGAGGGACTAAAGTGAACATCTACAGATTGACAATCAACTTCTGAAGGGTATTAAGTGACTCTAAGCTATTGACACAGCGTACATTCATACTTGTCTGATCCAAAGTAGAAGGACTTTCAATTCTACCCTAGATCTAGTCAGAACTCATCTGAATGAGCCAGACACAACATTTACTGTCCCTACTTTTTCATGGACCACACTTCCACCTGTATGATCACTTCCACCTGATCCAATGCGGTACTTCTCTACCCCCTTCTTTCCATAACTCCCCCCACTTGTCCTTACAGCAATGTTTATACTATATACAACTAATTAGTCCAGGGCTTGAAGGTGCCCTAACATGAATTGCCATGTTGGGCTAACTGTTGATAAAATAAAGACCTGTTTGACTAGGAAAGATAGCTTAGGATCATCAAGTTGAAGTCCTGATATCATAGACAAACATCTCTACTTCATTCCAGAAGTGCACGTTAGTCAGCGAGGAATGAAATGTAGATTGCTTTTAAATATGATCAAGTCTCATGTTGGATCTATATCTGCTTTTCCCTTCAGGCTCTTCTATTTGAAGGTAGCATGGTGTCAGTAGCGACACTCTAAGAAAGACAGACACATCAGACACCAATAGATATCTGGGTGAAACTTCACCTTCTGGTCTTCTTCATTTCATGGACATCCATAATCTTAAGCTATTTCTTTTTCTTTTCCAAAAGGTCGTACTGTCAGTCATTTTTTGAGCCCCAAAAAATCTCCACATGTGGATATCATTTGGGGTCTGTGCATATCCACGTTTGAGATCATGTGTGGGGGGTTAATTCAAACAAAGACTTTTTACACACGTCGTTTTGTGTTGGTGTGGTTACTACAGTGAGTAATATATAATCCCTCTTGGTCCCTCTCCTGCTCCTCTATTTCGCACACAATGACTTATGACAAAGACGATACTTATATCGTTCACTACTGCCGTGTTCATGGCCGGCCCATGACAGAAGACGAAAAGGCTTACCATAAACGGTTCTGTAAAGGACCTTATACCGCCGATATTTTTCAACGGAAGAAAACTTAGGACGGAGTACTGTGTAGGAAAGGTGGGCTACGATAATTTATACTAATTTATTTGATATGAAATGTGTTTGGCGTTGGTGTGTAGTTCGGGGACATGTTGGTGTGTATAATATCTTCTGTTGATCCTCTCTGCATGCAACGAAGCATTTAGAATGGGGCATAAATGTTACAGTGTGTAAACTTGACCTGTAGAACAGAACAATACTAATATGAGTCTCATTGTTCATCAAATGGGGCACAGTATGTAATGACAAGTGATATTATCAGTTAGTAGTGACTGTGGAGTTATCCTGGATAGATATTCGGTGGCTATTATTCCATTACAAGTACAAGTGACGGTCAGTTCTGTGGGAGATGCAGTTGGTATACTTGTAGTCTCGTATAGGGTCAGGATCATGGAGAGAGACCACTTTCATAAAAAAGGGAAGAGTGGATGTCGTGAACACTTAGTTCAGTAATATTATATTATACAACTTATAGGAGGAATAAGCTGTAGAGATTATAAGAGTGTAGAAGAGGGTACTGTAGAGCTGGTTGTAGAGAATATATCAGAGAGTGTATCAAAGATTGAAGCAGAGGGTAGATCTTCGAGTAGGTCAAACTGAATGTGGAACTAAAGGAATTATTTGAGCTCTTTGGTATCAAAACTTCATCACTGCAACTTCACTCCATTGACCTCCTTAACTCAGTCATTCCTTACTTGGCTGTAGAAGTAGAGAGGGATGGCATGAAAGTGGGTATTTGGAGTGCATTAAAGGGTAAAGAGTTCACAGTTCTCCTAAATGAGAGTCCAAGTTCACATTTGACTACTTTTCAGCTTTCAATAGCGAATATTTTCACCTGTAATATCTCTCCACCACTCTCATAGCATCCCCCAACATGTCTTTTGGTTGACTTTAGTGGGGACTAAGTTGGGAAGGGCTCTCGTAATGGAATATATGACTTCAGTAGAATGCCGTTAGAAAGTAGATAAAAGACTTCCAAAGTGTTTCTTAGTATTGAAACAGCGCAATGAGTGATAATTGTATCTTTTTATAGTAAATTGTTGTGTCTATGACCCCTTTCTATAGACCTCTTCCATCCCTGTCTCTTACCATTATACTCAGCTCTACTTGGATAATAATGAAAGATCAAGCTCCACCTTATACAGCCAAGTATAACCTACAAAAGTAAGATATAGCATAGGGTTCCACCAGTAAACATTTTACAAGCCATTCAGACCTATACCATACTAACCAGACAACAAAAAATATATTTCACAGACACTTTTGACTCGTTGTTCAATACCCTCCTGTTGCTCCCAAAGTGGAGCCCCAAGTCAGACCATCATGTGCTATCGTGCATATTGTTGGAGCTAAACAGTGGTCAAAATTAATCTTGCATTTCAGACCAACAAGATCACCTCTACCATCACATAAGTCACCATGTCTTACAACGGAATCGGCTTATCTACGCCTAGGGGCTCAGCCACATCTGGTCACATTCAGAGCAACATTTCCAACAGAGCTTTCAACAGTGCCAACTATCGGGGAGAATTCGAGCATCATGAAATGACCGGAGAACAGGATAAACGGTCGAAAACCAAACTCGACAGAGACTACGCTTCGGGCAGACAAGCCGATGTCGAAATGCTGGAACACGAGCGGAAAAGAAAAGTCGAAGTAGCATGCATGGAGCTTCAGGATAAACTGGAGGAAGAAGGAGAAAAGGGAGAAGACGAGATTGAAGAGGAAGTGAACACTTTGAGACGGCAACTGACGCTCAAAATGGCCCGTGAACTCGATGTTCGAACTACTATCGTTTCGGCCGACAGAGAAGCCCTTAGAAAGAACTACCATGAGGCTGCTCTTACTAAGCAACAAGAGATGGATAGAATGAGAGATGCGTTTGATAATACAAAGAATCTCGATGATAGAGGTCGAGATCGGCCTCGAGGGAACCGAAGGCAGCAAAACAGAGAAAGATCGCCTGTCAGAGACGTTTCTAGACGGTCTAGAAGTGCCAGAGAAAGATCTCCTTCCAGAAGAGGAAGACGTCCAAGACGGTACTCTGTAACTGAAGAAGTGAGAACTACAGAAGTGATTGAACGTCAAGGATCAGGCTCGCCTTGTAACAGAGCCGATTCAAGATCGAGATCCAGAAGTCCAGACAGAAGAGAAAGAAGAAAAAGTTACAGAGAACGGTCGAGATCTAGATCGAGAGAGAGGTCAGAGAGAAGAGGAAGAAGGGGGAGTGCAAGGGAGAAGGAGAGAGATCGGTCATTGTCTCCGTTGCCTTATTAGACGAAAGGTAGACCAAGCCGAAGGCTTGGTTTTCTTCTATCCCCTTGTATAGTGTCAATGACCCTCTCAAAGATCCCCTTGTATAGCGTCAATGACCACGGTACACTTTGGTCTCAATCTTCAACTTCATAACAGCATCTAATCTACAGATCAACTGAGGAAACATATTGGAGGAGTATAGGTTGAGAGTACAAGTACATTACATACCGGTATCTTATTCATTAGACCTCGATAAATGAATAGCTGTAGATAACAACGTAACAGAGTCCATAGTCTGGTAACAAGAATCTACAGGGAAAATACTGAGCTCTTGAGTTAATCAAAACACCTACCAGTACCGCTACATACTTGTAAACTGGTACCAACATGTACTTCATGAGAGCTGTCATACAAGTACCGGTACCACCTTATTAAAAAGTAGACTGAGAGTTAAGGGAGCCATACAAGTATACATAATATTGGTGGGTTTACCTGTTCAAATATCAACGTAAACAAGTCCAAAAAGTAGCTGAAGAAGAAGCATATAGATTTCTAAGAAGACACCAAAATTGTAGAACAGCATAAAGTAGAAAAAAAAGTAGCTAACGAAAAATTGAAAATAATTGGAAGAGAACTAACATAGTTATGAACCCCATAGAATAACAAAAACAACACTTCTCCCTCTTCTCGGCAAAAACAAATCCAACGAAATGTTCAAGTTTGTAGGTTGTGTAAACTCAAAAATATGATGACAGATGTGGGGTTCGAACCCACGAGAACTTGCGTTCAGCAGATCTTAAGTCTGCCGCCTTAAACCACTCGGCCAATCTGCCGTGATCGTGTCGAGAGCCAAAAAACTTTTTAGTGGTTCTGGATTCCAACATTTCAAAATGTCACGTGATTAGTGAAATTATCTGGCGATCCAGAGGAGTTAGAGAAAAATCAAAAAAGGAGGTGGTAAAATAAAGCATGGGGAATCTAATGATAGCAAGATAACAACCATTTTCACTTGGGTTTTCCCTCAAAATCCCATTTCAATTCTTGGAAATCCCATGACGTCATTGTAAAACCCAAAAATAAGCTCAATGTAGCTATTACCCCGCATTATTACATGTTCCAGTTGCGGAAGGTATGTGAGTGCAACGGTTTCAGAGGTGGGAAAATGTGACTCTAAGGATGGTCTGGTGACCTGCACTAACTCAGCCTCATATTCCCGCGTGCCCCAACGGCCCCAAATTGCCTCTTTTTTGGGTTTTGTCGATCATTCGGGCTTATTATAGACAAGCGTTGAGCAACATAGTGATCGCCTCCCTGCATGAGGTAGGATGGGGAGGAGGAAAAAGATGAAGGTGGGGAGTTGGTGGTATATGTACTTTTATTTTCTGTTTGTGTAACAAGACGAAAGAGCGATTTTCATCAGTGGCAAAAGTTGCTCGTAGCTCCATCCAGGCGGCATTTGACTGACCTCTCCTAAGAGGTATAAGTTGTGTCTCACTAATCTGAGACATGTGGGGTAACTAACTTACGCGGAGCAATGAGGCAGAAAAAAAGAAGAGGTAAGGCGGAGAAGGGTTATACCGGAGGACAAAAATCAGGTTTACGGGTTTTGATGAGAAGGGGTTTGAAGTGGAGGTTTCAGGGTATGGGGTGGGGGATTTAGTGGGGGATTTAGTGGAGCAAGTGGAGAGAGTGGAGGTGGGAAAGTTGGAGTGTAGCAACTCTGTAGTTGTTTGGTGAGTTACGTTGAGGGAGTTAGATGTTATGAAGGTAGGTATACGTCTTGGTTGCTGTAGGGGAGTATGTATGTACGGAGATAGGTGTGTGAGGTGGTTAAGTGGAGACAGAAATAGAAGGGAGAGTAAGGCCAACAGTAAAACTAAGAGTGATACAACTATGTACTTGTATTCTGAGTCAACTTAAGTCACCAGATATCATTAGTACATGCAATAGCAACAGCAAGTCATTTGTACAGTCACTATTCTTAAGACACCCTTTCTTTCTTTTCTTTTTCTTTGTATTTCTTTTTCTTCATTCTTGCCTGCTTGTAGATACTCCTGTCCTCTTACTTGTAGCTATGCCTACAGTACTAACAGCTACTGTACTTCACTCTACCGTTGATCAGTTCTTAAGTCCCATCCAATAAATAAATACTAAATACAATTAGTCATGCTCGCTGTATCCGGCGCCGGCAGACATTCGGGTGACTCCAACAAGACCCTCTTTATCCAGACTGAGACAGTAGCGTTGCAGAGCAGACATGAGCAGAGCCTGCTTGTCGTTCTGGAACGTCACCTGTCGGTTCATCTGGTCCACCAAAAGAGGCACGGTGGCTGCGCCTCGATGCAAGTAGATGGTATCGTATCTCTGCTTGGTGTGTCCCCACTCCATGTAAGGAATGTCTCTGAGAGGAGCCTTGAAGGGTTCGACGAGATCTCCGGGTTTGAGAGCGACAGGACAGTTGACCTGGAGTTCAGCAAACTCGTTGGCAATCAGAGTCTGTTTTCCTCCAGAGATGGACTCCACATGGAAGCAAACGGGAGGTCCATGTCTTCCCATGAAGATTTTGTCGCCAACCTTGATGGAGCCCTGAGACACTCGTCCAAAAACGAGGTTGCCAGGCTTGACGGAAATGATATCGAATCGAGGATCCTGGCCAAAGGAGGGCATCAGTCGCTTTCGCAGGTTCTTCTTGGTCTGTTCTCCAGAAGAAATCTTGTACAGAGGTCCGACGTACTCGGTAGGGTAGGAGAAGTGGCTCTGGAGCTTGGTCTTGCCCTCGAGATGCTCGTTGACGACTCGTCGCACGTTTTCCAGGTCGGAAGGCTCACACACCCAGGTGATGGACTCGACCTTGAAGAAGACAAAAAGCTTGGCCAGGGCAAGAACCTTGGTGCTCATATCGCCTTCACAGAGAACAACCATGTGTTCACAGTACGAAGCCAGGTTGACGGCCGAACCGTGGAAAACATATAGAGAAGTGTCGTTATCGTAATGAATTTTGAACCCGTTGGTCTCCTTGCCAGGCATGTAGTTGCATCGATGAAGCAGGTTGTTGACGTAGGTGTTTGTGGAACCGCCGGTGGCATGGCAGATTCCAATAGCTCCAATATACTGCTTGTTGACAATGTAGGGAGTGCCGCCAGATACCGACTGGCTGTAGGTCATTGTCATGGACATGTTGTAGATGTTTTGTTGATGTGTTAGCTGTTTGGGTAGTGTTGGTTGTTAGTGTGGTTTGGAAAGAACAGCTTCAAAGGGGCAGGTCCACCGTCTATATATATATATTTCTGCTGTCCCGAGACTTCAGAGCTTGAGAGCTTGTATGGAGGTCTTCGTCTTATGCGTAAGCGGAATACAATTTGGGAGCTTTCTTCTAGGTTTGCCTTTGGCTTGTCCGCAGAGGCCTTGTCTGTCTTAGTTTCAACCCCGCAAAACTAAAACAAGTTAGGCAAAGTAGGGTGACTAAACTAGTGCTGTAGAAGAGGAGATGGGGAGGAAAAGAGGTTGTAGGTGATTAGAAGAGGTTCGTCTAGTCTTTCTAAGCAGATTCAGGTCGCTTCCCGCTTAATTTCACCCACAAATGCCTCCTCCTTTTCCCTCCCTCCCTTCTTATCTGCCCCACTACTGCATGAGCCACCAAGCGGGGAGGTGAGACAGTGGGAGAGTGAGACTGATCGACGAAAAAAACTTCCTGAAGCAAGCGCCTATCACTGACGATCTGGGGAGAAAGGCGACGATTGCAGGTTATCGGAGTATTGTAGTATTAGAGAAGAGGCTTATTGTTCGTTTTGTTGATTTTGAAATTTTTGTAGTTTTATTTCTGGTCATCTTTACCATATTTCCATCTCTCATTATATTCCCTCCATCCACTTCTGTCCACCCCAATCCCTGACTTTTCATTTACACCCCTGTTAGTCTCGAGACGGCTGCAGAGCTTCGCCAAACAAGGGCTTATCGTATGTAGGGCTATGGCTGAGCTGGGCTAAAAGTGGCAGCGAATTTGACAGCTGGTGGAGACGCGGTAATGGCGAATAGCGCTTGAAGATAGAGCAGCTGTTCTGGTACCGGTACCGATAGCTTTACTTGTACTCGTACGTCACTTATATCTCGTTATATCTCGGAGCTTGCAATGTTGAGGAGTCAAAACAGAGTAAGAAAAAGTGGTTGGGAGAAGAGCTTAGAGAGGACATTATGATGAAACAGGACGTGAGAAGACACAACGATAGTATGGATTGCAAGATGGACTACCGTACGGACGTACTGTATAGACCACTGCCACCGCACCTCTCGTTGTTCGTTGTCATAGTGCAATAATAATCTCTGACACCTCCTCATTCTCCTCTAATCTCCGACCAGCCTCCTGTATCCACCCTTGCTGCAGCGAACGTCGATCCTCACATGTCCGAGGTTGATGATGGAGTGTAACATTTCTGAGTATTTTGTAGCTGGGTATGTACTGTACCAGTGCGTCGTGGCTAGTTCTAGGGGTTACCTTACTTGAGAAAAAGTGACTTACTTCGGCAATAAGTTCTTTCAAAACACTTGCTGAAGTATTCATTGTGTCATTGAATGTCACCGCTATCAGCCAGAAAAACAACTGGTGTCCTAGCACTATTATTACAGCAGATAATCGCAAATTCCTCAAGTTGTGCAACCCCTAGAACTAGCCACGACGCACTGGTACTATACCTGGTAGAAGAGTTCAACCGTTTGACCGTTCGATACACTTAATATTTGATTTATCACATTCACGAGGGGAACTTCGCGCATTGGGGTTCCTGAAACTGTTGAAAAAGCTCTTCTTGTCGCCCTGCTCTGGCCATTGTACTGCGCGTCTTTTTACAATCTGACTTTTGTTTTTCTTCTTTTCCCACCCCGCAGTGCATGAGCTGCTTTCATTCCACTGCCTTTGTCCACAAGACCTTGTCGAACCTAACTTTGCCACAGAAGATGAGCAGACAATGTACAGTAGGACAGAATACAGAATGCCACACAACACGAAAAAGTGTTCAAAAAAAAGTGTTCGAAAAACAAGTGTTCGAAAATGGAGCATGTTGTACCTACAAACTGCTACTCCTCTACTCCATAGCTTAGCCCCATCAGTATCACCCGCACGGCTACTAGTCTCCCCCACCCTTAGCTCCGATACTAGCCGAGACGTACGTTACATCCAGCACGTCTTGTTGTCCAAAATTCCGTTTTTTGTCTTTCGTCTATTTTCGTTTCGAGACTCGTTCTCGCCTCTTCTCGCCTCCTTCTCACCTCCTTCTCTGTCGTATCATTCTCCCTCCTGTACCCCGCTCAACCCAGCTCCGAAACAGTTTCACCTTATTGTTATCCAAGACACTCAATAGATTGAGACAATGAGTAATAAACCTACAAATACGTCATAGGAAAATTATACGGACGTGCTAAAATAGACCATCACATTTCGCAATGAGTACACACCAAGAACATACATTACAAGGACAACAATACCACACACTACGAACTGGTGCATCACAGAGGTTCCTTGTAGAGACCCACTCAACCCATGTATACCACAAAACTACTCTCCAAGACCAACTCCGTTCATTATTTCCGCCTGTCAATCCAAGTCCGGCAGACTAACTCCGTCAGGCTTTGTCTGAGACTTCCCCACTCTGGTTGTTTCTCGTATCAATGCATATGCAGGTGTGTGGACACGATAATGGATAACTAGACTGGTAAGCGATTAGAAGGATAGTTCTGGGTCTCGATCGATTTGTCAGCGTCCAACAAGTCCACATTTGAAGTCCCCACGTCGATATCTCTTCTATATGTCGTTCTGTGGGGGTAAACATTCTTCCACTCATACCCTCATCTCCCTCTGAGACATGATCTCGGAGATGAGACCTTTTGAAAAGATCGGGCCGGCCCTACATGTCACAGATGCGGTTTACGAGCCCTTGTAAGAGCCAAAAGTCGAACCATACGCACAGTGGGGCAGGGCGAGTGTCTGGTAAAGTGGCGAATAGAGGATACAAAAACTCCATACAGATCTTTTGATATAGATCTGCTTTGAAAATATTTGGGTGTGTACATACTCGTATAATATCCTTACTCTTTACACGCTGATCCTTTTCCCTACATACTGCACTCCGTAGTAAGCCTCTTCCTCTTGCAGTCTCCCTTCTACACTTTCCCATCGTCAACTCAACAAAGACCCGTCTTTTTTACGCTTGGTAAGACACGGGCCTAGATTCCCGGACTATTTCGGTTCACCTCGGGTACCTGTCTGCCACAAAAGCCCTTTCACATGGTGCCCCGCTATGGATCTAGTGCAGAAACGACGTGATGCGAGGCGATACGAGACAAGACTTATCGGACATGGAGGGGCATTATCAGACATGGACATTGGAGATCGACATTGATGTTAGACATGAGACAGCAGACAGAAGATATTTCCGGTTAATTCGATGGGTCATTGTACGAGCACTTGTACATCTCCTCGTTAACCGACCCTATTCATATCCTTCATATTCGAGCTTCACACACGAGGCCTCCTTATACAGTATTCCCTCAAGTTTAGATACTGTCAGATCGAGTGTACAGGTAAGTCAGATTGTACAAGTGAGTCGTTGTTTGTACCGGTACCTGTATGTTTGTAAGTCGTTGTTGTTTGTCATCGCAGTGATATTCTTAGACTTATTGTCCAAATCCATATATTATTCATTCAGACCTGCATTTCCTTGTTCTCTATGACATCAGTCTGACTCAGACCGACCCTATTGACTCAGAATGCTCCAGACCTCTTCCTAAAGAGGTTATGTAAGTACTTGTTCCGCTCTACCTCACTTTCTACACCTAGTCAGGGTAAGAATATGTTGTCACTAGGAAGTATCTTTCCTAAACACCACTATTACTGGTCTAAGACCCACCTCCTCTTCTCATTACCATATGTTCCATTCCATTACTTGTCAATCATGCTACCTGGTACTTTTATATCACCCTCCCCTTTACTGAGTCAGCAACCGCACGGCCCAGTCAACAGACAACGTTCTCAGATCAGTATAATGCTGGCCGGTACCCACAAACAACACGGGAATGTTGGTGGCGTAGGTCATGTTCACAATCGAACCAATCATATCTCCAACCGTATCACACTTTGAAATGAGGAAAAAGTCGAGGTTTCGGTCCTTGCCAAACGCATCGTTGAAGTTTCGAGCCTGCTGAACAGAGTCAGTACCAACTAGAGCCTCTCCAACCATGATAATCTTGTTGGGTCGAGCTCTCTTGGCAAACTTCTCAAGGTCACCCATAAGACGCTTATCACTGTGTCTTCGGCCAGCAGTATCAATAAGAACAACGTCAAAGCCATGCTTCTCACCGTACTCGACAGCCTTTTCAGCAGTATGAGCAGGATCCTTACCGTATCCCTGAGCAAACAGCTCCACTTCTCCTGTTCCCTGACGTCCAGCCAGTTCACTGAGTCGGTTCACGTGCACTCCCAGTTGCTCCACGGCTCCAGATCGGAACGTATCGCATGCAGCTACCAGTAGACGCATCTTGTTTTGCAGCAGCCAGAATCCAATCTTGGACAAGTTGGTAGATTTGCCTACTCCGTTGACTCCAACAACAGAAATAACATAGGGACGACCTCCACCAAGTTTCTTGTGTCTCTGAACCTCGTGAAGTAGATCTAGAGAAGCAGAAGGAGTGAGAATCTTTCGTAGAGCGTCAGCCATGGCCTGCTGGACAGTCTGTTCAACAGTAGTCCAAGAGTTGGTAGTACATCCAACGAGCGATCGGGAAACCTGTTCGCAAAGATGCACGGCCACCTCCTTGGCCACATTCTTCTTCATGAGCTGCTCCTCGACCTTGGCGGTCACCTTGTCCATATCTTCCTGAGTGATGGTTTTTCCTCCCATAATGTTCTTGAGGAAACCAAATCTCGATTTTTGGGGAATCGGGGGCTCGTCGTCGCCCAGCTGTTTGAGCACAAAGTCTCCCTGTTTATTGGAACCTCCGTAGTTGGTCATATCCACGTCTTCAACTACAGCTGTAGCTCCTGTAGGACCCGAGGAAAAGTCCAGGTCAGCATCATCGTCAGAACCGACATCCAGTGCCTGGCCATCTTCGCCCCATTTCCGCATGACGCCCTTCTTTTTCTTTTCCACGGCAGAGTCCTCCTTTTTGCCCTTTTTGCCTCGACGTCGAGTCTTGCCTCCTCCAATAGGTGTAGAAGCTCCAGAGGCAGCTGAGTCAGTATCCAGAGCTACAGCCGACTCGATTTTATCAATAACAGGCGCCTTGACAGCCACCGGCTCGGGTTTGACAGTCTCAGCCTCCAGAGAAGCCAACTTTGTGGCGAACCATGCTTCAAACTCGTTCTCGTCCAACTGCGGAAACAGTTGTCGAGCCTGGGCCACCAGCTGACCCACCCAGGGCAAATGAAGCAGCGTCTTGTAGATGCACACAAACACCAGTCCCTGTTCGTTTGCCACTGTCCATCTGGCCGTGTAAATGTCCTTTGTATAAGTGGAGTCCTGTACAGGGTACGACTCCTCAATGAACACGTCGGATATCAGGTCATTGACGATATGTGTCACGTTGGACGCGGTAGGAGGGGAGTATTGCCACTGGACAATGCCTCCCTTGGTGAATGCGACAAAGTGGTCGATCATTGTAAATGTAGTAGTGTTGAGATTAGCTGGAGTTGAACACCTGGTTTTGTATGGTAGCTGATTTTGTATGCGTCGGTTGATCTGCAATAAAGTTATTTAACTGCAGTTTTATGGAATCGAACCTGCGGCGTGGTGTGTCAGCATTGGGACTTTGATAGCTATCAAAAGACGGCGCTCCAGACGAGGTAAAAGCAAGCGTTGAAACAAACAGACTCGCTCAACGTGTGACACATTAAAACGAAAAAATGCCCACACTGGCAAAAATCGATATACACGTAAAAAGCTCGCGAGAAAATCAACGTGACGAAGTAGGTGGGTCAGAGAACCACACGGACATGTTCAGAAAGACGTGTAAAGACGCCCGGAAACGGGCCAGAGTGGCGGAAACAACAGCTTTTCGACCTTGTTTTTTAAAATCCCCGTCTCCAAGACCCCAATATCTGTCTCTCCTCTTCGCATGGTGATCTTTGTATACAGCTATATAGCGTGTGTTGTGTGGAGGGTCCGTCTTTGGCACCACACAACATAGCAGTGCATCCAGCAACCACAACAAACTCTACTTCTTCTCCACCACTCCCCATCACACACGCCATGTCTACGCCGCGGACCGTGTGGCGTCGAAGAGGCGAAGACTCGTCGTCCGAAGACGACTTTGATCTCACTCCACCCACCCGAAAGGCCGCCATCAACAAAAACTATGTCGAGCCCAGCAGCAGTGAAGAAGACGAGATTCGGCCGGTAAAAGAAAGCGACGACGCCGACGACGATAACGACAACGACAACGCCAGGCTACATGCCCAGTTGGCGTTTGACGACGACGACGACGACCAGTCCGACCCAGACGCCGCCCGTCGAAAACGCGGCCGAGCAGCCAGCAGCGAAAATGGTAAGTCCGTCCCCGTCACGCTGGCCATCGGGTCGCGTCTAGCCCAGATGGTCGAGAATGGATGTGAGTGAACGAGGGTTGCGAAATGCAACATCGTGTATTGGTTGTCATCTGACGGTTATGTCATGTTCTAGATGGATGTTGATGTCATGTTTAGACGGTGTTACATGGCTAATGTCATACTGTTTTTAAGGTCATGTTTATACTAACACAGCGATTGGAAAACGACGAAAAGTGGAGGACGACTCTGATTTTGAAATCGAAGTCAAGCAGGACGACTCGGAGCCTTCCCCTGCTTCGGACTCGGACGATGTCAACTTTGGTTCTCGCGCCCGAAAAAAGAAGGGAAGCAGACGAAAGGGACGATCCCACCATTCCACTGGAGGAAAGAGACCGCGTCGAGCTCGATCTCAGGTTCCTGATGACGATGAGGAGTACAGCGCAAGCGATAACTCGTCGGATAACGAGGGATCCAACGATTCAGGTGTTTCTGAACGCGACGAAGACCCCATCAACAACTTTGTTGAAGACGACGAAGATGTCCAGCCAGTAAGACGTTCAAGCAGACACAGAGGTCTAGGACGACGGGAACGGATTCCTATCGCTACTGCTGACGATGATGACGATGATGATAAACGTCTTTCATTGGCAGTAGAGCTGGCCGAACTGAGAAGAAACGATCCTCCTCCAATCAGAAAAAAGACTCTTCGAGCAAGAAAGGCAGTCAACTACCAGATTCTGCCTCCTCCTACAGTTGACGAACCCTTCAACGCGGACGAGGCAGGTGCTGCTGCTCCTACTCGAAGAAGAGGAGGTAATAACAATGCTCTGAGACGTCTGATTCCTACAGTCGGACCTTTTGGAGGAGGAGACGTCATGCCCTTGTTTGGAAACAATGTGCCTGGTCTCACAGCTGTCGGTGGAGCTGACGATGACGATTCTAGTGACGATGAGAAAATCAAAGGTATTCAGGGAGCTCCTGGTATTGCCAAAAAGAAGAATGCCGTGGCCGATACCGATCCTCTTGGAGTTGATATGAACATTGATTTTACTCATGTTGGAGGTCTGGATAATCACATTAACCAGCTCAAGGAGATGGTCATGTTGCCCATGATGTACCCTGAGATTTTCAAGCGGTTCAACACCACTCCTCCTCGAGGAGTCTTGTTCCATGGACCTCCTGGAACAGGTAAAACTCTTCTTGCACGTGCACTGGCTGCTTCCTGTTCCACTGAAGGAAGAAACATCACCTTCTTCATGCGAAAGGGAGCAGACTGTCTGTCCAAGTGGGTTGGTGAAGCTGAACGACAGCTGCGTCTTCTGTTTGAGGAAGCAAAGAACCAGCAGCCCAGTATCATTTTCTTTGATGAGATTGACGGTCTGGCGCCTGTTCGTTCGTCCAAACAGGAACAGATTCACGCGTCTATCGTGTCCACCATTCTGGCACTCATGGACGGTATGGATAACCGAGGACAAGTGATTGTTATCGGAGCTACTAACCGTCCTGACTCTGTGGATCCTGCTCTTCGACGTCCTGGACGTTTTGACCGAGAGTTTTACTTTCCTCTTCCAGACAAAGAGGCAAGAAAAGCCATTATTGGTATCCACACCAGTAAATGGAATCCTCCCCTGGAGCCCAAGTTTGTGGATCATGTGGCTGGTCTGACCAAGGGATACGGAGGAGCTGATCTCAAGACTCTCTGTACCGAGTCTGCCATCAACGCTATTCAAAGAACATACCCTCAGATCTACTCTTCGCATGCCAAGCTGACTATTGATCCTGCTACTATCAATGTTCGAGCCGCAGATATTCTTCTAGCAGTCGACAAGATTGTTCCTTCGTCAGCACGATCTTCCTCTTCTGGAGCCACCCCCTTGCCTCCCACAATCGCTCCTCTTCTTCAAAAGACTGTAGACGAGCTTAAGGAACGATTAGACTCGATTGTGCCTCGAAAGAAGAAACTCACTGCTCTGGAAGAAGCTTTGTTTGAAGAGTTCCCCGATGAGGATGGTGGATTTGCCCGAATCCAGCGACAAAAGCTGTTTGAAAAGTCACGAACCTGTCGACCTAAACTCCTTATTACTGGAGACACGGGAATGGGCCAACAGTACATTGGAAGTGCTCTTTTGCATCATCTGGAGGGTTTCCACATTCAGCAGCTGGACCTGGGTTCTCTGTACTCTGACAGTAGTCGAACTGTGGAAGCTACCATTGCTCAGATTATTACAGAGAGTAGACGACATGCTCAGTCGGTTCTGTACATTCCCAACATTGAGTTCTGGCCTACTACATTGTCGTCTCAGGCTCTGTCCATCTTCTACACTCTGATGAGACAGGCTCAGAGCCAGACCGAGCTTCTTGTTCTGGGTATTTCTGAAATGCCTTATGAGGAGCTCCCCGGAGACCTCAAGTCGTTCTTTGGAGTCGCTCATTCTCGTTTGTATCCCATTCGAAAGCCCTCTGTCGATGAACGAAGAAAGTACTTTGAGGGTATTGAGCAGTACATTGTCGCCAAGCCCACCGACTACCCCGATCCTGCTACTCGAAAGAAGCGAAAGCTGCCTATTCTTCCTGTTGCTCCTCCTCCTCCACCCAAGGAGTTGACTGCTTCCGATGTCAAGGCTCAGCAGAAGAAGGACATGCAGCTCAAGAACGTGATCAAGGTAAAGCTCAGTGGCCTGATGGAGCTGTTCAAGAACCGGTACAAGCGGTTCCGAAAGCCTCCGATCGACGACATTCATGTGGCTCACCTGTTTGAGCCTGATCTCGATCCTCAGGCTGCTGCTTTGCATGATTTCAGACGGTCTGAGGACGATATGATTCTGCAGGTATCTACTGGCAAAAAGTACTACAACTATGATCTGGACGTGATTGAGGATCGAGTGTGGAACGGCTTCTACTCGGAACTCAAGCAGTTCCTCAAGGACATTGAGTACATTTACCTCGACTCCATCACCTCTGGAGACCGAGAACGACGAAACAAGGCGTCGGAGATGTTTGCCAATGCTCAGGTGGCTATTGAGGAGATGAGCATTGACCAGCAGTTTGTTGCTGACTGCAAGAAGATGCGGCAGCGGGAGATTGAAGCCCAGGAGAAGTGGAAGATTGAGCAGGCCAAGGTGGAGGCTGAAGAAGCCAAGGCTGCTGCTGAACAGTATGAGGCTGAGCAGAGACTTGCGGCTGAGGTTCAGGAGCGGGAGATTGACGGAGACGATGGAGATCCTGATGCGAACCAGATGCAGGTTGATGGAGAGGGTGTGGAGGAGATCAAGGATGAGGAGATGGGTGATGTCACGGAAACCAAGACAGAGGCAGTTGAGGCCACTGAACCTGTTACTGAAACAGCACCAAGTGAGCCTGTTGTCACTGAGGTTGCTGAGGTTGCTGAAGCTACAGAACCCACAGTCAACGGCCATACTAACGGTACTGTTGAGGAGGAGAAGGTTGAAGAGGTTGTTGTTCCTGAACCGTCTCCTTCTCCCCCTCCTTCTCCTGACCCTCCTCTTATCGTCGATACCAAGGAGGCTCAGGATGTGGTTGATTTCCTGGCTGGAAACACCGCCGAGCTCACCATTGAAGAGCTCGAGCAGGTGTACGCCGCCATCATCGACATTATCTGGGCTCACCGAGCGTCATGGGATCGAAACGTGATCATCAACGCCATCACCGCCCAGCTCGACGAAATTGTAAACGCCTTCCATGAATAATAAATAGACTAATGATTAATGATTGAAAAGAGAGCGAGGGGTGAATGTAGAAGAGATGAGCACAACTAGAGCACAATAGGGGCAAAGAGAAGGCGTGATGTATGTTATTGGCTGGTTATAGGATCAATAATAATTAGGGTGACAATTCGACAGGACTTTTGTCTATACATTTCAGAGGACCGGTAGCACCTTGGACCTTCCCACCAAGAGCAACTCAATGGGTTTATACCATCTTAAAAGGCACTATTATTATGAACAAGACACCAGGAAGTCTTCTTTTACTAGTATATTGTTTTCGCAGTCTTTTAATCGTTTAACTTACCCTCTTCTCGTGCAAGTCCAGCCATAGGGCTCATCCTTAAGCCCAAGATATTGACTGATACCCAAGAAGAGTTACTGTAACTATCTTACGATCCATACCAGAAACGGTTTAGCAGTCTTACAACCTCAGGAACGTAAACTGTCCTTTGAACCACATCCTTTGAATCACATCAGGACAGCGTAGCTATCCTCAGATGTCCACATCAACAGAACATATATGAGAGCAGATAAAGAAGCAGGGAAAGTTTAGATAGGGATGACTCAGCTGTTCTTTCATAACCTATGTGATTCCAAAAAGAGAACATCAGAGATATCCTTAGAAAGATGTTGGTAAACAGAAGAAATAACAGCAAAAGAAGTGCCATCAAAGTGGTCAGATACAGCTCAACTGCCCTCTGTTCAAGATCACAACCCATACCGAAGAAAAAAATGTATTATACATGTTTGCTCCTCTTAGGATGCTCTATGGTTGTAAGCAGCATTGAACTGACCATTCTCAGAACCCTGCTCAGCTTCAATAACAAAACCAAGGGAGGCGTTGTGGAAAGTACCGAGATTCCACTGCTGAAAAGCCCATCGACAAGGGAACTTGTTACCGCAGATTCGCTCGTTGAACTGCTTGAAATACTTATAAGTCTTGGAACAGGTGAGTTCATCAGAGTAGGTACCCACAGTGGCTAGAGCTTCAGCAATAGCAGGATCCTCACGTACTCGAAAGTAGTACTCTCCAGTCTCATACATAGTAGGCAGATTCACGGTAGCAGCTTCAGCAAAGTACCGCATAGCAGCCTTGTAATCTCCTCTTTCTAGCTGAATCTCTCTAAGATAATAATGGGCAGGCAAACTTTGCAACTCTGCGGTCTTGTGGAAGATCCTGATAGCCTTTTCTGTGTTCTGCTTGACTCCCAGACCGTGTCTGTAAATGTATCCTTGTCCGTTTCCTGCCGTTCCAATCTGTCCTCCAGACACCTGCCATGCCTTGTGGAACCACTTGTGTGCAAGTTTGTAGTTTTGTTCCACTCCCTCTCCTCGCATGTACATTTGGTCCAGCCTTGTATCACATCTGACCGAGTACCATTGTGATTCTCGAGCAGGAGCCACCTCCTTTGCAGCTCCTCTTCGGATGCTCTGTAGTTGGATAGGCATTATCGACTGAGACTCCTTCTACTTGTAAGTGATAAAGTGTCTCTTTTGACAGTACGGTACTCATCTCCATATACCATATTGAATGACAATATCAAGACCCTCTACGGTCCTTCTAATATACAGTGATGTAATCATCTGTCAACCACGTTTCAAGTTCAAGATGCCTATCATTAGCACCCGATCTACGCTCATTTCAGTCGTCTATAATCTATATACATTAATCCTGGTGGAGCTCCTTGCACTTATCGAGCAACAACCGTCCTACCTTCATGACACCCAGATCGTCTCCGTACTGGCCCATAATTTGCATTCCTACATTGCCCTGTTCAGTCTTCCAGGGAATGTTCAGAGAAGGAATACCGGTAAGAGAAGCAGGTACAGTAAGCACATCGTTCAGGTAAGTATCGACAGGAGCAGAGTCCTTGAGTTTAGCCAATGGGTAAGGAGCGCAGTTGGAAGTAGGTGCGATAATGAAATCGACTCCAGGTTCATCGTTAGCTTTCTGGCCTTCATTTCCAGACAAGACGTTAGGTCGGTTAAACACCTCATCGAAATCCTCCTGTAGAATTCTTCGAATCTTTTGCGACCGAATATAGTCGTGATTGAAGGCGTCAGTAGACAGATTCCAAGTTCCCAGCCACATTCGTCGCTTGACTTCGTTTCCAAAGTACTCCTGACGTGTAGGAGCATACAGAGTTCCATGTTCTCGATCTTCAGGAGCTCTGGATCCGTATCTGATTCCGTCGAATCGGGCAAAGTTGGACGACGCCTCAGCCGGTGCAATGGCGTAGTAAGCAGGTAGAGCGTTTTTGATGGCAGGAATCGAACAGGTGACAACTTCATGGCCCATCTTGATCAATTCATCCATAATCTGAGACCAGGCCATCTTGACGTTCTCAGAAATACCCTTGATGTTGTATTCCTTGACTAGACCAAAAGTGAGCTTTCTATGAGGCTTGGGAGGCTTCAATTTGGCTCTCTTGTGGGGTGTCAAACTGGTAGGGTCTAGAGGATCGTACTTGTTGATGATATTGAACACCTTTTCAAGCAGATCGATATCCTTGGTCAGAATACCCACTGTATCCAGTGACTGAGCGTATGCAATGACTCCGTGTCGGGAAATGAGTCCATAAGAAGGCTTGAGTCCAATCACTGAACATTGAGCAGCAGGGTACCGTACACTTCCTCCAGTGTCTGTTCCCAGAGCAAAGTGGCACATGTCAGCAGCTACGGCAGCCGCAGAGCCTCCAGACGAACCTCCAGGAGTATGAGGTTCATCAGGGTACAGGGGATTGAAGACTGGTCCAAACCACGAGTTTGCATTATCTGAGCCCATTCCAAACTCGTCCAAATTGGCCTTTCCAACGATGGAAACACCCTCTTTTTTGAGCAGATCAACCACAGTCGCATCAAAAGGCGATGTGAACTTTTCCAGAATTCCAGAAGCACAGGTGGTGTACATTTCGTTGGTGCAAATATTGTCCTTGACGGCAAGAGCGATTCCCGCCAGGGACCCCGATTGAGCCACAGCCGGGTTCTCCGCCGTCGAAATCAGAGCATTGCTGTACGGATTGCTCTTGATAATGTTTTCCATGCATTTTTGCACGGTCAGACGGGCACTCATGGTGGACTTTTTGGTTGTCTTGTTTCTGGTGAGATGATCAGAGAAAGAGGTTTGACTTGCTGCTTGCATTGCATAAGTCTGGGAGAGTTAATCTGAGGGGGGGAGTAGAAGAAAGGTACTTCTTAGTTACAACTTATCCTTACACAGAAGATAAGCACTAGATGGAGAGATATCATGAAACAAATTGCAGATTCGGAAAGAGGCGGTGTCAATTACCCTGTGTACGAGTTTTCATGTCGATATCTCCACTCCAACACTCTCCAGTTGACATTCTCCACCAAAGCTAAGACTTGATTAGGTGAGCAGGATGAGATGGAGATTAAGAAGTGTGGAGTTGAGAGATATGAGACAGGTTAAGAGGCGGTAAAGATTCATGACGATGATAGAGGTAGCGAGTACTCTTGTTGTATGTGAAGATATGAGTTTTGATGAATACTGAGCAGCTTTTTGGTGAGTATATGATTTGCCATTTAGTTGGATTTAGTTGGGATCTTGTTGAGTGGTGTGTAGCCGTGTAGGACGATGTTTATCTCGACGAAAAAAGGAGCTGGAGAAATTCTGAAGAGTACGTTTTGTTCGTAGTGATTAAGAGAGTAGACCTGGGACTCAAGATGTTAATTATGGGGCAATATAAAGCAAGTTGGGTTGACTTAGATGGATATTGAGCGGAGTGGATGAACCATACGCTCCAACAGACTCACTATTTCGCCATAAAAGACTGGTTCAAAGTATATTGGGTCATTGAAACAGTACCTGGTAGTATACTGACGTTAACTACTCTTGCGCTTTGTAGCTTTGGAATAACACTCAAGTTCATCGTTAGATGAGTCTACTCCCAGGTACGAAGTCCGTACATACTGTAGAGGCTGGCCGGTGAGAGACTCCACACAGCCATAAACATCAATCATTACTAAGCTGATTTTGACAATTGAAAGTGAGGATGCTATCATTTACCCTTGGAGAGTCTACTACACCAAAAACCACCCTCCAACCGCCCAATACCTGCCCTAGCATTGTCTCTAGACACACTGCACCACACCCACTTGTTTCTCTAGGACCCCCTCAAAACAGTAGAAATTACCGATACTACTTTTTTGAGCTATTCTACACCTCAAGGAGTGTGGGTTAGGGTAGGAGGGGGAAAGGGGGAGAAAACTAGAGGGCGTAATAAGCAATTCACGTGATTGATATTTCAACGGTGGCCTATGTTTGGGGGGATAGACTGATTTCGAGGTTTTTGGAACGATTGAAGTACTTTTGGTCGTTTTGGATGGAGTGTTTTGATGGCAGAGTTAGGAGTATGAAGGGAGAGAAGAGAGTGGTAGAGGGGTGACTTTGAAGGAACTTATTGAAGGGATGATAGGTGACTATTGTATACCGTTCCAAAGGTCTTGATTTAGGGAGTGTGAATATCTAGCTTGTATTTCTATTGTCCAGTTACCTGCTGTTCTGTAATTATATCAGGGAGAATGGGGTCGTAGATAAGACTACACTTTACCAAAAGTAGTCTTAGAAAGCTGGAAGTTTGTATACCTTTAGCCGGGCACCGTTTACACCTTTCTGACCTCTCCCAAGTTCATACATATCTCCCAATGTCTTCAAATACATGCTCATCTCTCTCCGTACTTACTTCTCTCTCGAAAAAGATATGAGGGTGATTTAGTAGAGATATCGAGATATAAATTGCAACAACATGATCACCGAGTCACCAGAATTCTTTTGGAACCACTTTTAGTCACAATTCTCCCCCTATCCCTGATTTTAGCCTCTGTCATGAGCTATTCTATCCCTCAAATACGGTCAATTGGTAGTGTTCCAAGCGGTTCCTGGGGCTATCTTCACCCCACAGCCGTATAACAACGTACAGGTACTCCAAGCTATAACATCGTACTCGGCTACGACCCAACAGCTCAACGGCCCAACTAGCAGGTACCTCCACCACCTCCACCCAAGAACAATGCCATAGCTCAAACAAACTCATGGACCCCAGTCTTGACCTCATCCAACCTGCGTCTCTGCTGTCTTGGTCACGTTGTCTATTGAAGAGAGGAGCTACTGAAGATACTAACGGAGGTTTTTCGGAACATCAATGTTACACGGTTGGTGATGTGGAATTGGATAGTATGGAGACTTGTGATCCGCCCTGAAGCATTTTGGACCAGTTCGGCCAAAAACCGGAGCTTTCGGAGCTCTCGGAAGTCGTCACAATTTCTCTTCTCGTCAGCGCTATCGGCTGCATCGGCCTTTGGACCGCGTACATGACGTCAGAGATTATGTACAGAGCTGCGGACGTGGGCCAATTGGAGGGGGAGGATTGTGTGTGCAAAATGATAAAAAACTTGGCAACAAAATTAGTTGTACTTGTAAAGTCGTTTTCGAAAAAGAGTCATGGTTGATATTATAGCATGATATTTCGATGATCATCTAAAGTAAGATGGGTAAATTTGATGTGTCAAAGATATGACTAACACTACAACCAAGTACAAGTACAACACATCCTGCAATGCCACATCCGTTGCCTCAATGCCACATGTGTCTGCCCGTTCTCTGACTCACGATAACGCGCTCTTTTTACCGCCCAACCACCCCTTTCACCCGCACCTCGTTTCTTTGTATGTCTCTGAAAGATGGCCCCAAGAGGTAAAGGATAAGATTGAGTCATTGGGCTCTGCACCAGGGGTGTACAATTAGTCACATGCAGTGTGGGGAATTGGAGGGGAAGGAGACAAGAAACGAGCAAGGAAACTATTTGCTGTTGTTTGAAATGCTAGTACCCTGGTAAATCCACCACATTCTGTTTTTTTGCCACTTCTCGTGACCCACCATTTTTGTACCACATGCCGGATAAATTCTGCCCAGTGTGGTCCCAGTTACCCTCTCCTATTGGCCGAGGTTCGGTAGGTTGCACCTTAAGCACCTTTAGATTTACGGTTTCCTGTTCTTTGTGCATAAACTGCCCGCTAGCCTGGCAAAAAAGCATAAAAAAATGGGTCTTCATAACGTATATATACCATTAGCCAGCTCCTCTAAAAACCACTTCTTTCCAGTCAAACCATCCAGTCAAACCATCCAGTCAAAGCTACGAACAGCTGACTCTTCGACTACTCTACCGACTAACTTGAAACGAAAGTATTTATTACTTGTACACCACCAACAGCCACCAAAACCACTAAAACCAACACCCACCACCACCACCCAAAACACCCCACCAAAATGGCCTTCATTCCCCTCGAGATCCCCTCCAAGTCTGCCTCTTCCCAGTCTCTTGACGAGCTCAAGAAGGGCTCCAATTCCCCCACCGACGCCCAGGCCACCTACCTGTACGGCCCCGGCGGCAAGGACAAGACCCCCAACCCTGAAAACGACAATCTGAGCCGGCCCGTTCTGCTGCGAGGCCCTTCCTCCAAGAACGAGTACTCTCGGTATTCCGAGTACAACGAAAACGGCCAGTTTGAGCGAAAGTAGACACTCTGTCGATCTGAGTCGATCTGGTGTTCCTTACTACCTCCCAAAATACCAAAATATTTATTCTGCATGTTCTTCTGCATTGCCCGATATACTAATTATCAATAGACAACCAAAAAAGTACAGACTGTAGTTATCGCAGTAACCAAAAGTGTGTGGCATTATTCCATTGTAAGCCGTTTTATACACACTAGTGACACTAACAACAAGCCATCTGTTATCTGTTGAGCTCAAGACCAATGTCTAAGCCACGATGTTGGTTCTTCCATCTCAACGCTTCAACTTAGAGGAACGTTGAGTTTGGTTATGGTAACTTCGGTGAACGAAGGACACTCTGGTAAGACCAAATAGTCCTGTATTTGGCCATATTGTAGTCCAAATTATGCAAAATTCGCGCCCAATCACGTGATACGCGTATTGTCACCTTTTTATTTTATTTTTTTTATCGCTGTCACCTGTTTTTTCCCCATTATTACCGCCCCCCCATCTTCTCCACAACTTCCACCTGCTGCAAATACGTATAGAATTTCGCAGCCTGTTGTTTTAGGCAGCCGTAGCAAGATACGATACAACCATGAGAAGTATGAGAAGTGCCGTGTCTGGGGTAATACCAGGGTAGACGTAAATACAATGGATTTGTGTGGCTACGATTTTAGCGGCTCCTACAAAATTTGACACTTTTCTACCCTCTAATTACCACATAATTCCGTGGACTGGATGACAGCTAAGCCGTATGTTCTTCTCTCCCACTCGCCGCTACCGCAACTTTACTTTTTCGAGACAGCGCAATCGGCGTTTTAGATGGAGCATAGAATAGGCATTGTGGGGGCAATTATCGTGGCAAATGGCAAAAAACAGTGTGATGCGATTATCGTGGCAAAATAAAACAGACGCGATTCTCGTGTTGTGGCTTGGCATAAAACTGTTGTTTTTCGTCAACTTTTCGACTACTTTTCGTCTACTTTTCGACTACTTTTCGTCTCCTTGTTGTCTTCTTCTGACACATTCTTCGAAGCACGCTACTTTAGACTGATACACTCTACAAGTGGTACACCCTTGGTTGGAAGCTGACACTAGCTCGACGCACTTTTCCCAATTGACCCGAATAGATCTTCCGGGCAGTGAGACAGCGATCAGGGAGGGATAATGCATCTTAAGAATAAAAAAAAAAAAGAAGGGGTGAGGCTACATTATTGACCGATTTTGAAAGATTGTTTTTTTGTCCATAGTCTTACTTTACCATACTTCACCATACACTCCTTTATAGTATACTCCCTTCCTAAGAGCAATAACCCTACAACCTGGTAAGCCACTACCGGTAATTAGTCAACTGTTGGGGTTCCTTCTTCCCCACTTTCTCCGGCTTGGCCCTGTACGCCACAAAGATCGTTTTTTTTTTTTTTTTTTTTTTTTTTTTTTTTTTTTTTTTTTTTTTTTTTTTTTTTTTTTTTTTTTTTTTTTTTTTTTTTTTTTTTTTTTTTTTTTTTTTTTTTTTTTTTTTTTTTTTTTTTTTTTTTTTTTTTTTTTTTTTTTTTTTTTTTTTTTTTTTTTTTTTTTTTTTTTTTTTTTTTTTTTTTTTTTTTTTTTTTTTTTTTTTTTTTTTTTTTTTTTTTTTTTTTTTTTTTTTTTTTTTTTTTTTTTTTTTTTTTTTTTTTTTTTTTTTTTTTTTTTTTTTTTTTTTTTTTTTTTTTTTTTTTTTTTTTTTTTTTTTTTTTTTTTTTTTTTTTTTTTTTTTTTTTTTTTTTTTTTTTTTTTTTTTTTTTTTTTTTTTTTTTTTTTTTTTTTTTTTTTTTTTTTTTTTTTTTTTTTTTTTTTTTTTTTTTTTTTTTTTTTTTTTTTTTTTTTTTTTTTTTTTTTTTTTTTTTTTTTTTTTTTTTTTTTTTTTTTTTTTTTTTTTTTTTTTTTTTTTTTTTTTTTTTTTTTTTTTTTTTTTTTTTTTTTTTTTTTTTTTTTTTTTTTTTTTTTTTTTTTTTTTTTTTTTTTTTTTTTTTTTTTTTTTTTTTTTTTTTTTTTTTTTTTTTTTTTTTTTTTTTTTTTTTTTTTTTTTTTTTTTTTTTTTTTTTTTTTTTTTTTTGTTTTTTGTGAAGATCGACAATCTCCCCTTTTTCTTCCTCTCATTGGACTGAGGTTGAAGTGAGACAGAAGAATAGAGGAACCGAGGTTGGAGAATGTATGACGTTGCCGAAACGAGAAGGAGAAGAGGAATTGAGAGGGGAGTAATTGGAAAGTGTTTGTTGAGGTTCTTGTTGATCACGTGACTCGTTTTCATGGCTATTATTCCGCTAGTTTGTCTTCATTCTATAGTTCCCTATTATACTCCCGAACTTGGGCCAACCCGTCAATGCACGGAAACATGTGGTGGGATGCATACAGTAGCAGTTGTTTTTTTTTTTCGATTTTTTTTTTTTTTTTCGCAAATAACCCAGCAAAACGCAAAAGCAATTGTTCAACGTGAGGCAGGTGAGCACAGCAGTATGGAGCAACTACAGCATGTGATTGGAGGGAGGAGAAGGGGGGAAGGTGATTAGTCAGGTGAGTGGGGGTATACGGGTTTATATTTTTGATTTTTGTTTTTTCAAAGTGCCAAGTCACGTGTGAAGAGAGTGTATACGGGGATATCCGGGCGACAGAGAGGATAAGGAGGGTATGGGAAGGTGTCATTGGGATAAGGGAGAGGAGGGCTATCGAATGAGACTACTTTTGTACATTTTGGATGCGTATTTGCCAAACTATGGTGTTCCTCTGGGTCATACACTAAGAGAAGAGAGGAGAGGTATATAACAGGTTATGACCAACAACAAAGCCTAGTATTGTATTTGGGGGATGAGGAGACCGTGAAGAGGATGTTAGCAAGATCCCTTTGCCTTCATATGGTCTTCTGAGGTGTATGACTGTTGTTATGTCTACTTAGCTTATGCCAGCTATAACCTACCATCTTACTTGATCTAGACTAAGTAAATAGGACCCCACCTAGCTCCCTCACTGCTGCTCCTAAAGCTCCAAAATTTCGACACCTCATTCTTTGGAAAATCTGGTGGTCAGACATGGTTCCAAGAAAAGTAGCATCAAGCATAAACCAAGGGTGGTACGCTTAGTCCACTCATTGCTGCTGTAGGGCTCTTGATTGACATAAATTGCTCGGCTTATTGATGCTTTGAAGGGTCCAAGGTGTGGTTCTTCGTCCCAAGTAAAGCTAAGTAACTGTAGCCAAGCTGTCTTAACAAGAACCTCAAAAATAGACACAATTGTGGTGATATATGGGAATTTAAAGACGTAAAAGTGTACTCCTCAGTAGTGGCTATCTTTTGAGATAGCTCCTGTGTCCACACAACAGCTGGAACCCTGAAAATGAACCCCCAGCGGACTTTTTTCCTTAACTAATTGCTAAGTAAAGTGGTAGTGAAAGAGCATGATCAACTGAACGTCACCAAATAGACGAGAAAAAGAGCTGAAAGGGGTTCGAATGGGATCCATTGAGTCTCCACCAGCCGATGGTAATATTTTCAAAATCATTACGCTCAATGATGCCTCCTTAGGTGGCTTCCCTGTACTTCCTCAACGAGTATCAATATGTACATTTGCAGCATCTCATGTAACTCATAACCTGTCCAATGTCCTCCAAGGACAGTTTAGACACCTGAACCTCAAGAGAGCAGCCCTATATTCCATTACTAATCACTTTTTATTCTCAATTCAACAACATAGACAGGTCTCTAGTCTTCGTTGTAGTTCATGCCTTACTTAAGATGTTAGTCTTGAAGCTCGGAGTGGTTGAACTAAGACACTGCCTTGTTACTCATAACCTGTTGTTTAACCACCCAAAACCAGCCTCAATGAACATACTTCCGCTTAGTCACCCATATAAACTAATCACCACCTTTACGACCCTCTTTAATACTCTTCTCATCTGCTCACCTTGGTCCTCCCCCGACCCAGGTCAAAATTAAATTTTTCACCTTCCCAAGATGCACGTGCTTGAACGAGCGGTGGATAAGTGGAGGGGGATTTGGGGTGAAAAACAGGAGAATTTGGCAAAAATAAATACATCAGTAGATAGAGAACGCGCAATTGTACCGGATGGTTTTTTTTCCACCTTCCTAACCCCTCCCCAACACCCTCTAATCTTCACTACCTCTTCCCAGATCAAGTTTAGGGTTACACCTCCACGTATGTACCTATACCTACAGTATAACCATCTTCTTCTCTCTTCCTCCTCAACACCAAAAATGTCTACTCCCGCCTACCCTCTTGTTTGCCTCGGCAACCCCCTGCTCGACATCCAGGTCAACGTCGATGACGAGTACCTGAAGAAATACGACCTCAAGGCCAACGATGCCATTCTGGTCGAGGACAAGCACATGCCCATTTTCGATGAGGTGGTCAAGCTCGATAACGTGGCTTACATTGCTGGAGGAGCTGCCCAGAACGCTGCTCGAGGTGCCGCCTACGTGCTGCCCGAGAACTCCGTCGTCTACTTTGGTTCTGTGGCTGCTGACCAGTACATGGATGAGCTTCTCAAGGAGAACGACAAGGCCGGTGTCACCTCCAAGTACCAGGTCCACGACAAGGACTCTGGTCTTGCTACCGGCAAGTGCGCTGCTCTGATCACTGGCCAGGACCGATCTCTGGTCACTGATCTCAACGCCGCCAACCACTTCCAGCTCGAGCACCTCAAGAAGCCCGCCAACTGGGACATTGTCGAGAAGGCCAAGGTCTACTACATTGGAGGTTTCCATCTGACCGTGTGCCCTCCTGCCATCCAGGCTCTGGTTGAGCACGCTGCCGAGACCAACAAGATTGCCATCATGAACTTCTCTGCTCCCTTCCTGTGCCAGTTCTTCAAGGACCCTCTTGACGCTGCCGTCCCCTACCTTGATTACGTCATCTGCAACGAGTCTGAGGCCGAGGCTTACGCCGAGTCCCACGATCTCAAGACCAAGGACGTGGCCGAGATTGCCCAGCACATTGCCGACATTGAGAAGAAGAACTCCCAGCGAAAGCGAGTTGTTCTGATCACCCAGGGTCTCGAGCCCACCATTGTCGCTACCCAGGGCGCCTCTGAGGTCCAGAAGTTCAACGTTGTGGAGCTCGACAAGTCCAAGATCAAGGACACCAACGGAGCTGGTGACGCCTTTGCCGGTGGATTCGTCGGAGCTCTGGTTGAGGGCAAGTCTCTCGAGGAGGCCATCAAGGTCGGCCAGTGGCTTGCTGCCGAGTCCATCCAGCTGCTCGGACCCTCTTTCCCCTACCCCAAGAAGTCTTTCCAGTAAATCCAGTCAATGGAATGGACGGCTCAAGGGTCTTTAGAAAACATTAGAACGTGATTCTCAACGAACACGTATTTATTTATCGTACATAATCAACTTAGTACTAACGTTATCATTAAGAGTCCGGCGTCAGCTGGACGACTACAGTATTGTACTGGTATAGGTGGAGCCAGTGAAGGTATGACCGTATGTACTTTCTCCTAAAGGATATGAATGTAGCAGAGTCTTCATACATCAGCAAGGGTAGAGTGAAGACGTGCGCTACAATGACGATACCGGTACTATACTAAATTCCTCCTACAATTCGTCTCAAACCATCCAATCTTACCTCTTCAGCATTGTACACTTCAGCAGATTGATCATAACCTAGATTCTTAGATCTAGACAAGAAGCTACCATGGTAGGAATCAGAACAACTCGCAACTGGTTCAAACGGGTCGGAGTAGCTGCTGAACCTGCAGTATCAAAACCAGCAAGTGTATGATCATACAAGTTCTAGTTTGAACTTGTCAGAGTACGTTCGACGAGCATACATGTCAAAGACAGGCTCTTCAATGTCCACCTTGTCGATAGCATGGTAAATCTGGACATTCATCATTCCAGAGTACCGGTAATCACAAGAGATTCGATGAACCTGATCACCAGTAGTGAGATACACCACAGCTCCAAGAGCATCTTTACCAATGTTTGTAGTGATAGCAGAGGGTCGTCCATCACTTCTCTGAGACTCCACGTGATCCCATAGCTAGCTGGAAACCCTTACAGAGACGAACACTCACCATCTCACGGAACAGACCATGAATACCCTGCACATTCCATGAACACCCTACACATTCTCCATATCAGTATCGAGACTGACATCATATACCTGGAATCGGTACTCTGTCTGAAGTTCTGCAACTGTAGGAAAGATGTTTGTTTGGGAGTGGATTTTTTTGCGCTGGTACTTCTCTCATGAATGAACATTACTGTATCCTCAGCCACGACTTACACTGATTGAAAAAACCTGATAGCAGCAGGGAATACATCTGGAATATATTGGAACCATCTATAGAAATAAAACTAAAGGGAAAAGCTGCTCTGAACCAGATTATTGTGATCTATCAGCTAGACCAAAATTCAGCGGCCTTTTATACAGAATATTTCGAGAAATCAGGGTTTCATGTTCACTTAGGTGTACACATCAGATGTCATGAACTGGAGATGTACGATAAATTGAAGGTGCAACACTGGTAAAAAGTGAGAGTGAATTACTTTGAATTGGCACTTCTATTATTGAATGAACACTTCCTCAACACTTTCACTCGAATCAACCTTCATCAAAACAGTCTATGGACTGAAAGATATAGGACAACTTGCATACCTTGGAAGATGTACGTTGATACAAATGACCTGGGAAAATCAGACAAGAAACCCTAATAAACATACTTGTCAAATTATCTATTCTCTGTCATTGATTACAGAGCAATACTACTCATACTTGCACCCCCACAACCAACCCTGGAGAACCACTTAGTTGACATACAAAGACACGGCTGTTAACAAGATAAACCAGCCGACAAGAGTTGATCTCAAGGCTTGTGAATATCTTGCCATCTATGATATAATCTCTGTATCCTCTCGAATCCCCATTTCCTATTGTATCTTCTACTCTATCTGTATGCCATGAGATATAAAATGGTTCAGACTTGAAATCACATATACTTCTGACAGAAAACCGGTCGGAGCACATTTTCAGGTCTATTAATTTCAAAAACATTACGTATTTTTTCTTCTATTGAGCAATACTCCCGTATAGCCACTTTTCTTATTTCCCATATGCTGACTAAGCCACTTTGAAGTCGTAGAGCAGAAGAATCAGAAGTGATAGACAACATAAAAACATACCATTCGAATACTCAACACGATAATAATAGCCTGAACAGGTTTCCGGATCTTTTCCTGCACTTTTTTCGAAATTCTCGAAAATCGACATTTTGCCTGACCCTGAGCCAGGAAAAATTCAGGAAATCGACAATGTCACACCTGCTGACTAAGCATGATTTTCGTGAATAATGACATTAGAGCTATATGAACTACACCTGATGAAACTTCAGGGCGTGGCGATTCTAATCGTACCATTATTTTACTCTCTTGGTATCTGCAACGTGGTTTTTTCCTCCAACAAAGTCGCCCAAAATTCATTTCACCCCCAATTCGGACATTTTCGATTTTTTTTGATTTCGAAAGTTGGAAAAACTTTATTTGGGCCAAAAGTCCTGAACTTGGTCGAAGTTGGTCGAAGTTGAGAAAAAAAATAAAAAAAAATGAAAAAGTGTCTATTTCGCTGAAAGTAGGCTCATTCTAATCTCCTGATCCCCAAGATATCGGCGCTGCTTTTGGTTAGTGGATTTGGGGTTTATATTGACGACTTCCAGGCAATTGAATTGTTCAGCTTGAGATTAAGGTTATCCCCCATTTGCTGCTTAGTCAGCAGAAACATGTGGTCTGTAAAACCGCCGTAACAGCAGTAATGCACAAGATATCAACATTATGAAACTTGGAGGGTGTTTCTGAGAGTCAGGGGCACTCTCTTAACATCCCAAACATCACATAATGACATCTTTCAAGGACTTTCGGCGGTATCTAAAGTGGCCAAAACGAATACTACCGCAAACATCTGTAATACCCTCCAAAACCTTTAGTAAAGACAATATTAACGTTATTCAGATCTTTCTCTATCGATTGGTACTACTTTTGTTTCTCTGAGATTCAAATTGTGGATTTTAGTTTTTTTATTTTTTTCGTCAAGTTCAGAGGACTTTGGTGAAATCCCATAAAATAAGGTTTTGGCCACTCTCAAAAATAAAAAAAGTCGAAAAAGGCCGAAACACCACTTTTCTGAAAACGTGAAGTGTAGATGAAGATGTTCCGGTAGTCGGAACGAGAAAATAACTATGCCATAGTGATACCCGTAATCATGCGAGTATAACTGTGCTCTTATGTCCCTTGTACCACTAATATTGAAGGAGTTCTGGAGATGGCCTATTTTTCAAAATGGGCAAAAATCGACATTTCTGTGGGTCAGAGGTCAGGAAAAAAACGGAATTTTGAAAATTTCGAAAAGTGTCGTCGTATGACTTCATAACTGGTTCTACTAGAAGCAGTGGCGCAGCTGGACCCTAACGGTATGCTTCAATATTCTCTGACACCATTATTGCATTGGATGTGGACAATTTTGTGCCTCCAAGTTTACAGTAGAAATAGCTTCCCATGAATAAAAATAGGAGCAATGGCTAGATATTGACACAATTTTTACCTTGGTTGGAAATATAGAGCCCGATGATCAATACCGACTGCTTTCTGGACTTCTGATGTGATTTTTAGTCAGCATAGGTGTCATTCTAAGGGTCGTTTGTTCAACAGAAGCCACTTTTGGACCCAGAATCGGTTGCCAAAGACAGAAAAGTGGGCCATAAGTCTAATAGATGAGCTATAGTGCCAAGTTTATTATTTCCGTATACTCTTTGGCGTCTCTTATGTCTGTTTGAAGCAATGGAGACATATCTCATTTTGAATGTCCCTCGATACGTGTTCCATAAAACGGCTAATGTTGATCAAAAAGATGGATTTAAGATAAGAGAACTAGCTAGTATGGTACCTGGACCTCTTACAATGATCTGACTTAACTCATCGCTGTCGTATGACTATTATTGCACTTTTTAGGTAGAGATCTGATCTGTACATGATTACCATACCCATGGCCACACCTCTTTTGCACGAGAAATCGTAGCTATACACGTCAAAAAAAGGTAAGTATACTTAAAAACTCGCTGGAAATATCCATAATCCAACTCAATGGCTTTCTCCTGTACTCATATCTTGTTCTAGACGGATATGTCTCGATATCGGTGGGCAGCGACCACTGAAAACACTACTAGGTGGTATAATAACGAAAAGTGACCTAAAAAAGAGCTATGTCGACCTCTCAAGATACGAATATTTTTCTAGGAACCAATTTCCTTTGCAGTCTCATCATTGTTAGTTCTAATAGTCGTCAGAGTGCAGTCCGAGCGACAGTGATTGTGAGATCTATCGGAAGTAAAAGGCGAAAGGGAAGAAATTGAAGCTATCTTTAGATACAATCAGAGCTACTGAAGACTTTTATAAGTTGTCTGGTCACTTTGCTCCTCTTTTGGCTCGAATACTTGTACTGTGCTGGATAACTGTCGTCCCTGTCACATTAATGTATCATAGTAGCGAAAGATATAGACTACAAGTACAGTACTTGTAGATGTAGAATATAAACAAAGTAGTGCTGTACGTAATTTCAGCCCTGCAGAATTACCTGAAACACAACATGTGTCTTTCTAATGGTTTTTCGGGCCGTTTTAATGTACAATTCATTTGGGGAGTTCTTATACACTTGCCTATAACGGAGAAAAAAGCCATAGAGAATGTAGGAATTACATCAACGTGATCCGGAGTAGCTACTGGTAATCTTCTATCTCTTTCAGTGTCTAATCGCGTTAAATAACCAATATCTTGCTCAACTCTCATCCAGGACATGAAGTGTGACTGGACACAACAGTCAGGATGCCACCTGGAAACCGACTGAGCTTACAGAAAGAACTCACAATAGCATTGAACGTCGACGATGGGCATTAGAGCCCATATCCAAAATCTTCTTACCATCTTACCACTTCTCAATGTGTACAAGGGGACTATAAGTTGTATTGTAACTAGGAAGTATCATGTACAAGACCCCACGTGGACAGGATCATAAACAGTCACTTGGAGCAAAGACCACCAGAATAACACCGCCTATACCACCAGCATAACTACTCCTTCCCATTCACCCTTTTAACTTCTCCACTTCCCCACTCCCCTCCTCCACCTTCCCCATCCATCCCCGTACCTCTCTTATTCTATCCCAGTATCCATTTACTTATATAATTAGCCATGTGTCAGCGTCTATCGCTGTGTATATGATGATGTGTGAGCAGCACCTTGCTTACTCCTTCTCGTTCTTCTCCTTGTCGTCCTTGTCGTCATTCTTTTCGTCCTTGGCCTTCTCGTCCTTCTTTTCGTCCTTGACCTCCTGTTCTTTGTCACCCCCCTCCGCCTGAGCTCCCTGGTCTTCGGCCTGCTGTTTCAGCCGTTCGGCCTCCTTGTCGGCTTGGTTGGCCGACTTCCACCAGCCCTCATCGGGGTCCAGACCCTTGGCATCGGCCTCTTCAAGACCAGCAAGCTCGTCACAGTCTGAAGTCCATCGGAGATGCATTCGGATATGTTCAATGTTCCATCCTGTTCGCTTCTTTTTGCCCTTGGTGACGGGCATGCCCAAACTGAGATACTTTTTGATCTTGCAGCTGGCATCTTCGTCTCCGTCCTTGCCAGTGTATACAAACTGATAACACCAGTCCTTGGACTCACACCAAGCCTTGCATTTCTCAATGGACTGTCGTGGTGAGTCCTTGAGAGGCTCAAAGGGAGGAATCTTTTCATCAATCTCCTCATCATCTTCATCATCTCCCTTGTTTTTGGAGTATTTCTTCTTCCAGTCCTCCTTCTCCTTATCAAGAGAACTCTCCTCTCCATCTCCATCAGTATCTTCTCGTTCAATGGTCCAGTCTTCTCGAATCTCGGAGTCAATGTACGGCTTGAGAAAGTCGTGGTAGAGGTCCTGGTACGTGATATGTTTTCGGAACTCGGGACCCTTGCTTCGCTCATACTGCCACATGAGCTCGATATCTCTGTTACTCAAATGATGGAAAGTGGTGATGGACTGACACCAGTTGTCTTGGAAAAACTTGAGAGTGGTGATGGGCTCTCCCTGGATCTTTCGAGCAATGTAAGGGTACTTGTTGGCCGTAGTCATGGACAGCTTGATATTGGCCTTGTCAAGAAGAACCTTGGCTACCATGTAATCTCCACAACAAACAGAGGCAGTATGTTCCTCATACTCATGCTGGAGAGAATCGAATCCTTCTCCGACCTCTGCATCCTCAAACATGGCCTTCATGGCTCCATGAGAAAGAACCACTCCTGATCCTCCATGTGCAAAAGTGACTCCGTTAACACTGGTAGGAGAACCCATGTACAGAGGTTTCTTATGGTCCAGTTCCTTGAGCCAGTCCAGCATGGTATCGAAAAAGACGTAGGTATCGTCGTCGATAAACACGTACCAATCCTTTGTCGAGTCTGTGTTCCAGGCATGCTGCAACATGGGAATGTTCTTGTACTTGTCCAGCTCCCATCCTCCGTCCAGTTTCATGGTTCCAAAGTCAACTTGGTTATGAAGGTCCCGCAACTTTTGCTGCTGACGATATAGACGGAAATCCTCGCTTTCCATGTACTCCTGAGACGTGTTTGCCAGAATATCAATCACCTCATAGCCTGCAATGGTGTCTGGATGATCAGAGTAGATGGCAAAGTGAGGAACTCGAGTAAGAGTGGTATAAGCATGGATGGGCATTCGTTTCCAAAAGGTGGTGGCTCCTGTCTTGAGCATGAGAAACATTCTATCGGATCCCTCTGCAAAATCAGCAACCAACTTTTGCTGCATGTACTCTCCAGGAGATCCGACCTGAAGAGGCTCGATTCCCGGAGCTCTATGGACCTCTCCGAGAGGATAAGAGGGGACGTATCCCTTGGGTCGCCATACATCATGTCCCATGTGTCTGTTAGCATCTGCACCGGCATGGAAGGCGTCAGGGTGCATTTCAAAGGCCACTCCTGCGGGCGCTGTTGGCGATTTTGGACGGGGGGAGGGCGACTTTGGGTCGTCGTTTTGAGAAGACTTTGGGTCGTTTTGGGGAGCGTTGTTTTGAGCTCCGGTCAACTCCACGGGCTTTTCTTCTGGATACGAGTCCACCTGTGAACTGCTGTGTTTGTCCGAACTTCCAGAACCTCCAGCAAACTCGAGGACCCTTGAGTCGCCATAGAGAGAAAAGATGGAGACGGAAATGACTGTGAGGCCGAGAATGGCGATTCCCAGCGTGGCCAGCCGTCGTTGTAATCGCACCATGGTCGGTCGAGTGGGTGGAAAGAGAGATGGAGACACGTTATCAGCCCGAAACGTGATTGCCGCAACGCCTCTTTGGGGGTGTCCTCAGTGTTAATGTCGGATTGACTTTGTCACAAGTAAAGAGAGGAGAGGCTGAGCAACCCAAACTGGAGAACGAGAACGAAAAAACCAGGATAGAGATTGAAAGGCGCGATTACCAAAGGGTATAACCCATGGAATTGCACATCTACTTGTACTTTTCGTGTATGGTGTTTTTCTCTTCGTTGCTGCACTTTAGCTCCACTTTTTTTCTCTTTTTTCTCTTTTTTTTTGTCTCGCAGCCGCTCAGGTGAGACCTGGCCTACCTACAACCCAATACACTTTGGATACGAGTGCCACGGCCAGGGCCGCGGAATCGACGCTTGTCTGGCGGTGGAACACCCATTGTTCCTAGCGGTATATTCCTCATCTTCCTCCATGCACAAACTAGGTTTTCTGTTCCTATTTAAAGCGATATTGTGCATGAGTGCATGAAACACACTAGTGGAATCTTGTTCCTGGGATAAAGCGAGCGTGGGGGGTGATGGACGTGTCAAAACTGGGTGAATCGAACCACAGAGGTTTCGTTAGCAATCCTACGTGGTCAGAATCATTTCGCTAGCCACCCTTCATCCTCCCACCCCTTCCTACCTCAAAACCTAAACAGGCTGGTCAAATTACTAGCTACATGCATGCATGCAAAAGGTACGTTCTCGCCTACGAACAACCAGAAGCCGCCAAAAATAGCTCAGCAAAATGGGCCGTCTACCCATTGAGAGAAAAGACGCGAGCCGCATTGCAAAAGTGGTCAGGCGGTGTTGTGGGGCTCGAGACGTTTCGACGTGTCGTGGGTATTAATAGCGTCAGTTTCTGTAACTCCACGTGGCTCTTTCTTCCGTCTGGATTCCACAGCGATCGTCTCAAACAGACTCGCTCCCCTGTCTTGCGCATGCACCTAATTATTTCATGAGGCGGGTAGATAAAAGAAAAGATGGACGAAGAAAAGATGGAGGGAGGGTCATGTTATGAACAATACTGAATAGAATAAGTAGAAAAGATGGAAAAGTTGAAAAGATGGAAAACAAAAAAATGAAAAACAAAAGTGTGGAGATCAGCGCTAATATAGTATATCTGTCTGTTAGTATAGACCATAACCGATCTACTCGTACTTGTACGCTATCTTCTTTGTCGTGCTGTCAACAGTCAACAACAAGTTCCCCTGCATGGTACGACAGAAGAGAACCTGGGCAGACCCTCCAGGGTCTAGTTGGCTGCCTGTTTCAAGGCGGTTTGACACTTGACCCTTGTAAGAAGTAAGTAGCAGCCATGAGTTCCAAGGTCGTACATACACACCATTGTACGATACCGATACCGGTAGCCTCAAATGAGTTCAGTGGAGCCATACACCTGCTTATAGTGGCTTGTTAGCGAGATGTATAGGAACGGCTCTATCCACTAAGTAGGGAAGGGACAGACAATAGAGAACTAGAATAAAGAGACTTGAAGTGGCAGAAATGTGGAAGTAAAAGTACCAGTACGTAGTCTACCCTGTTCGTACAGCCTAGTGCCGCTTACTAATCACTCTGGCCTCTTTCCACCACCATCAATCTCCCTTCTCAATCCACCTTCATCCGCTTGATGCACTGGTTGCGCCAAGAGTTCCACCGGTGAAACTTTGCACTCTGAAACACGGTTTGAAAGAGGATGATGGAAAAATGGGAGAAAAAAATGGAAAAAGGGAAAAGACAAATATTTGCAGTCGCGGTTGTGCAGCTGGCACGTGGCCAACTTCAATTGAATTGAGGGCTTGGAAATCGAGCATTGTAAAAAATTCTGACATCTTGGTTGTATATTTCCTACAGGCTGTACTTGTAGTCATCCTTTATCACTAACCCTTATAGGTTAGATCTCCCCGCACGTTTATACCTGGGTATACGTGCTATTGATAGACCCAAGAGAAGAGGCTGCACATCCATTGTTGTAATGTGGCTTGCTCGTATACTAATGGTGGTGCACACGGACACATCTCGGCCGTGAACCTATTGAAAGATCAGTTTTGGGTGTATGGGCTGAGTCAGGCGATATATACCGGTGCCGGTACCGGTACTGTACAAGTACGGTGGTTATAGACCTATCCTATAGATTTATAGCAACTATAGAGACTACAGGTCATTGTGGTTAGCATGCAGGAGGAGGGGTGGATGATGGGAAGTGGTGGTTTCGAATATTTGACGTATTTTGTCGCTATCGAACACGTGGATGGTGAGGCTGAAGACTGAGATATGATGGACCAGTTTCACTGAAGTTTGAGGTTTACCTTACCATAATGACCTTGAGGGTGGTTACTCTGACGAAGAACACTACACACTGATATCGGTTGATGTTAGTGAAGAAAACTGGAGAAAAAGTACATACTCATGCTACTACATGGATACACTCCCTACTAAGTATTCCCGTTTTTATGTCGAGTACAACCACCCCAATAGGTAGAGTATCCACCCACCTTTCTCCCTGACTCGTCTCAGAAACTGCGAGTCTGCACGGTGGATAATTAATATCATGCAAATATGAGAGTCACAAAGGACGCAGCAAGGAGGGTTGGGAAGACTGCGCTATTGTCTCAATCAGTAGCAGTGGCAATTGAGTCGCGTCGGAAATATGTGTTCCTGATACGTGACAGGGAGAGTTGACGAGCCCAGTTAACAGTGTACCTGAGTGCAATACACTCAAGAAGTGGACCACTGAAGAAAACTCTTGAGCTCATATACAAACCAATTGTCTTCTTTGCGCTTGATATCAGGTCGGTTGCTCATTCCAACGGCTCAATTGGAGTCTAGTATGTGCAGTCTACGGAGGAAACACTGTAGTAGTTGTCTTGTTATGGCTCGCAGTTCATGGCAGGGAAGAAGCTATACTCTTATCCTGGTATCTACGATCTACAGCAACTGAAGCATAGTCAAGAGACCCATATTAGCTATAATGTTCAAGGGCGTACCCGAAATACAGCTGCTCTCAAAAACATATACTAGCTACTGTATCTCCTCTACAACTGTCTCATTGAGCTTGGAGTAACACTTGTTAGACCTGCTTATCACCAGCTCTTTTCTCACACTAAAACCAGCTCTACCTTCTCAATGAGCAGTATTTCAAGTCCTACAAAGAGCTCTAGTTACAGGTCTAGTTCTTGTTCTAGTCTCTTTCTTGTTCTAGTCTGGTTCTTGTTCAGTTCTACCTCAGGGTATAACTACAAGTAGACTACCATGTACTACCTAAAGACCTCCAGACAAGATCTAAAGAGCAGATTTGTGTTCTCAGAGCTGGGTAGATTAAATATCAAAAGTCCTAGGCGGTTTGCACTTCTTCTGGTAGTTCTGGTGGTCCTTTAGTTCAGCGAGTTGTAATTATACAGTACGGTACTTGACTTAATGTACGAGTAGCTACAAGGAAGATCGTTCTTGGGTCTAACTCGGTATTGTTCAGGTATTCCAATAACGGTATGAATGGTATACTGCACACATACTACCAGGTAGCCCAAACTCATCACCTGTAGAGTGCTTTCACTCTTAGTCTTGCTCTAATGCAACTAATGAGGTCAACGTCTCAGATCGCACGGCTGAGAAGCAGGGGCTATACTAAAGCGAGTTGATCCAAGTAGCTAGAGCACCGTTGAAGGAACTATACCAATAACGTCTTTCATACTTCCACTAGATCAGCCCTCTTCTTTGGATTCAAGAAACCTACAGCTTATATCTATCGAATCAGGTATAGCAGTCTACCGGTAGGCTACACTTGTACTCGATAGAACTCCTAGCACTTCTGCATGCACCTACTGGTAGCTACCAGTGCATCTACAAGTATCGTAGTCCTTACTCGTACAACGTCAAACATGAATGACATGAATAATTATAAATAAATAAGACTGGAATTCTCAGTCGTGTGAGTGAGTCTTTCTTGACTCTCCATCCAGTCTGTTAGTCCTCCTCCTGTCGAGCACCCACCCATTCTTCTCCAACAGCATGGTAGCCGCCCCGTAAGTCCATCAGGCAACTATGCCAGACTCCATCCCCAAGTCCTGCATCACCGTCCAGGCAACCAGGCAATCTGGTACCTAGGCAACCCGCCCAGCTCAGTCAGCGTTCCTCCACAAGACTATTTACGGCCATAACCAAGTATGCTCACTCAGCAGCTCACCAAAACTACACCCAGGCTACGCCAGGATGTAGTTGAGTTCGTTAATACTCGTGAGCTCCGTTGAAATGCACATCTGCTTCTGTACAATGACCTCCTTGGGCAGCTGAGTCCAGTGCAAAACAAACGAAAATCGAGTCCACAATCATACTCAACAGTCCCTCTGTACTTCCAAGTACAAACCATCCAGTGAAAGACGCCAATACCACTTCCCATAGTAAATGACCTCGAACCCAGGTAGTAGCAGCAAACAAAAGAGCTGTCAACACTCTCACAACCACCAACAACAGCTTGGCAAGCTTATGAACTCTCCAGGCTGCTGCTGGAAGTCGGAAATGCAAGTTTTGAACAGTGAGAGAAGACGATTTGAGGTTCTGAGAGTTGATAACTGCTAGAGTCAAGGTCAGAGGACTCATTGAAAGCACTCCTGAAGGTGTAGCCAGAATGTAAAGTGCTGGAGAAATCACATTAAGAACCATCCGTAGTGGCCAGGGAGCTACTACCGATGTAACACTTCCTCCGAGAGAAACCACTCGTGACAAAAGCAGCACTGGAATGCGGAAAGTGAGATGCAAAAGAGAAGACAAACTAATACTGCCAAACTGCGTGGTTAGCGCGTACCCCAAAGCAGCAGCTAGAACCTGACGAGAACTAGTATGAGGGAACAAGTGACGGTAAAAGTACCATTGCGAAACTGTGGCTGAAATGGTGGCTCTCTGAGTCCCGTTCAAAATACCCCAGGTCCACATGTACATGAAGATACCCAGAGCACTGACTAACAAGTTCTTTCCATACATGACTTGACCAATAGCAGTCACACAAATGGCTGAAATGAAGACAAACAGAGCCATGAATGCAAACGACAAAAAGACAAGCACGTGGTTAGCAGAAAGAATCCGACACGATAGCTGGATGATACCTACAGCTCGTGAAACGTAATCCTTGTGTTTCCAGAACGCCAAGGGCCACATGGAACCTGTAACCATGAGTCCTAGGGTGATCCACCACGAGTAACCTCCCGAAAACAACGTCACAAGCGCTGCTGTCCATACAGCTACTGGAAAGGCTGCTGCCAAAAAGTAAAACATGACTGACGAGTATTTCCGTAAAAGTAAAAGCCATACCAGTGAAATGGCCACTGCAAAAACAGTATAATGAGCCAGCACTGTCAAAGGCAAAAGTCCCAAAGAAGGAGTGGTACTTCCAGGACCTCCTCCACCTCCTCTTAACAATGCTAACAAATAAGTAGCAATTGTAGCTGCCATCATAAACAGGTAAACTCCTCCCCAAACCTGGTCGTATTTGATGGTATCTGAAACCGCAGTTGGAGGAGCCAGTTCTGGAGGTATACTTGAAGCCATATGATCGTCTTCAAGTCCCGCATCTACTCTTTCTGACGCTGACGCTGATGCTGCCGCTGCTGGAGGAAAGAAATGTTCTCCTTCAATACTCTGTTCCGAGTCTTGGAGTTGCTGTTTTCCCACATCTTCCGGTCCCTCTTCTCTGTCCAAAAAGTCCACTGGAAAAAAGCTCTCCTTTGGTTGTTTCTGGGCCTTTCCTGGCTCCTCCACCGCTCTCAGAAAACTGTTGCTGGGCCCCTCAGCTTCACTTTCGCTGCCGGAGTTTGAGTTCCACGACGCGTTGATGGCATTCGACGCCTCTTCATCGTCTTCCATGTGTTCCCACAGTCTTCTAGGGGAATAGATGCCTCTATGGTTGTTGTTGTTGTGGGTCTGAGGATGGACACTAGCCTCTGCTTCCTCGACGGCCGAATGGAATAGTGGGACATTGGAGTCCTTGCCAAACTTGACCTGGCTCTGGGTCAGCAATTTCGATGCGTATTCGGAAAACATGATTTCCGTGGTCAAGGGTCTGGAATCAGATGTGTAGAGCCGACTTTTAAAGACGTGCTGCACCTGCTCAGATAACTGATAAGGTTCAGATAGTAACTTTGCCACCGAGATAGGGCAAGAAAAGGTGTTGATGTGAGCTGGAGTGGAGGAGGAAGTGGAGAGATGAATATCGGATATTTGCTGTTGCTGGGTTACTGTCAATTTTGCTTCTTTTTTTTCTCTAAAAGTCCCATTTTTCCACCACTTTTACTCACTCCAGTTATCTCCCAAACAACGTGACCAAATGTAATTACTGGTCATGCGAGCTCGTGGAGGAAAACGAGGAGAAGGTCATGTGATGGGGTAAAGGGTGCTTAGTAAGTCAGGTGCAATATATCGGACTGCTTTTTCCCATATTATATATATGTATATATCTGGTTGCTTCCTTCGCTATCTGATGACCACCCACTCTCTACTCCATGACGGAAACGGTAGGTCGTATGTAAGCCACAGTGATAGAGGGTTAGCGCTTCTTACAAGTGTGGAAGGTGATAGCTCTGATGTGAAGGGGACTGCACTATGAAGAAGATGTCCGATGGAACTCATACAGTACAAGTATCGTGGAACTATGAGTAAATATATGAAAGCCAGATTTCAATCTGAATCGACTCAGGGTCACATGGCGCTAATTGAACTTTATGATCTGATCTGATGATGAGATCTGATTGTGGTTGTGAGAGATGGCGTTCCCAGTAAGCAGGTCTATCAGACAATTCGTTTGCCTTGCTCTAAAGACGGCACAACCTCTACAGTGTAATATCTCTACCTTATCAAAATTATGTTGAGGGCTGGTAGATTACGTAGATGACATAATACCAGCCCACCTATAGTGAGAGTGTGTGGTAGTTGGTAGTAGTTGGTGTTTCGTGTGAATGTAACTCCGCTTACGTAACACAACCACTCTCAAATACATCCCCTAGATCACTCACCCTCATCTCCTTCACATCTGATAGCTCTCCTCTACACCTCCAACTGCATCTCGTCTGCACCGTTTGGGAAATGAAAAGGCCTATTTGGGAATTGGTTAGCTTGCCTAGATTCGCAACACTTGACCCACACTACCATACCAGATTGATTTGAGACAGATCAAGAGAAACAACTTATCGCATTTATTCGACACGACTACTCAACAGATACTTTTGCTTCCAAAATGAGCTGGGATTATATCGCCAAAATCGTCATGATTGGAGATTCGTGAGTATAGGATAGGGGTTGGAGCAAGACTAGAGTGAAGATACTATTATAAAGACTTGAGTTGTCCACAGAGCTGTTTTACGCGTTGATGACACGTAAACATTGTTAGGGGGTCCACATGTTTACTTCTTCTTCTGACAGTTTATATTTGCCACTGTCTAGGTCTCTGTTCATCTCTATGAACCATACCTCTCACCTCTGTTCCGAACTAACCCAGAGCATGTGGAAAGTCGTCTCTGACTCTCCGTCTGACTGACGACACATTCAGCGAGTTCCACGACGTCACTATAGCCGCTGAGATCGGGTCCAAGGTGGTGGATCTGGACGGAAAGGAGAAGATGAAGCTACAGATTTGGGATACCGCGGGCCAGGAGCATTTTCGAGCAGTCACTCGGTCGTACTTTCGAAACGCAGCAGGGTGTCTTTTAGTCTACGATATCACTCGTGCCAAGACGTTTGCCAATGTGCAAATGTGGCTGAGTGAGCTACGAGACCAGGCTGATGAAGATATCATTATCATGCTTGTGGGTAATAAGACTGATGTAGGAGCACGTCAGGTGTCTACTGAGGAGGCTCAAAAGTGGGCAGATGAAAACGGACTTGCTGGATTCATTGAAACGTCTGCAAAGACAGGAGACCAGGTGCTGGAAGCGTACTCTCGAGTAGCTCAACAGATTCATTCCAATATCAAGACTGGCAAGACCAATATCAATGATAAGAGGTATGGAGTGCGAGCCACAACGACTGGAGGAGCCCAGCAGTTGAATCTCGACGAAGGACCTGTTAAAAAGAGTGGAGGGTGTTGCTGAACGAACAGAAACAACAGTTGTCAGGAGGAACAGGTGAGAAGGAGGGACGTGTGTGAGGAGGACTACAGGTGCCAAATGAATCAGGTATCGACGGTGTGTTGTCATGTCATCAAGTGTGTGTCTGCCAAGTGCTACCAGATGACATCTCATGAAATCATGCCTTTCGAGTCACTCCAGACGTTGCCAAGATGTTCAAATTTCAATCAGATCAAGGTCAAGATATGACCAACACGAGCAGAAGCTTTCGTTATACTGCTCACAACTATCTCAATTAATGTGTATATAGACTTAATGCCATGGTGGCGTATTATGAGGTGTCAATGACAGAGGTGTGTCTAAGTGGTGGCAGTACGACTGGTACTGTTCTATACAAGATGATCTTTTTTTTTATTCTTATGATGCATTATAGATATTCAGTGGGTCTCAGAACTGTCTTATACCATCTACGCGAGCTCTTCTTGAGAGTCTGTCGAATGTAAGACCTGAACAATGTCTTGAAGTGATTAATGGGTGCATGACTTAAAGCTTCCAAGGTGGTACACAGTTTCATTCAGGTTGTGAAGTCGACTTGTGAAGTTCTTGTAGCTACCTGGTATACATAACTTTGTCAGTACAAGGTCCATGTGAGCAGTACTGTACTCTTAAAAGTGCCATAACCATGGACGATGAAGTAGTTTAAAAGGCTAGGAGTACTCCATGTGTGTGACACTCTTTACCCTATAATACAAGTATAGAGAAGCCATCATACCTTCTGATACCAGTGGTAATACCGTCTTTTAGTTATACGTTACTGTTCTATATAAATCACATTATACACACTGCTCATGAATGGTGTAGACTTGAAGCATTTATGACAGATTCAAGCTGAATACGTCAGAGCAAGATGGTGAGGCTTCTCTTGGTTGAAGACAAACTTGTATTTATACCTGACATGGACAATTGACAGTTCCTGGTACCACTGTTCAAACTGCTGAAAGTATACTACCTGGTAATGATCCCTACCACCGATACTATCATCTCACACTCTTCACCCCATCTACAGTCTCAACTCTCATACTTCTAATATCATATATTATTGTAGTCTAGAATCTTACATGCGATGTTCCTGTCACACTTGCAGTTCTAGTTCTACTTGTTCTAGTCATCATCCTTCTTTAAGCCCGGTTGGCCTCGTTGAGGTTCTCCTCCTTGACAAGGTACTTCTTGGGAGCGTTGGCAGCCCACTCGGTCCAAGATCCGTCGTAAACAGCGTTGGTATCTCGAGAACCAATGCCGGCAATCTCGAGAGCGAGATCAATGACACAGGCAGTGACACCAGAACCGCACATGGAAATGATAGGCTTGGAACCATCAATACCCTTGGCAGCAAACAGAGCCTTGAGTTCAGCAGGAGACTTGAACTGGCCATTCTCAACCACCTCAGTAAAGGCAACAGAGTAGGCACCGGGCATATGTCCAGAGCTCAGTTCAGGTCGAGGCTCGGCGTCCTTACCTGTGAATCGTCCATGAGGTCGAGCGTCAATGATGGTCACTTCGTTTCGAATCTTGGCAGGGTCAGCATTGTTCTTCTCAACAATAGCGAGCATATCATCAAACGACTTGACAAGCTCAGGTCGAGCCTTGGTCACCTTGTAGGGAGGATCAGCAGGGTCAATCTTGCCGGGAATCTGAGTATCCCAAATACCCCAAGTGTAAGCATCGGGTCTGCTAGGAATTCCGGGAAGCTGGGTGTAGGCCTGGAAACCGTCGAGGAACTGGACATTATCGTGTCCAAACACCTTGAAGGTCCAGACAAGTCGAGGACCCGAGAATACTCCCTGAGTATCGTAAACAACAATAGGAGCGTCTGAAGAGACTCCCTGACGGGTCATTTCCTTCTCAAACGTCTGGGGAGAAGGAAGCATATGAGGAGACTTGGAGGGGGTCTTGATAGCATCGATATCAAAGTACAGAGCGCCGGGAATTCGCTTCTTCATGTAGTTGTCAAACGCATTCTTGCCCACGTTGGCAGGAGTAGGCAGAAACCAGGTGGCATCGAAGATTTTGGTTTCCTTGGAGGCCAGTCGCTTGGCGAGCTCGACGGGGGTGATGAGTTTTGGCATTTTGCTTTTTCGTTCAAAAAAATCTCAGTTCAATTGAGTGAAGGAAGAGATGACGATGATTCAGAGAGGTTGGTTGGTATACGCCCTACGCACCTAAAAGTCAGAGTGCAGAGCTTAAAGAGCCGGGGTGAAACCAATGAGAGCAAAGGAAGCAAGAGTTTGGGTTGGTTTGATTGGCGGAAATTTGGGGAGATTAGTAAGCGGGTGTGGAAGAAGTATATCACGTGGTTTGTTTCTGCATTCGTTATCAATTGCACATTCTACAATGACCCTCCAAATCTCGCCCCGCTCAGGCAGCAGTCAATATGCATTATCTGCAGCAACCGTGGTCGATGCGAAGCATGTATGCGATGATCTTGTCAGTTCGAAGCTCGAGACAGGAGGTGAGAAGAGATGTATGAAGAAGTGATTAGTAAGTGAGGCTTGGAATGAGAGAGTGTGAGAGAGTGGTGAGACATGGGGGGTGGCAGATCGACAATTCAATAGCTTGAAGAGAATTGTTGAAGGTGTTCTCACTAGACATGGCTTAGGATAAGGTGAGCTTCGAATCTACAAGTGGAGCAGTAATGATGGTAATCACACCAGTATTTGTACATAGAGAGTCTTTCAATGAACAATTAGACCATATATTCAACTTCTCTCCAAGTTGATAGCCAAGACATGCTAAAACAGGGCCAAGACAGTGATACGAAGACGTTGACGAAATCGGCAACTAACCTTGACAAAGTTATAGACCATAGAAGAAGATCTGGAAAGATTGTGGAACTTTGGGAATATAACGGATCTGGTATATAAGTCTTGAAAGCAATGCTAGATGGGGTGGTGTACAGCATATTCCGGGGAAATGAGTCTTGAAGATCAGCACGTCTTCGTTAAGTCGTCATGGACGAAGATTTGACATTATTTGAACATTGATCAAAAAGCTATTGGAGAAAATGGTATAGCAGTACTTCAAGGATCGATTTGACGTTGCTAAAGGCTTTGGAATCAATGATATTCGGGGTCTCCTCTGATCTTGTCGGCTGGGCTTATCTCCAAGTACTCCTTAAGGCTTCCGTAAGACTGTTATGGTCAGACGAGTAGACAACCAGGAAGTAGAACTTTAGATGATTATACTGGAAGTCTTGAGTCAATTGAATCACACAAAGACCAAAGATATATCAACTTCCATTCTTACTAAGCTGTTTTGTTTTGTTTTCATTTAGATCATTCCCATATCTCTTTCTGATCCTGCTCTTGATCCCTTACCATTGAGTGTTGTATATCTCCAAAGAAGAACAACACGAATTCGTATCTATTCTGAATCACAGACTCATCATTATTACTGGCTAAATGTCCAAAAATGAGTTCCTTCTCTACATTTTGCCCTCTCACTTCACATCTCTCTCTTCGGGCTTTAGCTCTAACCATGGAAGAGATGGTGAATACAACGATCTAATGGTTCAAGAATATCTCGCTGGGATCTTACCAGCTCACTCAGCCAGCAGAAAAGTACATCTCATACCGTTACATGTCTTTTCATTAACCCCAGACGTTTTATCAGACATCTCTTACTTGCAATTTCACCCTTGTTCTTTATCCAAGCAACTCCACGCTTTCTCCGTCCACCCAACTCCATTGAAAACAATCTAATCTCTTGAGAAGTCAGATCGTAGAGACACCATTCATTCAATCAAAGTCCGACACTGTCAACTCCTAACTCACATATCTCCTAATTTTGATCATCAACCCCTTACTTGTGCGTGCATTGAGCTTTCGCTTATTACGCTTATCTCGAGAGATGAGCCATGGAGATAACCCTATAAAGAATACAGGAGACACATCTAGCGCCTTCCAATCGATCTTAATCGGTCTAATAACTACTCTGTCATCTTACCTTTCTTTCTACTACTTCATTTCCCCTTTCTTCCTTCTTTCATTTTCTCCTCTCCTCTAACCCCTACACCCCCTTGACTTTCATTTAACGCATCGCGAGTTTGATCTGGAGATTCGTCCGAGTTATTTTCAACAAGCGAAAGAGAAACTCAGAGAAACTCAGGGGGGGCAGCCACGTCAGTGTTCTTACAGCTCTTTGCCCTCTCATATCTCCTCCTTTTCCACTCCTAACGCTTCAAAAAGTTGATATTCCACCTCCATAGACCATCACCAGTCTCCAGTCTTCAAACCAAGCCATTCTATCAACATACCAGAGAATCAAACTACACGCACTTGTCCTACAGTCTACAGTTGTCTAATTGAAAGTTCCAAATAATCCATTCATGCCAAGAAATACAAGCCGATGCCAAATGCTGTCGTATCGTGTGACGACAACGGGAGAATGCCCCCGCCAAAGAAAGAGCGAGAGCGGCAAGACACTGCCCAGATGTGTGGTGTAACAGTGCAATGCAAGTTCCAGAAAGAAGTAAATATATATATAATCACGATTTGAGTATGATCATTTTTTTGGTGTTTTTGACCAGCACCAGCACTAAATGGCGGATGCTGCCTGTTACTCCCGGCTCAATTCAGTCTTCAACGATGGAGCTCGGGTCTCGACCTCCTTCAAACTGGGGAGAACATTGATATCAATATCCTGCGACGTCCGGGTCAGCGGCTTGTTGCTAGCCGGAGGCGGCATGGAATTGTGAGCGGGTTTGTTGACGGGTTTGCTGGCAGGCTTGCTGGGCGCCTTGTTGGCGGCACCAGTGTGGCCAGACCGAGCTGTGTGGGTCGACGTCACCGACGAAATGGAGTCCGTTCGGCCAAACGAAGAGGATCGGCCAGGGGCTCCCAGAGAGTTGCACCGAGGCACACCCGCCGCAGAGCCAATGGAGCTGCTTCGCTGAGGCGGCGAGGCCACAGGGGTGGCTGATGTGGTCGAGCTAGTGGTCGCTGTCGGTGCGGTGGCGGTGCTGTGCTGGGGGCTGTGGGTATGGTAGCCGGAGAAGCCAGCAAAGTGGTGGCCCTGATGCAAATGCTGATGGTTTTGGTGGTGCTGGAAGCTCGAGGTGCTGGCGTTACCCTGGTTGAAAAGCGGGCTGGTGATGTGCTGCACGCCTTGGCTCACGCCCTGTGAAGTCTGTTGGATCGGTTTGGTCAGCTTGTTGAACAGCCTCCGCCCCCGGCTCGGCTTTTCCTGGGCAGGAGGTGACTTGACAACCGACTTCATAAAGTTGAAGAACCGGTCACCATACTCCGTCGAAGGAATAGCCGAGAGTGCAAATCGCGGATGCTTGAGAGACTTCCAGAAGGTCTCAACTCGCTTGACAAAGCCGTAAGGGGTGAGACAATCGATGATACCGAGGTAGTAGATTTCATCGAGCGGCTCGTCCTCCTCGTTGGTCGATCTGAATCCACCGTCATCTGCGTAGAAGCGCAAGCTGGAGTGTCTGTGTTAGTTGTTGTTCAAATTTGTGTCGAAATTCTGTGTCATATATCCTTCCCATAAATACCATTGTAATACTCACTCATTGACAACATAAGGCATGTCTTGTGTGTTGAATGCCGTGGGGCTTGTCGCGCTAATCACCCTCCTCAGTTCATCTGGCTTGCCGGACGTGTTGTTGGAGTCCACCGGCTGGAAGACGGACAGCAGATTGTCTCGCAGACCCTCTGTGTTGCCCTTCTTCAGGTCGTGGATACCAATGAGCAGCGAGTAGTCCATAATGTTTAGTCGCTTGAGAAGCTCCACGTCCACCTGCAGCTGCTTGAGAAACTGCTCCCGCTTGGTGGGTCCCAGGTTGATCGTCTGCTTGGCCTTGATCCAGTTGATATCCTTGAACACCATGGCGGCGTTCTGGAGGTTCTCGCCCTGAGCAAGGGCAGCCTCCTCCTCTTCGTTGGTAGGGAGAGGAACAGGCAGCTCTCGTCCGATGGAAGAGCCCTTGAGATCAAAGGTTCTGTGGATGTCTCGGTGGGGAGGGAACAGGTTGTTCATGACGATGAAGTGAATCTTTCGACCAAAGGGCAGCTTGACTCTGTGAAGACCGTAGAACTGCGAAATCAGCGTGTTGGGGTTGGCCTTGACGTGGTTGTAGTAGTCCTTGAGTATCTTGCGCAGCTGCTTGTGCTCCGAGTGGTGGATCGTCTTGATGATGAACCGGTAGTCTCGAGAGAAGTAAAAGAAGGAACCAGACTTACCAGGAGAACCCAGCTCGCTGACAATGTATTTGGAGGTCAGAGACATGAGGTAGTCGGCAGGGTCGAGCTTGAACAGCTCTCGAAGGTGACGGAAAACCCAGGGCGAGTAGTCCTTGAACTTGAAGTCGTACTTTGCCGAGGGCGTCAGCTCGTTACCGACAATGTCAAAGGCCAGCTTGTGTCGGGCGGTGAAGTCCTCGTCGGTCAGGGGTCGGTCGTTCTTGGCATTGCACCGCGAAACGGCCACCCGGAGACCCGTCAACATGTTGTATGCAGTCACGTAGTTGTCGTGGCCCTCACTGACCTTGGTGCCTACTAGCACCTTGTCGTCCTCCACAAACTCCCGGCGCTTCTTCTTGTACTCTCGCTGAGCAATGATCGAGTCCCGCAGCCGGTTCACCTCGTTCTGCTCGTTTTCGTCCAGCAGCTGGATGCAGTCGGGGTGGTTGTGACCGTGGGTCTGGACGGGCACAGATCGCCGCCGCGAAAAGGAGTGCGAGGGCCGATGAGTGGCATGTGGAGGATGCAGGGTCGCGGCCGCCGGGCCAGCAGGCAGGTTAGTAGGCGGCGCGGTCTGTCGCCGGGTCATGGGGGGCGACTGCTCCTTTAGAAGAGGTGAAGAGAAGGGTGCCGAGGGTGGAGGCAGACCCGATGCAGCAGCAACTGAAGCGCCAGAGGTTCCCTCGGCCGGAGATGCAATGGACGAGGGGCTTTTGACGGTGTTGCTGGAAGTGGCGGTGGACGACGACGGCTGAACTGCGCTGGTAGCGACGCCTGGCTCGTCCCCGTGAACTGTGTCGATGATGCTGGTCTTGTCGGTTCCTGTCCCCGTGTCGGTGGCACTGCTTACATCCTCCACGCTCAGGGGGTCGACTGCCAATTCCTCGGCAGCATGCTGGGGCCGATGTGAGGCAAAGTATCCTGAGGTTTCTGCTGCGGGAACTGCGGGCACCGTCTCCTCCGCATCAAAGAACTCATCCTTCTCAGTCTCGGGGGCCACCTCATCGTCGTTGTTATAAGACGACAACGACGAGAGGTATGCCGGCGAGACGCTGTTTGTGGGCGACACGGTGGTCGACTCTGGCGACGGCGACTGGGCCGTGTCGGGTTGTGTGTGTTGCTGTTGCTGTAGCTGTGGCGGCTGTTGCTGTTGCTGCTGCTGTGGCTGCTGCTGTGTAGTCACCTTGCTGTCTGGAACTCCTAGAGAATGGACCTGGATATGTTTGGACTCTGTTGAATCGGACGATGGGTGAGATGCATGCTGATGTGTCGTGTGGCCTCGCTTGGCCTCCTGCTCCTCCTTGTGCTCGAGCGACATTTGTTTGTCCTCGTCGTGCTGCCGTTGCGACGCACTGGTCAGGTCAATGTACTCGGGCTTGTAGTCCTTATCTTTGTGCTTGGGATGCGGAATATGGTGCAGTGGCAGAGGCATCTGACCCACCAGGTTGCTCAGGTTCTTGTGCTTGTGGCTGTGGCTGTGGTGCCCTTGCTTGCTGCTGCTGTCGTGAGATGCATCGTCTCGAACATCGCTCAGCACAAAGCTTTCGTTGTCCCGAGCCGTGTCGGCCGTGGAGGCCGACTTGGCCGAGTAGGCCGTGTGGGCATCGGACGAGTCGAGGGCCAGCGGCAGAGCGCCACTTTGAGCGACCGTCGATGTTCGTAGCGAGTGCGGAATTTTCGACGTGGAGGGCCCGGGGGGGCTGTGCTGTTTAGTGACCTGGGGGGTGTTGTGGGTCGGGGGGAAAATGTCGGTTTGGTCGGGGGAGGGGTTCGGCAGGGTGCCTTGGGTGTCCCGGTCGTCGGTCTGGGTCGCGCGGTCCGTGCTGGTGCTACCACTGTGCTCCTGAGGCAAAACAAACGCTTGTTGATGATGGAGTTGGTGGTGCTGGGACCAGTCCTGTTTGGGGGCGCGGTTAGGGCTCTGCATGTTAACGACGTTTGAGTTCTGCACTGGTTGGGACAATGGAAAAGAAGGTGAAGCAGCAGAGGGACCACCTGCCGACTGTAGTCCAAAGCCAGTCATGGACGACACACCGGACGGGTAGTTGTACGTCGAGTAAGAGGACCGAATGGACGGCGCAGTTGTGGTCGCGTTAGTAGTGGTGGTGGCCGCCACAGAACGCAGGTCGTCCTCGTACAATGAAGACGTAGAAGACGTCGAGGTTCGAGGCGAATACCCCGAAAAAGAATAGTCCGAGGGCGGCGAAGGCGTCACTGCCGACGGCGGTACTCCCGCAGACACAAAGCCCTGTGGCGACGGGTGCTGCTGTTGTTTTCGGGCCTGTTTCTGGGTCTGTTGGTAACGCTTTTTGTTTTTCGCGGCCGCTTTGGCGGCGGCGGCGGCGGCGGCTTTGGCGGACTGGAACTGGGGCAACGTGTATGGCTTGAGTTCGTTCATGCCTGGGTGGTGGCCTGGGCTGCTACGCGTCGAGAGAGGGTCCAGTTTGGAGGTGGCGTTGTGACGGGAGTGAAGCGTGGTGATAATGTGAGGGTATGGGCAGATTGTGGAGCCTGCGTTTTCCATGTCAGAGACTTTGGACAATGGGCTTGTTTGGGTTAGGGTAGCCTTCTAAGCTAGGCGTTTGAGAGCTGCTACGGGGTGAAATTAGTCTCGAGAGGGACCGGAAAAAAAAAAGTGAGGTTCGGGCTATTTGCCTGTTTGGGGTACGTGTGGGAATGGCTGGCTGGGAACGGATCAGAGGCTGGTTGTGGAGATAATATTCTGCGGCTGCGATACGCCCCAAATCTCTTTATCTGCAGAGCCCTCCACTGCTATCACCCCCTATATCTCACCCCTCCCTCGAGCTGTCATTCTGGTGCATGGTGCGTCCTGTGCAGAAAGGTTGTTTGCAGCTAAGCCATAAACTAGGTTGGTCACCATAACGTCATGCGCAGATCCTTGAGAGAGATATGAAGGACGATGGGGGTGTGGTGGCGATATAAAAAGTAGTGCGATTTGATCTTCTGAGCGAGGTGGTCATTTCTGCTACTTTTTTGGCCCACACTCACTACCCTCAACCACAATATTATTCGCTCGGCTACAGCATAAACCAGGGGAATAAACTTTGATCGGAATGTTCGAAACAGGCAAGAGCACTGCGCAGTTGGGAGATGGAGGCAATGCTTGAGAATGAACAAGACGTGATTTCAGAATGAAAACGGGATATTATCAGGGCTGGGAAATTGCAGAGGGTTAGGGTGGGGGAAAAAATCGACAAAAAGCATCATATTTGTAATGCTTAGAGACAGACATTTTCCTCTCTATAACCCGTTTATCTCCCTCCTCTCTCTCTCTTTCGTTACTCCAGCAACGGTCTGTATCGCGGCATATAGATAAGATGAAGAAAGCCATCTAAGACCTGGTCTAGAAGCAGAGAGCATGAGACGTGCAAAGCGGTTCCGAGACAATGACTCAGCCAAACGAAAAAACTTGAGTTGCCTTGCTTTACTCCTCTATAAATGCCACCCGTTTAGGAATTGTTCAACGACTCATGACCTTCATCACAAGCCTACCCCAAGTGTCCATAGAAACCTCTAGTACCTGGCGTTGGCGCTATCTGCTAGCGTTGCAGCCATACGAATTGGGCAGTGTCTTAGTCATCCCAGCCGGAAAAATTCACGACTGTATTTTACCTGGTTATAATTTGCATCTTCTCTGTCAATTGGTCCCTTAATATCTTTCGATGACCCGCCGTGGACTTGACTGTTAACTTCCAAGTCGACCTCTTGGCCATGCGCAGAACCAGAGACTGTTGCTGGAAACGCGCTAGCTCGGAGCTAAACGTCTAACTCCGAAACCAGGAGCTGCACAATGACGAGTAGTGAGAGTCATGTTACCTGGGTGTGCTGAGAGTTGGTTATAAATGTGACGTAATCGAGTTAGTATAGCCATATGAGTATTTTTGGTATTACACAGTGTTAATAATTGTCCGTCAACACCCTGTACAACACCCTGTATTTCTGACGTCATGGGCCACTCTCTGTCAGTCTTCAAAAGGTCCACTAAAGACGCTAAAAGTGGCTAAAAGTGGCTGCCAAAGACAGGTTGACAGCAGGGACTAATGGATGCGGGTCTGTCGGCCCAGGTCTCGGAGCAACTCGTGCGCTGGTGTCTTATCTCGTCTGCTTTCCACATGCCTCTTTGGCACGTTGTTTGGACCTTGCCAGAAGAGGCTTATTGAACCTGCTTTGAGAAGACCTATTTTCAGACTCAGACTCTGGGTTATTTCAACGTTAGTATTAATAGGAAAGTATGTTGGAAAATGTGTGCAACGTGGGGGCACACTCTGCCAGTTTACATCATCCAGTACATACTTGTAAATGAAATCATCTATACTTAGAACAGCTCTGATAGACGGGTGTGGTACAACTACCAGTACAAGTACTCGTGGAACAAGCACAAAAATACGACCGTGGTGCAACAGATAATTTTGTTCAAAACACGTTGCCACCTCTTCTCAAAATTTCGCTTATTAACCCTCCATATTTCCACACCTTCAACCCTCGATTATGCCTTGTCTTTTGCATGGCTATATGAACGTTTAGACTGAACTCAACCCCTGAAGTTTCAGACGACTTTCAAACAATAATCACGTGAAGCCACGGAGATAAAGATCACGTGCCTTAGAAGTACAAGTACCTACCCGTAGATTGTTTTCGCATTCCACCAATACAGCCACCCCTGATCTACCACCAAGGTCTCACTTGGTCCAACGGCTAGTCTCACCATGAAACCAATGTTTCACACCACCTATTCAAGATCAAGTGCAAGTAATTTAACCAGTTTGTCGCACCCCCTTAGTTCTCTCCTTTCATGCCACATCTCTCCTCTTGCGCAAGCAATCGAGTGTCTTAGACCCGTATTCTCTCTCGATCAGACTCTGAACGTTGCTATACGACAACATTCAGCATTCCAGCTGCCCCTGATCGAGTGAGGGATATCTCGTGTTTCATATTGAGAGGACGGAAGAATATTAGACACGTGAGTATTACACCAGGTGAAACCACGGGAAAATGTTGATGACATTATCCACACTAACCTGACCCCTATTGTAGTTCATGTTAGGAGTCCGAAAAGTGAAAGTGAAAGTATCTCACTGTTAAGTGAACTGGTGAGACTTCAATTGAGCTCTCTTGAGACACCTCCTTTCCTAGAAATTTAAGGCAAGGTAGCGGGCACGGATACTTGTGCGTGTAGGGAGTTGTAGGAGCCAGTATAGGACCATATAGAGTCACATAGAGGAGCTATAACTACGGGTTTCAATCTCAAGGATACATGGTAAAGACCTTAACGCTCTTATATTGGACTTGTTCAATGCACCAAAGGTCTCTCTCAACGGTCTCGAGAGGATTTCTCTAGATGAACTGGAAGTACAAGTTCAAACACAGGGGGCTCTATAAGACAAGGTGCTTCCAGTGTTCAAAACATTCTATCGACATGAGTTACCATGCACTTCCACTCGTTGTATAGCTACCCATGATTGAAGAGTTAGAATAATTTGTAACTACTGTAGGAAGTATCGATTCAACTTGTCCTGTTATATCTAAAAGTTCTTCTCCATACACCTCTTCCTACAGCCACGTACATAATGTCTCACAACGACTGATCCCTCTACCTATCTAATCTCCAATAAACACATTCATCTAAGTAATACAAAAAACGTCTAGAGTCGAGACTCGATCATGGGATCAAACCGCAGATCCCAGACATTGCCCAACACGTCCCACATGTACTTGACGTAGGTAATGTCCATCTTGTCAAGCACTCCTCCGTCTCCTCCCTTTCGCTGCTCCTCGTCCACATCTCGCTTGTTGGCCAGAGGCAGCATGATTCGGTTGACACCAGCCAGATGGGCTCCCAGCAGCTTCTCTCGAATACCTCCCACGGGCAGCACTCGTCCTCGAAGAGTCATTTCTCCAGTCATGGCAAGAGAAGGAGGAATGGGCTTGCCGAGGAAGAGAGACACGAAAGCTAGAGTCATGGCGACTCCGGCAGAAGGTCCGTCCTTGGGAATGGCGCCAGCAGGGGCATGCAAATGAATATCGACCTTGTCAAAGTCCGTGTCGATATGAAGAGCAGCAGCATTGCTCTTGACCCACGAAAGGGCAATCTGAGCAGACTCCTGGATGACGTCTCCGAGCTTTCCAGTGAGCTTGAGCTGACCCTTTCCGGGCATCTGGGTGGCCTCAAACTTGAGAAGACCTCCGTTTCCAGTACCCATGTAAGCCAGACCGTTGACCACACCAATATGCGACGAGTTGGGCTCTTCCTTGGCCTCCTGGGCGTCCTCATCAGTGTAAACCTCCATTCCCAGAATCTCAGTGAGGTTCTCGATAGTCACCACGGGATCGTAGGACGAATGAGCACCCTTCTTGGCCTCGTCAACCACTGTAATGAGTTCTCCATCATCTGCAGACAGAGATTTGGCGTAATCCACAGCCTTGGCTCGACACACGGCTCCAATCTTTCGCTCGAGATTTCGAACTCCGGCTTCTCGAGTGTATTTGGTGCAAATATGAAGCAGAACATCGTCGGGAATCACAACCTGATCCACCTCCAGACCGTTGGCCTTGGTCTGCTTGGGCACAAGATACTTCTTGGCAATGTGCAGCTTCTCCATGTAAGTGTATCCCTCGAGATGGACGGTCTCCATTCGGTCGAGGAGAGGAGCAGGAATGGTATCCAGGTTGTTGGCTGTGGCAATGAAAATGCACTTGGACAAATCAACAGGGAAGTTGATGTAGTGGTCTCGGAAAGTGGCATTCTGCTCAGGGTCAAGAACCTCAAGCATGGCAGCAGCAGGATCTCCATGGAAGTTGGCTCCTCCAATCTTGTCAATCTCATCAAGCAGGATAACAGGGTTGTTAACACCAACCTGTCGAAGACCCTGGATGAAAAGGCCAGGCATAGCACCAACGTAGGTTCGTCGATGACCTCGAATCTCAGACTCGTCTCGAACACCTCCAAGAGACAGTCGCTGGAACTTTCGTCCAAGAGCACGGGCCACAGACTTGGCCAGAGAAGTCTTACCAACACCAGGAGGTCCAACCAGTAGCAGAATAGGAGCTCGGTTGGAGTAATCAATGGGCTTGGCAGAGTCGTCAAGCTGCTGGCCGTTGGGTCCTTCAGAAGCAGCCTTATCAGCAGCAGTTTCCTCCTGAGCAACCTCCGCTTCAGATCTCAGAGACTTGAGTCGAAGAACAGCAAGGTACTCTAGCAGACGCTTCTTGATGTGAGACAGACCGTAATGGTCGTTATCAAGAATAGTTCGAGCCTGATCAACAGTCACAACGGTGTCTTCAGTGCACTTATCCCAGGGCAACTCAGCAATGGTCTCAAGGTAGGTTCTGCAGACCTGGTACTCTGCCTGAGTGGGAGGCATTCGCTTGATTCGCTTGAGTTCACGGGAGACAACCTTGTCGGCTTCAGGACTGAGCTTGAGACTCTGCAGTTTCTGGGTGAGTTCTTTAAGATCATCATCTTCTCCCTTGTCATCAGTCTCTCCAAGTTCCTCCTGAATAGCCCGCATCTTCTGACGAAGCAGGTACTCTCGCTGCTGCTTGTTCATCTTGGAGTCGACTGTCGAGTCAATCTTCTCGGTGATCTTCATCATATCGAGTTTGGTCTTGAGAATCTCGGATCCCTTGGCAATTCGCTCGGGGATGGAAAAGGCAGCCAAAATCGCAATCTTGTCCTCGAAATCGGTGGGCAAAATGGCCATGAGCAGATCCACCAGCATTCCGGCGGTCTTTCGGGTATCTCGGGCGGATCCGGGGCTAGGACCCAGCTTAGTCAGCTGTTTCATGACCGAAGCAGCAACGGTGGTCTGAGACGCCATGAGCTTTGAGAACTGGGTGGCGTTGCTCTTGGCAGCCAAGTCGATAATTTCCTTGGCAGAAGCATGTAGCACCTCGAGCTGAGAAAGCTCAGTCTTGTTCCAGGCAGGCTCCTTATCATTGTTCTCATCCTCCTCAGAAGAAGAACCGTCGGTATCTTCGTCCACTCGCACCTTGATACGAGCAGTAGGAACCAGACCAGACTTGTCAACCAGCTGGCCCAGTTCCAGACGAGAAAGACCCTCCACTACAATCTGAAAGTCCTCGGTTCCAGATCTCTCAAATCTCACGATTCGACAGACGGTTCCAAACGAGTAAACCGAGGTGTTGACTTCGGTGGAATTGGTGCCCAGAACGGGAGTCACAGCCTCAGAGTCGTGGGCGCCAGCTTCAGATTGCTCGCCACCTTCCTTGATCTGTTTCTGGGTGATTCGAGGCACGCAAGCAATCGTGATCAGACTGGCGTTTCTGTAGCCGTCAGCAGAGGTCCGTTTGAGCTTGAAAAACGCCTGCAGCTTGTTGACGCTGCTCATGAGGTCCTGGGTGGCCTTGGAGTAGGCCATGTCCTTATCTTTGGGCTTTTCAAACAGCTTGAGCATGGCTACGGCAGTCTCTTTGCTGAGACCCACCTTCATGCTCACGCCAGGCAGCACCACCGTGTCAGCCGGCAGTGTCAGCAGGGGTAGAGTAGCGTCCATGGGTGATATTGGTAACTCTTGATAGTTGTTGTTTTTCGAGTTGGAGTCGAACGTTGGGCTGTCGCGTGGGTAGGTACTTATATGTTCCAACCGAGGTAGTCGATAACAAACCCAAAATGACGTTGTGCAACCTTAACGCTCCGATTCATGTGATATCGGACATGGGGTGGAGGTAATTTGGAGAGGTGTAGGGGGTTGGAGGTTAGGGGAGGAGTCAGAAGGTCACGTGAGGGCTCTACAAGTGATATATTACAGAAAACCAGGAAAAATCGGCTACAAACCACCTCTTCCAAACGGTGGCAACACTTATCAAGCACACCATCGGCAACCTAACGGGACGGGCTGCATTAGAGATGGACCTGTTAGCGAGACTTTTGTGGGCGATGCAGCCAGGGTAGAGACAAAGAAAGTCGATAGAAATGTTCGTCTCAGTCGTCGCATCAGAATGAACTATTCAAATTGAATTTCTGATGCCTACCTCGACTTCTACAACGCCACCAAGTTGTTGCTCAAAGTTGGGCCCTTGAAAAGTGTATTTCAGCAACGGTGGAACATACTAGTGGATTCTGAGACAATGGGTGGGCGGATTTTGATTATTAGGGTCGGAATTTGAAGCCCGAAAGCGGGGGAGCAAGGTGGTGATACTCGTGTAACGGTAGTAGTTCTGTAAAGCTGGATATACCGCTCTATCTCCTATTTGCTCCCGACCTTGCTTGGTGCATGTACTGATTTGCAGTGCATTAAAGTGGGGAGACGATGCAGGCAGATGAGCTGAGTGCATTAGTGGGAGTTAGTTGGAGGGGACAAGTGTGGTCAACTCAATTGGTGGGTGCCAAGTAATGGCCTGTCTAACAGGTCAACTGGAAATGAGGGGTTAACTAAATCTATGAGATGAGGCAAATGTGGGGGTCACTAAAAATGAGATTGGGAGGTGGTACAAGGAAATAAAATGTACCAGGAGACTCTCTGAACCATTGCAATCACTTTGATATCCTCTTAATTCACATTCTCACCCGAAAATAGCAAGAAAGACATGTCTCAGTTTTCTGCCGGATTGAGATCCCGTTGAGGCAGAAGAAAAACACGTTATCAGGCGTTTGAGCACTTATTTGCCACCAGATAGCTCCAGAATCCAGGTTAATCGATTTCACCCGCCCCAGACTTTTCTTTGTCACTGGTTTTTACCCTTTTCAGGAAGCCGCAGCCCTTCATTGTTGCATGCTCTTTTCTGCACTCCATCTAGAAGGTTCGTGAGCCTGGTAGTTGGGCCTTGGACAAACATCGTCAACTAACAACCAACAACTTTATCCTTATCAGATCTTCTGGATCTTTCCAAAAAAATCAACCACATGATACTCCACTAGAAGGCGTCGAAAAAAAGATAAGAATGTGATATAACGAATCAGAATTACCCCGAGAAAAGATATCCAGAGTTAGATTCCCCAGAAAGTCGCTAATGCACGGAAAGGCGTATGAGATGTAAGATAGTGAAACAGGAAGATGTGAGTTTGAGCTATCAAGACATGGAAAATGATCGTAGAGAGATGAAAAGAGATTCAAAAGATTCCCCAGAGCTGTAGGAGTCTACCCATGTCACTATATTTGTTCTATGATATCTACATATCCCGTTAAAGTGGATTCCAAATCTCGCTAAATTTACTCAATATACCCTGGTAGGAACCAACACTGTCTCTGGTGGCGTGGTGGGTGTCGAGACAGAGTAGATCAGAGTCATTAGTGTCTCAGACTCTTTTCAGATACTCGGACCTCGGTGGCGTGAACAGTTTTGGAAAGATGGAGATGTGCCCGAGAGGTTGAGAGTTTGGAAGAGAGACATTCGGGGAAGAAATGTGGAGTTGAAGAGATGGAAGTTTTTGAGAGGTTTCAGTGGGTAGATGAGCGTATTTGGAGCATAATGGTGTACTATACGTGTATATTTGGTGACAGTATGTCGCTATGAGTGTGATACAGAATGTTCCAGAAAACAAGAGTAAGATGAGTGGCGACTTTTGATGAAAAAACGAGTGAGAGAAGCCTGAGAAGTTGATAGTAGGGTATGTTGGGCTATTGTGAAGTTTTCCAACTGGTTCTAACTGTGTGTTTATCATTATATGGTCTTATTGTTCGCTTTCTGGTGATGTAGCATAGGGCGTATGGACGTAAGAAAAAATGACGTTCTCAGTCAAAATTAAAGAGACTGAGATAGTAAAACATCTTTATTTCCAGCTTAGAATTATAATTTATTTTCCCCTTACTTTTATTTCACCATGGAAGCTCGTCCCTGATATGATGTCACTTCTGCTCTCCTTCTATCACGCTCTATACTCTGGTACACTAAGAAGAAAGATACTACAGGCCGAAAGACAGTGAAAGGGCATAGAAGAGTTCATATTGAGAGCAATTGAGACTTAGTTCTTCTAAAGATGCTCTCATTTGAGCTTCTTCTTTACTTTACATTACAAGGTAACAGTATTCTCACTTCTGGCACTTACCATTGATCGAGAATATAACTGTATGACAGGACCAGAATTACAAAAGGAGGAACCAGTAGTTTTTGAAAGTTTTGCATAGCCCTTATGGTATCTGGGGAGTTTCTTATTTTCGTTATACCAGCTACACCAAACGAATATTTCCACTTCTAACAACATCTGCAGCCTAGCTGTTCCCAGCTATCGAAGTTCAACGAGTCGAAAAACATAGTAAAGTAGCCGAGATGTTCTTTATAGAACTTTTTGAAACCACAATATTCCATACAAAGCCTTGTTAGCTGCTTAATTCTCATTTGTATTGCCCATTACTCACTATGATGTTCGAGTCTCTATGCAGCAATTCCATAATGAGAAGGTAAAGCCATGAGGAGCTCTGGAAAGAATGGAAAACTACTCTTGGGTGATGAAAAACATACAAATCGAAGTCTCAGTCCACCTCTGGTTATTTTAATCTGTAACGGCATCTAAGAGCTCACTGAAAACAATTAGGTGGCCTACACACGGTATAACATCAGAAGAACAAACCAGCACCAGTGCCTGTAACATCAGTGAGAAGCATGGATACACTTTACTGACTATGTCGTTTTACTGCCTCGTCCTCTTGTTACTCGTTAATCAATAAATAATGTATATGCTCCTTCCTCCCTTCTCCCTCCTTACAACTCTCCATCGAGCTCTCTCACTTCAAATCTCCTTGCTGGAAGTAGTAGTTCATCCCAGATATCTGCTGGCAGGTAATCACCCTGCTGAGCTACGAAATCTTGCCTTCGATTCGTTTCCTGGATACTCATCTGAGCCAGTTTGGCGTTCATTTCAGCAACGTAATCCTTCATCTTTGCTTCAGCAGCTTTTCTCCGTTCAGCTTCATTCAACAGCGCTTTATACGAGTTCAGGAACGTCTGGTAATGAGTTACCACTGCTGACGTCTCACCCACATACCTCTGCACTTTGAGAAGGTACTCCTTTGTATTCTTCTGTTGAGTTTCACAGATTTCAAGAGTGGCATCCATCGTCTTTTCCACAGCCTGAATACTCTTGAGCTGTCTCACTTCCAGCGAGTAACAATGGTATATTTGAGTCATGTGGTTATGAACACCCTGACATCCCTGTTTGACCTCTTCAAGTCTCTCTTGAAGCTCATCTAGAACATCAGGAAGCTGCTGGGCATCGTTTTCAAGCACATTTCGCAGCTCTTCCAGTTCGTTGACATCTTCAGCTTCAATTGCACCTGTACTGAGATCTTGACCTCGTTCACACAAGTCATAATGACGAGCTAGAGACTGTAACAAGTTAGCCATATCTTCAGAACAAGCCTCTGCTGAATTCAGAAGATCATAAATACCCGAATCAGACGTTCTGTGAGTCAACAACTCTGCCTGCTCTTCCTTTTCCTTCTCAAACTCCTTCTTGGACCGGTTCACTATATCTCCATGTCTCTGAATCTCAGGGAGAAGTACTCTGAACACATTAAGAGCCTCCTCATGCACCTCATTCCAGCTCTTGCCCTGAACCTGACCAGAAAATAAATCTTCATCAACGAATTCTCTCAAATTATGAGCTCCATTGTTGACTCTCAATTGTACAGGAGTAGCTGCCAATTCACCCAATGCTTCCTCCAGAGCTCCCCTAGCGGCCTGAAACCGCGTCTGTTGCCGGGTAACTGTCTCCAGCGACTTCTTTGTACGCGTCAGAGCATTTGTGTAAAACTTTGATGCCAAAGTCCATTGATGAGCATGAGCCTTGGCCAGAAACTGGGTCCGAATGCCAAGATGAACAGCCACCTCCAATTTCTGCCGAGCACGAGCCAATACGTCCTGAGACTCTTGGCAAAGCGGCCCCGCAGCCGCCAGAGCGTCCTGCGCCTCCCGAAAAAGATGTTCCATGGCCAAAAATGTGGTGTTGGTGATAATGCATGGAGGTTAGGTTTGGCTGCAGGTCATGAGGTGATAGTGATGAAACATGAGTAAGGTAGTAGGAGAGACTAATATACATGGAGGTATGAAGAGAGTTCATTTTTGGGGAATTGGAGTGGTTGATGGTGATGGTGATATTGATTGTATTGCCGGTGGCGAAGTGCTCAGTATGGTCTCAATTGTAATGTCAAGTGTTAGCCTCAATTAGTTATCGCTTACTTGCGAAGCTGACTATGGAACGAAAGACTCGACTTACCAGAACCGGGCGAATGAAGGAATACATAATGAAGGGTTCAGAATTGAATATAAATGCCATTCTTTCTAAAATCATCAGTAATGTGAATGACACCGTTCCATTAGATTGACCAGTGAGGGCCTCTGAAGGAGCTCCTTTTGGGGTGGGGATTTTGCGAGGGACCATGAATTAGAGAGAGAAGGAGGGGCTACTGAGATGCAACTGATACTAAAGACCATACTTGAGGTTTTCTCATGGTACAGTACTAACATCGAAGACTCTATTGGTTGTAACAGAACATACTCAATGTATGGTACCTGTACTAAAAGACATCGTATTGCCACAGTTGTTGTGAAGGTATTTATCATCCAGAGTCGACAGGTTCTCCTTTTGCAAGTGCTGTCTCTTAGATATCTAGACATCAGCTCATCTGTTTGCAAAAGCCACTTCTGGTTGCGATTATACACACTCTTCACTAGATTCCAATCTAGCACGATCATCATATTACCAGTACTCGACTGTTTCTATATTGGATAACATATCCAACAGCTCCAGCTTAACATATATGTCAAAAGCATACGCTTCATGACTTCCATATACTGTATGTACATCTCTTTTTTTTTTTCATTCCCTTAAGAAAACATCAGTTCAAATGTATGCCAGTATACCTTCTCAGCAAACTACACTCAACATTAATATATCTACGGTACCGGTGCTCTCTTCATGTACTCTCCAATGTCTATATATCTCTAATGTCTACTTCTTCTCTTCGCTGTAGAACGGATAATCAGTGTATCCATGAGGACCAGGAGTATAGAAGGAAGGTCTATCCCAATGAGTGAGAGGAAGATCCTTCTCCAGTCGGTAAACCAGGTCAGGGTTGGCAATAAAGTACCGTCCGAAACCAATCAGTGTTTTATCGTCCTCCTGAGCAGTCTCAATCGCAGTCTCTCTATTGTATCCTCCTGCTCTAATGAGATCTCCAGTCCAGATCTTTCTAAAGGGATCGTTAGACTGCCAATGTTTGGGGACAGCGTCGGAAATACCGTCTGCTCGAGGCTCAATCACGTGAATGTACGCAAGTCGCTTACTCTCATCCTCCTTGGCTCTCTTTTCCAGCTGTTCAAACAAGTAAGAAAACTGAGGCAAAGACTTTTCTTCACTGACGTCCATATCCTGGAAAGTAGTCCAAGGAGAGAATCGAACACCGACTTTATCAGCTCCAATAGCAGCCGAAACAGCATCGATAATCTCAAGACTGAATCTGGATCGGTTCTCAATAGACCCTCCATACTCGTCAGTTCGATGGTTGGAGTTCCAGTGAATGAACTGGTCAGGAAGATAACCGTTGGCAGAATGGATCTCAACACCGTCAGCTCCAGCTTCAAGAGCATTCTTGGCAGCAGTCACGTAAAGTTGCACCTTTTGCTTGATTTCAGGAATAGTCAGAGCACGAATATGTTTGGCTCCATCTTCATCTCCGGCCTGAGCAATAGCAGAAGGACCAACCAAATCGTGGCCAGTCTGTTGCAACACATCATAATTGGCAACTCGTCCAATATCCCACAACTGAATGTAGATTTTGGAGCCCTTGGAATGGATGCCTTCAATCACCTTCTTCCAACCAGCAATGATTGAAGAATCGCCCCAAATTCCAGGAACAAGACCTTCTCGACCTTTATGACCACCAGAGGAGGGATCAATATAAGTAGCCTCGGAAATAATGAGAGTTCCAGCAAATGAAGCCCGCTGAGTATAGTACTCCACGGCAAGATCGGAAGGCACATGTTTCTCAGCTCTGGTTCGAGTAAGAGGACACATGACGACCCGGTTGGACAGCTGGGTAGCGCCCACTCGAATTGGTTTGAACAGGTTTGGAGTTGTCATAGCAGCAATGGTGTAACAATTGGTCTGGTAGACTGTTGTAGAAGAGAAGAAGCCACAGCTAAGGCTTCTTGCTTGGATGTACAGCGCCATGCAGCTCTCATGCATACAGTCTCAACCGAGTATCAGATTGCGCAATCGCTACAGGCAAGGAGAAGGGAAGTGTTGAGGGAAGCTATAAGTGAAATAATGAAGATATACGGGTTTCCACCGTTATACCGTCTTTTGGAACATCCAGCAATAATACTGCACTTTTCGTCAAAACTACTTGCCCTAAAATAGGCCCATTAATACGACTGACAGCTTCTAGAAGACGTCTGTAAGAAAGATAAGAAACTGACATCAAGTTATCTCACCATGACACATCTGACACATGATAATGCCACCTTAACTCATAACCTCTCAGCTTCACTAAAGAAGCCATCTCCTCCGCACACTACAGTTTCCGACAAATAAATTAGCTATATAAGGAAGTACGACTATCGTACACAGACCATTGCAAGGAGCAACCAGGAAGAACCAGCTCGGAAAATGGTGGTTGCTGCAACAGTCATGTAGCTACAACTACGCAGGCAGTACCAGGGAAGAGTCTGGCACGCAACGCCTGGCAAAAGAGCCAAGGGAAAGGGGGTATCTCTACGGTAAAACCGGGCCCATAATCATCTATGGGTATCCTGGATGGTTATGTAAGAAAAGGAAGAGAGGAAGAAAAAAAGAAAGAGAGAGAAGAAGAAAAAAGGAAGCCAGAAAGATGCAGCAGATGCAGAAAAAACATTCGTGCAAAGAAAATTGCAATGATGCGTACACACAAATAGAATATAATGCAAAATAAATAAATATTTTGAGATCATGACGGTGTCACATGAGCAGGATTAATATCGAAACTCGATCTTCAGAAGGAACCGCCGTATCGGACACGGACGGGAGGATGGAGCACTGCGAGGCTTGGATAGGGGTAGCGGGAGAGGTGGGGCACATGGGGCGCGCGAGATTGTGTGTGTGTGTGTGTGTGTGTGTGTGAGGAATGAAGCTCCGCAAAGAGAAGCGTCTACAAGTGTGGGTGGGGTCAGAACAGAAACGATGACATGGAAACAAGGTCAACCTCAACCCTTGAGATTCGCCAGCTGGTCCAAAATGTTTTTGACATTCTGGCCAGGATCGGCAGAGGTGGGCACAGGAGCAGCCAGCTCTTCTCGGCCAGCCATGGGCTCAGACACGGGCTTGCGATTGACGTGCTGAGCCACGTAGGCGGAGGGTTGAGGGCGGTTGGAAACAGGGCCATAAGGAAGGGGGCCCGAACGGCCGCGGTCGATGCTGCGGTCGTTGTTACGATCATTGTTGTTGTTGTTGCGGTCGTTACGGTTGCGCTTGGAGAACCCGTTCTTGCCGTTGCCATTGTGATGTCGAGGCTTGGATGGGGGCGGCGATGGCGAAGGAAACAGGTTGGGGATTGTGTTGGGCATGTACGGTGGCATAAAGGCACCCTGCTGGGGCTGAGGCTGGTGCTGTTGCATGGCGGCCTGCTGCTGGAGAGCAAGGGCCACCTTTTGAAGACTCATGGTGTCGAGCCGGTTCTGGAGAGCCATCAGAGTGGCCACCTGGTCGTTGGACAGGGTAGGAATGCCCATTGGCATACCCATGGGGCCTACACCAGGAAGACCAAGACCAGCAGGGTTGGCGAGACCTCCAATGCCGGGAATGGCAGGCATGCCATAGTAACCGTTGGTGGGAATGGGCTGTGGCGAGTTCATGTGAGTGGGTGCCACAGGATGGGCCTGGAAGTTTGCCATCTTCTCACGCTTGACTCGGCCAAGTAGCTCGACGGCGACGGGAATGTCGACCATCTGGTACTCGTCGAACCGAACACCACCATCAGGAGCAGGATGGAACACCTGGAGGTTCACCTTGTTGGCCTGCTGGTTGATTCGCTCAACAATGATCAGACCAAACACCCGCTCTCGTATCAACTGGTTGACGATATCGGGAAGGGACTCCTTGAGAGATGCTCGGGGCTGCAGCCACTGGTAGTTGACCGACATGCCGTTTTGTTTGAGGGGCCGCTCGACCCGGTGGACAAAGTCCCGGTCCACACGTGACTCCATCACAATCTGGACCTCGGGAATAATGTGAGGCTTTTTCCGCGACAGCAAGTCTCGACGTCGAGACCGGCCACGGTCGTTACGGTCAATATCAGAACCGTTGGGAGAGCGGCTGCGGTATCGGTCACCGTTCTTGTAGCCGTTGGGCGAGACTGAGCGTCGTCGCTCCCGGTTCTTGCACTGGGGCTGGGCCACCTCGAGCTTGAGGTAGAAGCCTCGGAGGTACCGGCCGTTCTCGACCTTCATGGCTCGCTCACAGTCCTCGGGGCAAAAGTACTGCACAAAGCCGTAGGCCCGTTTGATGGAGATCTGTGCGAGCCGACCGTACTGGTTGAACAGCTTGAAGAGCTCCATGGTATCGATTCGGTCACCAGGCAGGTTTCCAATGAACATGCGAGAGCCAATAGGAAACTTGTCCCAGTTGCCCGAGGTGATGTACTCGGACTCGACCCGTCGGTACTCTGAGAACTGGGATGCCTCCTCTGGAGTGAGTGGCGACTTGATTTCGGCCTCTGACACGGGTTCTGTTGGTGCTGAGTCATAGCCTCCATTGGTGCCGTTAGAACCGCTGGTGCCGTTGCTGCCATTAAACCCATTTGACCCGTTGCTCTGTGACAGCGGTTGCAGAATGCGTTGCAGCGAGTCGGCTGCGGCAGTCTGTGTGTTTTCGTCGTGTTGTTGTTGTTGGCCACTACATGCGCGAAGTAAGTCGTCGAGGTTGTCAACGTTAGCTTCGGTGGCGTGGCCGTTGGACAGGCCGTTTTTGGACAGTGTGTCAGCATCCTTGGAGTCGGCGGCCGTGTCGGCAGGCTCGTACTTGGGGCTGTAGTGGTCGTCATCTTCGTCCAGCGAAGACGAAGACGAGCGAGCTCTGTCTGCGCTCATGATGGATTCCGTCGACGTGGAAGTTCCTGACGACGACGACGAGTCAACACCCGAGTTGGAGCCGGAGCCGGAGGACGGGCGCGAGACCGAGTTTTGTGGGACATCGATCTCCGAGTTGCCTCTGTCGGAGTCGCTCATTCTATATTAAAGGAGCAGTTGCGGGCAACAACAAAAATGTGGCGGCACAACTAGTAGTATGTGGTGTAGTAGCGGTATAAACAGAAACGAAACTGCGTATTTGGACAAGAAAAAATACTCGAACAGATAGAAAGAACAGAGAGGAGACAGGTATACTGTGGTGAGGTGTGGACAGTGGTCTTTTTTTTGCTACTGTCGTGACAAGTGTGTGTGTGTGTGTGTGTGCGAAATGTGCGGAGTGGCAAAGGAAGAAGAGGAAGAAAAGAAGCGTTCTGCTGTGTCTTTTTTTTGCTTCCTGTGTTTCTTAAAAACAGCTTTGGAAAGAGAGAGAGGGCAGTCTTTAGAGAGAGGGGGGCAAGCACTTTGTAGGGTGCCTTTTGTTGATTAGAGTTAGCCCCCGTAAAGGCTTCTTTGCAAGGGTTACCCGGCTCCAGAAAAGAGACCTCTCTTTGCTGTGCTGCAACCCGAAATGCTCTTTAGCAGAGTTTAATATCATGGGACCGTGACTATCGGTCCGACTGATAATGAATGATATGGGGTTATAGTCAGGCGTGAAATAAAGGAATGTGGCAACACAACTATCGCCTGGTTTCGTTATGGCGTAATCCTATACCTTGTACTCTCTTTACACTGCTATTCTTACCCTGTTTCCTCACAGTCTCACCTCTCTATTCTCCTCTACTCTCTTGCTCACAGCTGATCAGAGCAAACAAAGAGCCACACCTTTTATCACACACTTTTGCTCGCTCAGGTCGCTTCTCGGGCCAGCAATATACTCTGGAGAAACAAGGTCCAAGGCCCAAAGTTTCCTTCCAGATCGATCCTATAAGGGTTCAATAGTACTTATGCGCGACTCTATAGAACCACGAGAAGCCGTGTATGTTGGCCGTTAAAACGTGTCATAATCACAAACGGGTTTTCTTCCGTTTATATCTCTCCTAACCACTCCTATACACTCTTTCTCTTACCTCGCTTACGCCATTGCCTGCATTTACAGTAGCTTATTTTCGCGCCTCCAACTGGACAATCACTAGATTGCTCCTTTGAATGCGGTCTCCGTATTCGCATGTAAGCTATCGCACCGTTCAAGGTAGAAGACGAACATGTAAACAGTAAACAAAATTATGATACGACCACCTTCTGCACACTAAGGGTCTAGTGTCGTATTTTTAGTGTCCTCCATACGTCAAAATCATCCCATACTGTTTACTTCCATACACTTTCTCGGTTTAATTGAGCCATAAATTTCCCTTCAAAACCCTTCCCTGAAACACATCGAATAGTAAAGAATGCAGGAAACGGACTTTAGGTTGGCTCCGGCTAGACCGAAGACGTGACCTTGATACATGATGATCGAGTTAAACTGCGTCATGCGTCATCGCCTCGCCCGTTGGAGTAAAAGAAACGGGTTTATAAATATTGCATATATACGCATCACGGAAGAGGCAAGTAACCCCTGTCAGGGTCTGAACAAACCCAAGCCCAGATACTGAACAAGTAATGGACGTATTGCTGAAACCCAAGCCCAGAAAGAAAACAAGGTCATACTGAACAAGTAAAACCAAACCCAGGCAAGTATCAAGCAAACCGAGCTTGGGAACAAATTCGGAGCAACTAGCCCGTGAGATTATGTAACCCCTTCACATCCATTCAGTTATCGCTGAAACGGCGATATGAGTCGGACGTGAGCATCCTTCCCCATAAAAAAGTCATAGACAGGTGCTCTCACAGGTAGCATCTGAGCACCGTCATCCATAGAAGACCTTTGAAGGAGTCGTATCTCTCCACTGCTTCTGATCCATAGACTTCCAAGGTACCTGGTAGGTAGGTCGCCTTTTTCAATCCATAGACTTCCAGTCTTCTCTCCCGCCCTACACTTCCCCAGTCTCTCCTGCCATAGACTTCAACTGATTCATCGTTTAGTCCATATCCATGCTCATATCTCCATCATCATCTGACAGGAACCGCCGCATATGACTGCTGCTGTTACCAATACTGCCCAGACTCACATTGCCAATACTGTCATTGCCAACACTCACATTTCCAAGAGTCATGTTGCTGACATTGGCTCGATGAGTGCTGATGGGCGTATTACCGATATTCAGCTCCCGGGTATTGTTGGTGATACTGCTATCAAGAGTTCCGTTTCCTAACACTGCACTTCCATCATCATATTCCTCCTCAGCCAAAAAGTCGTCCTGGTACTCGGCTTCATCATAATCATCGTAGTCATCATAATAATCAGATCCTTCAGGAACATCGTCGTCAAGATCTCTCTCTTCAATAGCCTGATCTCCTTCTTCTCCTTCTCCTGAAAGTACATCTTCACTGACCTCCAAACCACTAAACTCGGTATTGGTATCCAAAGTAAGATGACTTCTGCCGGTATTATCAGTCGGTTCTCCTCCAATTTCGAGTTCCTCCTCCACAACCAAAAACGAACCCTCCTCTTCTTCCTCTTCAAACTCGTCAAATTGGGTATCTGTCTGATGGTTTTGAGGTGAGTCTTCTTCCTCTTCATCCTCCTCATCCAAACAAGCTTGTAACGTCTTTGAAAAGCCTGGAGGTTTCAGGTATGTGTATCCGAGAGTACGGATGTTTCTGAGATACAACTGTCTCATTTCTTCGTCCCGTTCTAACGATTTTGTCGAAGCCATGAGGTTGGAGTTTTCATCTCCCCATGGTTGATCCACTAGCGAGCTGGCTAGCAGGTTGGATCGACCTAGGGTATTTGCAGACGATTGTGGCGTTGATTTTTTCGAATTCAGCGGCATAAGAGCATGAGCTCGAACATATGAAGGTCTCCATATGTCCGGGTTGACTGCCAGAGGTGGTAGGTTCATGCTGAGTAGTGTTGATTAGTAAGAGTGTTGAGGGCTAGAAAGAGACGTTGTGATTAGTAATAGTATCGAGTGAAAATCCCGCTCTCTGATATCAATGATCAAGTGCTTGTTGCGTTTCGTGCTGAGATGTTGTGATGGAGATAAGTGTAACTCGAGACACTGCATGGAGCTTGTTTTGGATTTTCCGATTAACTAAAGAGGGTGTTTTTAGTTGGAAGTTAGTTGGGAAGATACTTGACGATAGAAATATAAGAGGTGTCAACAAAACGTCATAATTGAGAGATTCCAAGTGAAAGAAATGGTTCAAAAGGCAGATGAATTGAGTTAGTGCAAGGAACTATCGTTTCATGTCTTTTGAAATGGCTTATCAAGCTCTTATTACCCTCATTATCAATGGTCTTAGATTCAACCTACTGGTATTTCCCAACTCAACTGTCAAAATACGATCGAACCATAGCCCAACCAATATACCTGTTCTAGACCAAATCAACGTCCAAAAACTATCCCAATCCATTCACCACCCATCCGTATCCCTCTCGCTCCTCAAACGCACTTTTATCCCCACTCAGAACTCTCACAATGGTCCCATATTGTTGTTCACCAGAAAGAGAGGTTAGATCATTGGCCAACAAAGGGAGTCTTGAAAAGGGCTTTCCAGAGAAGAAAAAGACCTGAATTTTTGAGCACCATTTAATAGCACCACATCTGCCAGATTTATCCATTTTTAACCGCAAAATAACCCCTACCTCCCCTTCTTACGTACACCTCCCTCCATCACCCACACCTCTCAACTTAAACTTCCCACACGGAAATCGAACTCGGAACCACCCACTTTGACCACCCTTTTTCTTCACCCTGCCGTCCATTGGATACCACTCTCCGTTGTTCGACCCGACCTCCGCGGCCCTCCAAAATGCTGCTATCGAACGTAGCGGTCAATCGCACGGTGGTCCACACCCAGCTCGTGTCGGGAAGCCGGTCTGCTCTTCACGCCGTGGCTCGAGCGTCTCAGGCCGTGTCGGTCACCCAGAGGCATCAGCGCCGAAACATCTTTTCTCATAAACGCCGGTTATCGTCTTCGTCTGTGGCGATCCCGTTTGCTCTGAGCAACACCAGCTCGTCGGGAACTGCTCCTTTGCAGTTTCTTTCCAACGTGTCTCTCTGTCGAGTCACTCCAGGAACTATCACTACTAGCGCCAAGTCTAGTGGGCCTAATGTCGAAAAGACGGAAACTGTTGCTCCTCAAGAAGACTCGTTTTTGAAGAAGGCAGTGTCATGCCAATCAGAAACAGAAAGAGAGGCCGTCATGGCCGCTAGAGCAGCAAAAAAGGCTCTCAGAGAAACCAAAGAAACATGGTGGGCTCCATATGTTGCCCTAACAAAGCCCAGATTGACGGTTCTGGTTGTCCTTTCGGCCATGTCGTCGTACGCACTCACTCCCGAGGCAGTTTCGCTGACTAATCTTCTTTTTCTGACCGTGGGAACGGCTCTATGTTCCGGATCGGCCAATGCCATCAATATGGGTCGAGAACCCGCCTACGATTCCATGATGACTCGAACCCGAGGTCGTCCTGTAGTCAGAGGAGCAGTTACTCCCAACCAAGCATTCACCTTTGCAGGTATCACAGGCACCGTGGGAACTGCGGCTCTTTACTTTGGAGTCAACCCCACTGTGGCCATTCTAGGAGCGTCCAATATTGCTCTGTATGGAGGACTGTACACGACTCTCAAGCGAAAACACATTATCAACACATGGGTGGGTGCTGTGGTAGGAGCAATTCCTCCTCTGATGGGCTGGGCCGCCTCTGGAGGCTCTCTTCTGCATCCTGGAGCATGGTGTCTGGCTGGACTGCTGTACGCATGGCAGTTTCCTCACTTCAACGCTCTCTCGTATAGCATCCGAGACGAGTACAAAAAGGCCGGCTACGTGATGACGGCATGGAAGAACCCTGGTCTCAACGCCAGAGTGGGTCTCAGATACGCTCTTCTCATGTTCCCTCTCTGTGTTGGACTGTCATACTACAATGTGACCGACTGGTGGTTTGTACTGGACTCGTCGGTGCTCAACGCATGGATGGCATGGTGGGCCTTCAAGTTCTGGCAGCAGGAAAACGTCAACATTGCTCTGGCAGCTGCAGGCAAGCAGTACTCGCAAAACCCCTTTGCCCGAAAACTTTTCTGGGGCTCTGTGGTGCATCTGCCTGGAGTGTTGCTGCTGGCCATGGTCCACAAAAAGGGCCAGTGGGACTGGCTGTTTGGCCCATCGGAGGATGAGAAGAAAAAGACTCTCAGCAGCTAATGTAAATATGTATATAGGTCGAAAGACAGGTTCTGATTAGGATAAGAGATCGATGCGTTAGCATCGATTACTGGCAGTAGGAGCGACTTGTTGTACTGGGAAGCAGGGTAGCCACTGTGAAGGTGAGAGCAGTCAGCTCAGGCACTTGATTGACAAGAACATTAGTGGTAGGAAAAACAGTTGGAACCTTTGAAAGATTGCAATGATTATATATTGCATGGATTGTATCAGGAACTCTCTTATCTTACGTTCAGATCTACAGAAGTTCTAAGACTGATGTATTTCAGAGGCATGCCCAAGATATCTCCACCCGTACAAGCAATACTTTGGGTCATGTCAGAACTACGTTAAAGATGATGGAGAAGTTCATACTATAAGGATAACAATGCTAATAGCTATGGAATGGCAATATTGAAGAATGTGGGTACACTATCCCAATACCAAGGGAATCTTGTCTTCCTCTGAATGACATCCAGTTGGGAATTAGTTTGAACATTACTTGACATTGTAGATGGGGTCAAAGAAGAAAAGAGATCAGCTATAGAGCAGCAGAGCATCTGAAGAGCTCTACTGAGAAATACTGAGTCAATTGGAACCATCATGGAGTTCAATACTTGTAATCTGTTCAATCCACTTCGCTTAGTCATCTCTGGTCCATGGCATATCCTTACACCTTCCCCATTCAGTCACCCTTACATTATTTTTACAAGTTTTTACTCTCCATTTCTCCAATCCATAACGTCATTAATTTATATGCACTTTTTTCTGTGGTCCGCTTAAGCAAAAGCCTGGACGCCGGTCATGGCTCTTCCGAGAATGAGAGCATGAATGTCGGACTGTCCCTCGTAGGTCTGGACAACCCACAGGTTGGCGGCGATTCGGCCAATGTGGTACTCGTCGGAGGCGGCGTTTCCACCGAAGATCTCCATCAGGTTTCGGGCGCCAGTGAGAGCTCGGTCACAGTTCTGTCGCTTGATCATGGAGATGAGCTCGGGAGGGCAGTTGCCAGCATCCTTGAGTCGACCAACCTGGATGGCAGCGACCTGTCCGTAGGTGGCATCAGTCAGAGCGTCAGCCAGCTTCTTCTGGATGAGCTGGTACTTGGCCAGAGGCTGGCCCTTGAACTGCTTTCGGTCCAGAGCGTACTCTCGAGCGAGCTTGATGGACTCGGACAGAGCACCCATGGTTCCCCAGGCAATACCGTATCGGGCAGAGTTGAGGCAGGTGAAGGGGCCAGTGAGACCGGTGACCTCGGGGAACATGTTCTCGACGGGGATCTCAACGTCGTCCATCTGGATCATACCGGTGATGGAAGCTCGCAGAGCAGTCTTGTTCTTGATGGCGGGGGTAGCAAGACCAGACTTGACCTGGGATCGCTCAACGAGGAAACCTCGGATCTTGCCGTCGAGCTTGGCCCAGACAACCATGAGGTCGGCAATGGGAGAGTTGGTGATCCAGTTCTTGGCTCCGTTCAGCACAATGACGCCCTTCTTGGTGGGGTGCATCTTGGCAACGGTCTCCATGGATCCGGGGTCGGAACCGTGGTTGGGCTCGGTCAGACCAAAGCATCCGATCATCTCTCCAGAAGCAAGCTTGGGCAGGAATCGGTCCTTCTGCTCCTGAGAGCCAAACTGCTCAATGGGGTGCATGACCAGCGAAGACTGGACGGACATGGCGGATCGGTAGCCGGAGTCGACTCGCTCAACCTCTCGGGCAACAAGACCGTAGGCAACAGAAGACATGCCGGGGCATCCGTGGCTCTTGACGGTGGTGCCAAGCAGACCAACCTCTCCCATCTGCTTCATGATGCTCTTGGGGAACTCCTCGGTTCGGTAGCCCTCCAGAACCTTGGGGTAGAGCTCGGTCTGGCAAAAGTCTCGGGCGGCCTCGGCCACGGCAATCTCGTCCTCGGTGAGCAGAGAGTCGAGCTGGAAGGGGTCCTGCCAGTCCATGGTGGCTGTGGATCGGGTCACGGACGAGGTAGCAAAGCCTCTAGCTGCGGGAGCCAGTCGGGAGATTCGAGAGATCATTGTGTGTTTTGGGGGGGAGGACGGACAAGTGTGTTTGGTGTGGTGGTGGGATGGATCTCAGCTCTTATATATACTTGAGACGTGCGTGGTGGAGCGACAAATAACGTTGCCGCCAGCTTTGTATGTGCGGCACAAATTGCAGTTCGACTCTGGGGAAGCTGCAGGTGTGTCTGCGTTAAACGGGTCCATGAGCGTCTAACAACGGGCATTTTTGCCGCCAGAAAAAGGAACAAAAAGTGGACTCAAAGGTGAACAAAAAAAGGTCACAAAGTCAACATAAAACGCCAAAAAAGCCGCACAGGGAACCACATCCGACCTCAACGTTCTTCTGGAGGGGTATACATGAGTCAGAGGAGTGAGAGAGATGGATACTGCCAAAGTTAAGTAGTCTCGGAGAAAACGCGGAGACGGAAATATACTGACTAAAGGTTATAAGTAAGACATTACGAGAAAACGCATTCGACAGACAAAATCAGATCCATTTCGTGGCCCTGAAACCCCTCTGGCACTTATTTTTCCACCCACTATTATATCGGCATCTATACCTCCTTCTCTAACTGTCTCCTTGTCTCTGCATCCTGTACCCCACCTCGCGCTAAAGTGTGCAGTGCAGATATACGATGAGAATGGGGGAGTGTAGAGGGGGGAGTAGGGGAGGTATTGAAATTATAGAGGTCGTGTAATGGTCACACGGACTCCGATACCCTATTGTCGACTTTTCAGCGCTTTAGCCCCCCCTCTAGCACCTAATATTTCTCCCCTCTTCAACCCTCCAAACCATATTCTCATTGTAGAGATATTTACCGTGCATACACCGCAGGCCCAGAGGATCAGTGCTTCTCGGTTACGAGGAGCTGTGGAGGGGAGGGAAACGTGGGGTTTTGGTTGTTGAGAGCTGATCTCTAAGAATATCAACTTCTTTTTCTCAAATTCCTCTTTTTCGTGCAATTGGCCTTCTTTACTCTCATCCTTTAGACACCTCGAAACTCATCGGGTTCTCGAAAGTTGAGCGTTGACAGATCAAAGACAAAGATGGTCCCTGAGACATCAGGTACGACTGTCAATCTTGCTGAGCTAATATCTATGCTTAGATATGGTTCTTTGGGGAGATGGAAGCGGGTTTAATGTCAATTATACCCCCAATGAGTTCAAGACACTGTTGAAGAACTCTTCTACAAGTCAAAGAGGGTCTTTTCTTCGATTGAGCAGCTCAATGGACGTTTGAGACACCATCATTCAACTTCGTCTTTCATTATTTGGTCTCCTCTTCTTTGGTTAAGGTGTTCTCCATTGGTAAGTCCCTCTTCCACACACTTCCCCTTCACCTCGCTTACATGCACATCTGTAAGTAGATACGTTCATTAATCATTTTATGTAGCAGTCTGTTTTTCATGTCTTCCCAATTGGTCAGCCCAGAATCCGGTTGACAAACATAACCATACCCAGGGCTGTACTTCCACTAGTAACAGCAGACCTAGCAGCTCTTCTGCACCTACTACCAGTCTCACCTACACCTTTAATGGCCTCATTCAGTCGTGGAAACTCTCCCTGACTAATATCCGACCTTAAAGTCGACAGTTCTTCTCTCCACTCACTTGGAGTATTAGACCACACTCTGGAAGGCACCATTACAGGAGCCTCGTAACTTGTGTTGCGCTCCATTTCACGGATTGTGCGACGCGAAATGGCATTGGGTATCGACCGACGGAAAAAAGTGCCTCTTCGGGCTTTGAACATTTTCTCTTGTCGTTTTCGTTCAGCTTCCACTGTTTGGTACAAACGAGCCTTTTCGGTGTCTCCCAGTCCAGGAATCTTTCTGCATTGAGAACGTAGACTTCTAGACCAAGTCTTACAAGGCACAGGTGGTGTGTTCATGATGACTATGATGTGACAGATAGGTTGTTGGTATCAAAATAAGTGGTAGTGATGATCACCAGTTTTTGGTATCAATTTTAGTTGCAACAGTTATCAGTTCGTTGGTGGTATCAGTTTTCGTTTTCACTAGTGGATAGCAAAAACTAGTGGGTGAGCAAAAAGCAGGGCGTTTGGTCTAGAGACTAAGATGTTTTGGAAGACGACTTTGTCTTTATACCATCACAAACTCATCTCCAATTCAAAGTTACCCCTGCAAAAAAATCGAAGTGGACGAGACCGGGTTCGAACCGGTGACCTCAAGCATGCAAAGCCCACGCGCTACCACTGTGCTACACGCCCAAACTTCGAAATTCCGAGAAAATTTGGGGTCGCAAATTTGAAATGTGTTGACAATTTTTTTGGCCGTTTTCATGCTATTAGAGGGCTTTTAAAGTGAATCAAGCGGTATAATAATATTGATATAGCTTGAAAGAGTCGACTCAAGTCTTTAGATACCTTGATTTAGGCGATTTCACCACATTTGCTGATGTTGGGTGGTTACCTACGAAAATGGGATACACCCAAAGTGGGTGATATTCGACTTGTAAACGACAATAAAACTGAATAACAGGTTTTCTGGAATTTCAAAGCCGGTATAAAGCAATTGAGCAGCTTTTTAATGTGATTTCACCTCTAATACACACTATATCTGACTTGGATTATGTATGCAAGAGACTGTACAAGCTGGGACAGTTTTATTGTAACAACCAGTAGATTTCTTTGCCCATACAGCATCGTATTCCACTACTTCTATGAATACTTCTCCTTCTTCTACTCCTCCCCTTCTCTACTCCTCTACTCCTATCCTCTTCTTCAATCTACTCTATCAATGTAGTTTACATGATTCATCTATATAACGGTTAGTCTAGAGCAGGGCCTTGGCGCCAGCAGCTCCGATGGCGACAATGAGAACCCAGAACCAAATCTTTCGGAAGATTCGCACCAGCACGTTGGGGTAGACGGAGCCGGTTCGGGGGAAAACGGGGCCCACCAGCAGCAGGTTCTTGACCATGCTTCGCTTGGTTTTGGTGTAGGGAGCGTATCGGACGTCCTGCAGAGGCTCAAGCAGCTTGGGCTGGTTGAGGTAGGTCTGTCGGTGGGTGAAGGCCAGGAAAGAGTCCTCACCGTGGTAAGCTCCGTATCCGGACATTCCAACACCTCCAAAGGGAGCCTGGACACATCCGACGTGGATAAGAGTATCGTTGAAGATGAGACCTCCAGAGTTGATTTGGGACTGGATGTAGTCTCCCTCAGAGGACTTGTCGGTGAAAACGTACATGGCCAGAGGAGTATCGTGGTTCTCATGGACGTACTTGATACCCTCCTCGACGGATCGGGCAGTGAGGATGGGCAGAAGAGGACCGAAGATCTCGTCCTCCATCAGCGAATCGTTATCGGGCACCTTGGCGACAACAGTAGGAGCAATGAACCGGGTCTTCTCGTCGGTGTTACCTCCAGTGATGATCTCTCCCTTGGACTTGCTGAGCATGGAAGTGAGTCGGTTCCAGTGGTTGGGGGTGGCAATCTTGGCGAAATCGGGGTTGTACTGGTCAATCTTGCCGCTGTAGAACTCGTTGATCCAGTACTTGCAGGCGTCGATGAACTCCTGCTCGACCTCAGGCTCGACAATGACGTAATCGGGAGCCACACAGGTCTGACCAGCGTTGACAACCTTACCCCAAAGGGCTCGCTTGGCAGCCAGCTTGATGTTCTTGCAGTTCTTGGTGACAAAAACGGGCGACTTTCCTCCAAGCTCGAGAATGACGGGAGTCAGATGCTTGTTGGCAGCAGCGGCAATGATCTTACCGACAGTGTGGTTTCCAGTGTACATGATCTTGTCAAACTTCTGCTCCAGAGTCTTGGTGACAACAGGGACACCTCCCTGGATGGCCTGGAACACATCGGGGTCCAGAGCCTTGGTGCACAGCTCTCCAACAATCTTGGAAGTGTGAGGAGCCATCTCGGAGAACTTGACGGCAACTGTGTTACCAGCAGCCAGAGCTCCAATAAGAGGAGACACGGTCAGCATGAAGGGGTAGTTCCAGGGCGAGATGATGAGCACGTTGCCCAGAGGTCGCTTTCGGATCTTGGGGGAAGAAATGGAGTACTGCAGGTTGGTCTTGACGTCCTCATCGGCAGCCCACTTCTTCAGGTTGGCAACAACGTTGTTGAACTCGCCCCACAGGAAACCAACCTCACAGAGATCGGTTTCGTGCTTGGGTCGGCCGAGATCCTTGTAGACAGCGTCCTTGATGGCCTCGACATTATCTCGAAGGACGTAATGGAGGTTTCGGATCTGGTCGAGTCGGTAGTTGAGGTCCAGGGTTTTTCCGGATCGGAAGCCCTTTCGGAGCCGCTGGATGTCGCCAGGAATCTGGTCGATGGGGGTAGGAGTAACAATGGATTCCCAGTCAAAGGTGGACATGATAGTTGGATGGTGAGGTTAGAGCAAGGACGCTACCGGTAGCTTTATATATATACTTGATGTTCCAGCGCAGGCATGCATATGTTAATGCGCGGGGAGAAGCACTGTGGGGGGCGATAGAGCAGGTGGAAATGGGTGGAAATTTGGAAATTTACTATTTCAGGCATGGCGAACAAAAATATACTATTTTCTTTCATTTTCATCAGCCCAGTATCTCACTAAACCACTCATCTTCCCCGCGGCCGTTGTTCCAACGCCAACCCTATTACCAAGAGCCATTTTCACATGTTGTAGACCAAACCTTGCTCTTGAGAGTGGTGAGGTTTTGAGATGGAAGGAGGGAGGTACCAGGTGAAATAATCCGATGGCTTTGTTACTAATCCCAAGGTTGATTGATTTGGGGCAAAATATTCGTCAATTTGTAATGTTCTGATGCCCGTTTAGGTATCTCATGATATCCACTCTCACCTTTTCAACGTTAGACTGTCAACAAGGAAGACAAGACACTAGACTGATGGATACGACAAACAAGGCAATCGATTGAGACGAATCTGAACTGAGACACGGGAGAGTCAGGGTATTAGTAAGAAGTGTTGGGCGTGTAACTATAGAAGTATTAGTAACCAAATACCAGTACCGGTATGTTCCATGTGCTCTTTCATTTCACCTCGTATCCTTACCTATGTCCCTTCTCAGCCTAAGTTTAGACGCCGATCCCCCAACAAGAGAATATGGGGAACGTAGGTGGCAAACGTGTCTCGCCTATGTCATGCAGATAAGTTCGGCTTTAGTGGTGAGCCCCGAATGAACACAATAACCGTGTCATCTGATAAAGGCGGGGAAGAGGGTTTAACGGCAAGCGGCTAACATCGTCTCCAAGTAGAGCCGTTGTTCCGGAGGAGGGGGGAGAGAAGGAGAGGCAAACAACACTTGGCTTAGTAAGCGAGGGGAGGAAGATTACGAAGGACTTCATTATAGGAGAGGACGATAAATTGAAGAAATAAAGCCGTCAATCAGCTATTCACAACAATCTCAATCACATCTCAATGCCACAAAGATGATAATCAACGTCTTCTTCTTCATGGTTAGATTTCACATGGAGGCTGCCCAAGTGGCGATAGATACTTTACTCAACAGAAGTGGATCGGTATGGGTTGCTATAGGTGAGATTAATAATTGTATTTTGGCGCTTCAGATGACTTATTTCATTTGTACTACTCCAGCAATTACATCAACTGTCTATACCAGTATGGGTAGTCTTAGGTCTGTATAGTCCTCTCAGTATAACCGCTATATTCTTGTATAGTCCGCCCTTCAAAAGACGTACTCTTGAATAAACAACTGCCAAGCACTCCTCCTGTTTCATCTTCATCTGAATGAAATGGATGTTCATTCGCTTCTGGTTTTCACATGGATACTCTTTGTTGTTTAGATACATCAGTCTGAAGTGATACAGTCGCAACTCACCGTTGATCTACAGGGAACACTTTTCAGCTAGCCATTGAATCTGTTTGTAATCTCATCGACTCGTTATTTCAATATATTCTTCTTTTACATATGCAGTAATTCATATACTCTTCCCTATTCTATGTCTCTATCAAGCCGTTCTCTCTTCTATTCTTCACGGTTAAACCCTTCTAATCACTACCCCGACTTACTCTTTCACATCCCCTGGTCTCAGGATCATCTACAAGGGCTTACAATGTTACACTACGTTCCACCCTCTCGCTTACATTCTCCTATAACAGTATCCCTCGCAGACTCACTCTCTCACACTCAATCAATAACATTCAAACTTATACAATTATATCCTTCCTTGGTCCTCGTCCTTAGTCCTCATTGATCCACATTCATTTGTCCTCCTTTAGGTCACCTTCTCTCCTCCTTCTCTCTGGTCTCCCTCCCCCCATCCCCCCTCCTAAATCCTCTACACTACCGGTAGGCTCATAATCATCATACTATACAATACATACTGGTGGACTCTTGCTTCCTTTCCTCTCCATCATGAATAAATAAATCATCAACTGCTGCTTTACCGCTTCTTAGCCTGGTCGATGATGGACATCAACAGCGCTGGGTTCTGCAGTAAATCAGGTTGGGTCGTAGCACGTGGGGCGTTCTGAAGACTGGGGTCGTTAAGAAGCGACTTGAGCGCATCCAAATCGGGTGCTTGAGTTGGAACAACTGGTGGCTGGCCCACAGGTGCGTATCCAGGGTGTCCTTGACTCATAGGTGTGTATCCAGGTGCACTCATAGGAGGGTTCTGACCCATAGGAGCTCCCATTGGGCCGGGAGCCCCATGCATAGGTCCTGTAGGAGCACCCATTGGACCAGGACCTCCAATAGGAGCATGGTGAACACCCATAGGTCCTGTAGGTGGTCCTCCAGGAGGTCCAGAGGGAGCATGGTGAACACCCATAGGTCCTGTAGGTGGTCCTCCAGGAGGTCCAGAGGGAGCTCCATAAGGTGCTCCATAGGCTCCCTGCATACCATGTCCCCCCACAGGAGCATTACTATATCCTCCATGTCCACCCAGTGGAGTTACTGGAGCTCCAGGGTAAGGAGGAACAACAGTTGAGGGACCCACAGGAGCAGTCACTGGAGCAACTAGAGTAGGAGCTGCAGCTGTGGCAGGGGTAGGAACCTGAACTGGAGGAGTACTTCTTCTTGTATCAGAGTACCTTCTTCCTTTACTGGTAGTAGCATTCTGTTTGACTCGATCTCTCATAGACTGTCTAGGACGTTTCTTGTCAGCTGCTGCTCCCACAGCCTCTCCTCCTCCTGAGGCTCCTCTCTTTGCAGCTATCTTTCCAACAACATACAGAACCAACAGCAGAGGTCTGGACCGTCTTAGACTGCTCAACTCGACACTGGGATGCACAAGAGACCCCAGCGTATAAGGAGGCTTGTCTTCCGGAGCCAGTGGAATCAAATACGCGTCTTTGACCATCGTCGACCGGTTATGAATCACTCCATACTTTGATCTCGAGTGGAAATACTCATACAACTTATAATACGCCTCTCGATCGGACTCTGACGAATCCGACGGAAGCAAACAAAAGGCAGCCACATCTCGAGTGCCTGCTCCAAGTACCTTACTCAGGTACGGGTCTGCCTTGGACTTGTCCAGACGACCTTCAATAGTGAGAGGTTTACTGGCGTAGAAAATGGATCCCCAGGACACGTTGGGGTCAAAGTGGACGGAGGAAGAGCCCAGATTGAAGGCAGTACATGAAGTTTTATCAAGACCAGCCATAGGAACAGTTCCTGACCAAACAAAGGGAGCTTCAGAGAGTGTAGTCCAGTCATCAGTCTCTGCTTCTCTTGCTTCTCGAGAAACATCGCCCAGAATATCATTCACTTTATCTTCATGGTCAGAATCATGTTCATGGTCGTTTTCATGGTCAGATTCGCCCTGTCCCAGATCGATATCTCGTTTCCATTTAGGAACAATAGGTGAATTGGACGATTTGGGTGAGTGGGAGGGACCTTTTAGAGAAGCTTCGGTATCTGCTCCACTCTTGATATCCTCCATCGCCCCATCAATCTGCTTCCTCGACTCCTTGGCTTCTGCTCCATCTCCATCTCTCTGCTTCTCCATCTTCACTGCAAGATCCACATTATCAATGTAATCTTCATATTCTCCCACAATTTCTTCTCCCTTGTGAGTTCGTCTCAAACGAGGAGCTTCATCCACTACTAGAACAGAATCTCTGATAGCTTCAGCTCTGACTTCTTCAGCGAGTTTTTGAAGCTCAGGATTCATCATTTCCTCCGAAGACATGTGTACCAGCGTCTGAGGAGTCACCTGGCCCGTCATTACACGCATTCGAAGTGTTTCATTCTTGGTATCTCGAAGATTAAAGGACAGAGTTCGGAACTTGTCTCTGTAATTAGATCCGATTTCAGGCTCAACTGTACCGTAAGCATCGTACAATTCCTGTTCAATAGTAAGAGCAAGGTTTTCACAAAACTGTTCGGGAGTGACATCCTTTCCAGGCGAGTATTTCGATGGAGGAACAGACTTGAAGATTCCATTGAGAGCAGAAGCAGCACTTTTCCGCACCTTTTCTGTGATATCATCGATATGACCGACGCGTTTGTTTGTCGTTTTTGAAACACGTCTAGCCACAGGCGATTTCCTAGGCTCGTTCTTCTCCACAGGCTCAATTCCAGGAACATAGGTCGAGTCTGTCTTATCTTCCTTTTCCTCCTGTTCCTTATCCATAGAAGTATCTGCAGCACCCTCCTTAACCTGAGAAGTCTGAGCTTTGGTTTCCTCCTCCTTCGTCTCAGCTTTGGTTTCCTCCTCCTGAGCCTGAGCTTTAGTCTCCTCCTTTCCACTCTTGTCAACACACTGCTTGCAAACGTAATGATCTGGGAGCTGGTCTAGATCATTGGTTTGCAAAACACATTGCGAATGCTGCCACTCCAGGCACTCTTCGCACTCAATCATAATCTTGCCGTCGCTAGGCACGTCTTCGGTAGCGCCACAAGGACATCTCACCACTCCTTCCTCGTCCTTGGCTTTCTTTTTCGGCTTCTCAGTCTTGGTCTTGGAAGCCTTTTCAGTCTTGGGCTTGTCAGTCTTAGTCTCTGCGGGTTCCTCGTACTTGGAATGCCGGCCTCGGGTAGCTCGAGTGGACCGCCGTCGCACGGGCTCCGCTCCTTCTACCTCCATATTGATTACGTACAAAGGTGGTGTGTATTGTAGTGTCTGGAGTGATAGCTGCAGGATGAACATGAGGGTGACAAGTAGGGTAACTTAAACTCGCGTGCAAGGGGATACGAGGTGATTAGTAAGGGAACTAGGACTGAACAAAAAGACGTGATATCAGGGGAATTTAGTGATGGGAAAAACACCATATTGTTTTCTGAAAGTTGGGGGTCACATGATTGACTGTTTTGATCAAAAAAAACACATTTTGCTTTGGTTCACTGCCTTTCTATCCACCCTCAGTTCAACATGCATAGACTTCCATAAGGTGGTTTTCAAGACATGAAGATGGCAAAAATACCCGCCAAAAAAAAGAACAGCTTCTGAGAAGCCGAGCTGCTCCGATACGGGGAATCGAACCCCGGTCTCCACGGTTCTCAACATGAGAGCGTGATGTGATAGCCCCTACACTATATCGGAAGGTGGAATTCGGGGAGAGTTTGGCTTATGTAAGGTTGGGGGAGGGAAATGTGGATTTTGGAAAAGTGATCAAAACCGGGAGAAAAAAGGCCCAGGAAGATATATAGAGCTTTTGAAGCTATAGCCGATGACATAGGCTACAGCTTTATATTTTATTATGAAGAAAAGTTATTTTTTCTTAATTTCATATAATTTCAACAATAAATTAGAATAAATAGGTTAATGGCGTTAATGAGCGCAGTGAAGAGACGGTGAAGGTAGACGGTAAAGGTAGACTGTGAAGGTAGAGTCAGGTAAAGTGTGTTTTTAATGATGGTGAAACGAAAGAATTGAACGTCAAAGATCGTATATCACGTGATCGGTCACATGACCTACACCTCCCACAAGAGATGGGTGTCACAGAACTTTGTGTGGAGGAAGAATCCCTCGGTGGTGACAAAAACCCGCTTGCACGTTTGGCACTTGAATTTCTGGGTGGAAGACATGGCTGAAGGTGAGTGGAGAGTCAGGGAGGAGCTAGGGAGCTATATATATGTTGTGTTTGGTGTTAATGTGCGCATTATTAAGCAAATCAAAACATTGCACAAAGAAAGAGAGGTTGAGGTAGGGCAGTCGGTTACCCTGGTAGATGGAAATAGATATCAATTTCTATCCAGTAATGTCAATATGTATGAAAGAGTTATTGCATATACAGTATTGTATGTATCGTGGCTAATCATACAGGTTAAAATACAGTGTTGAGAGTGTATGGATATCAATTGAGGAGGTTGAGATAAGTCGTTGAGGCTGGTTGTGGTTGTGTAGAAAGGAACAATGGGGCATGTATCAACAAGTTTTCATCAATTGAGCGATTTGGGGCCGGATTGAGGAGTTTTCTTGTTACTGATATTCTTGAGCACTCTACAAGCACCGCACTTATACGAGACTATCGTATGATACTTTTCATGTCATATCCAGGCAGTGTAATTTGATTAAACTGTCCTGATTTACTGCGGTATGACGCTCAGCCACTTGAATGACGACAGTTCATCTCCCTTACAGATAATATTTGTACTTAGCGAGATCAGCATGAATAACAAATGGATGGTTTCTTAGATGCTACAATACGACTTGTACTCCAATTCTAAAGACCTCCCTATCACTTGAAGTGTTCTTCATAGTCTCATAAATAACCCATTCAATAAATAAAATAAATAACGCTGAAGACAGCTGGTACTTGAGCCGTACCGGTGCCAACCACCTCAATCCTCCAACAAGTAGAGATACTTGTCTGTGCAGTTTTTGGCGTGGTCGAAAAAGCCATCGATTGAGGTAAAGACTCCCTTACATTTGGTGCACATGTATCGTTGGACTTGTCCTGACATTGTAGAGTGTGTGAGAAGGAGAAGGGGGAGGGGAAAAACAAGGTGATATATATACATCTGAGTGAATCTGACCAGTCACCTATCAGACACCCCAAACAGGTCACGTTTGTGAAATGGGGCATGTCTTTAATGAGTCTCCATAGATATTATTAGCAGTGCTTTCCTGTACATACTGTTCATGATGATACCCCTGATGACGTAATAAAACACTACCGGTACCGGTATACTTGTACGATACAATGCTCCAAAAATAATACCAGTGAATATACTCCTACTTCATCACGTGACATATATTACCCTACTCGGACCACCCTACTCGGACCCTACTCGGACCACCCTACTCGGACCCTACTCGGACTCCTCCTGCAACACCCATAGAGTGCTTCCTCGACACCATTTCGTGTGTCTGTTAAAAGCGTCAATGACAATGAAGACACATCTGCATTCCGCACACATGTACTTTTCCACTTTGGACGACATGACAAAAAAAATGGTTAGATGAAGTTGATGGAGGGTCAGAGAGGAATGTAGGGGGTTTATAAGGGCTTGATGGGGCTGCCAGTGACCTCAGATGTGTGCGTACTGGCAGAGTAACAAGTCACGAGGGGTCGTACACACTTGGACAAGGTCATTGTATGCACTCCTAGACTTGGAGGGCTCAATACCGTACTCTTTATCTCACGTATACGGTCATAATATGAACGAGATCTTTGTCACCATTCACATTATCTCGTCGTATATCGTCTTATACAAAATATCACCTCCATAGACTCCTATATCTTCTGAGCGTCATCGTACGAGCGTAGGCAGTCATGCTATACACCTTGGTGTTATGATGGACCAAAGTGACTGTTCAGTATGACCTAACGTGACCAGAGCTACGATCAATGAGGCAAACTAGACATCATGGGGCTGACTCATACAGAAGTTGTATTATGTCATTTGAGGTGACAAAGACAGTACCGTACCGGGTACCAGTATTAGACACCAAGTTCAAAGTAGAACAACAACTATTCCACATTATTCCCATCACCTTCCTAACTCTCATCAGTTCTGGTATCGTACAATGAGATGCACCAAAGTTCTTGCGAGATATTATTTTCAGGTATCAGACGTCCCAACTCACCTACACCTCACGTATCAATGCATAATTCGTAATCTATATTTTCAGAGTCCATGTAAATGTTCTGAGTGAACGGGCCATCTTTGTCCATCTGACCAAGTGTCAGCTGTAGTATCAGATATGTATCATGGCGTAGAGTAATGACTGTTAACAACTGCTGTTCCAGAAACTGCAAACCAGCCATTCCAACCAGTCACACCAGTCACATCTAACCTGACATGATATCAACAATGACAACTTCCAGTAATCAGACCAACTCCTCCACCATCAAATCCACTATCTATCCAACCACCCTCAACCTATCCACCTCTCAATGTTCAAGAGGTTTCCGTAACTTCCTCAAACATGCTAAACACTGTTTCCAGTATCACCATACTGTCTCCACTATACTAACATTGTCCCTCCATAAGTAGTCTTAGCTACGCTAGGAACACTTACTAAACGTCATCTCTAAGTCCGTAGCCGTAGAAAACGTTCGCTTCGCTCACGTGTTTCTACTCTACTTCTCACTCATCTTCTTTCCCTCAAAAACCATCGGCTTTGCCTGCTGAGGATACGGCAAAATCTTGACCGCGGTCTTGGAAAAAACATAACTCAGTCCCGAAATAAAAGTCGTGGCTCCAACAAAGTATCCATAGTAAGTCATTCCGACATCAAATGCAGCCATGTCGGCAAAAGTGGCAATAATGGGCTTGCTCATCACCAGACCAATGTACAGCATCTGGAACGCCGTGTTGTACTTGGAAATGGTGGTGGGATTCACCTCAGCACTGGGGATGGAAAAGTCCCAGAATCGGGTAAAAGTCTTGGGAGGAGGTAGGGAAATGTACCGGTAATAAAAGGCACTGAGACCCAGTCCAAAGTCTCGGCCAAGAATCAGAGTAGTCAGATAAACGGGCATTTCTCCGGCAGCTGCCAAACATACGGTTAGAGTGATCATGAGAAACTTGTCTGCCAGAGGATCAATGACAGACCCCACCACACTCTTCATGTCGAATTTTCGAGCAATATATCCGTCCAGCATATCCGTCACGCACGAGTACACAAACAGCGACGTGGCCAGCACCTGTTCATGCTGAATCACAAAGTAGCCAATCAGAGGAGCAGACAGCAACCGAGTGAAGGTCAGAATGTTGGGCAAAGTGTAGAGGTTTTCGTGAATCTCCGAAGGCAACAGAGTAGCAGGTCGTTTCAAAGGGTCCAAATTGAGCTTTTTCAAAACAGTACCAGTAGCTTTCTCGGGTCTCTCAGCAATGGTAGTGTCCTTCTTAGTCAGCTCGGGCTTGGACGAGTTCCATCTCAGCGAATGTTGAATTGCTGCTCTCAGCGGCAGCCGCACACTGGGCTGCAGAATCCGGGCCCGCGAAAGGCCCAAGGCGTGGGGTCGAAGCGTCCGGATCATCTGTTGAGAGATGCTGGTGGTAGATCGAGGTGTTAGTCTGGAAAAAAGACAGTGACAAAATGCCAAACTTTGTCCGAATGTTGGGGAGCTTTGGTTGGGTGGTAGAGGGAGGGGGGTTAGTGGGTGTGTTAGTGGGTGGAAGTGGACAAAAAGTGGTTGGATGAATGTGTAGAGTATGGGGATGTATTTGGTGAAAGAATTTTCGAGATTGGTTAATTTTTGATCGAGTTTGAGGGGGTCTGTATAGATGGAATAAGCCGAGGTAAGATTGACTGTGGGGTTATAATGTAAATGGTATGATGGTGTGGAAGAGGTGGATTAGGGCTTGTGGAGGGGTGGAGAGTGGTTGGGGTGGTTCCAATAGGTCATGTGACTTGGTTTGGCCTTTCAATTTTCAATTTGGACCACTTTTGAGCCATATGAAGGTCGTCTCTTGTTCTACCCACATCTCCCTACTTGGCTTTAGTTAACTTCTACGCCTTCCACTTACTGATCTCAACTATAATGTGAAAATAGCAACCCTCAGTCATACCCCCCAGAACTCATTCAGAATACCCAGAAAGGCAATCATATCTCCTGAAACGTATTCCAACCCGAAACACACAGCCAAAGTCTCATAATATTCCCACCTTCTATTTTTACTGCTCGATCAAAACAGCAACCAACAGCAACTGAGAATAAGACAGTGCCTGAGAGATGTACGATAGACAGGCGCGGAGTAAGTGGCAAAGAAAGATTCGAAAAAGAGGGTGTTTAATGTGCTATAGAGATTTTCGTTTTTCGTTTCTACTTTCTCGATTTTTTCGATTTTTTCGATTTTCTTTTCGATTTTCGCATTATAATCACCTTAAATCTTCTTTTAATCCCTCCAACCTTAAACACACACCAAACGCGTCTTAATTACTTTTCTGTACACGCTCTCTCAACCACCATTCATGACATGAGCCAGGACGAGAATGGAGAAAAAGAACACTCTACACAGACACAGGGGGCTCACGTGACCTCCGCGAATCTGTTTGAGAAGGGAAATACGCCGTTTCGGAGACATTTGGGGGTCACTGGGACAGTTGATTCTCAAGGAAGTCCTACGAGAATTTCCGGAAAATCGCCAAAATTGGTGAGAATTACAAAAGTTACAAAAATCAACTCAACGGGTGGTGAAAAACAGACTCCTTCGTTTTCCACCTCATTTACGTCCATAAATGACCCGAATCAGTCGTCTGAAGTGCTAAAGCACGAGGTTGAAATGCCTAAAGAACCCTCCCCTGAACCTCTTGATGTTCAACAAATTTCCAAAGAGATTCCTTCATTTTCTGCGTCTCTGGCAACGTTCGAAAAGGAGTGGAACTCGATTATTGAAAAGTACTCCAACGTGGAAGATCAAGGAGATATTGTTGATCTAGCCAAGGGCACTATTGTTGAGAATAATGGACATTTGGAGTTACTTGAAGATGAACAAGATACCATTTGGGATTCCATGTTTCCGGAGAAACGAACGACCGAAGACAAGGATGAAGAAGATGGCGTGAAAACAACGTCTGGTCCACCAACTCCGTCGTTACTACAGCAACTGGGAGGTCTTCATAGTGAGTCTGAAGACGAGGAGGAGGTGGAGAGGGTGAGAAAGAAGAGAAGAGTTAGCCTTTGGGAGAGTTTGGGGGAGGATTAGAAGGGCGATACGAGCTACCAGGTGCCAGGCGATGGGGAAACAGTCAGTCAGATGTCTGCTTAGTTTCTGTTTTGGAGGGACTGTAGGGGCTCTGAGAGGACATTCTAGAGCCACTAGACGACAGTATGGACATTACTCTTCAAGTTGTTATATTATTGACCACGAAACGTGAGAAAGATTGCTCTTATCTGGAGGACTCTGGCTACCGGTACTGCTACTTGCTCCATGATCTACTGTTAAACAAGACGTCTTCTCAGGAAGTAAAGACACTCAATGACCACTCCGAGTGCTGGTAAATATTGTTGGCATAATGAGATATAACTGAGGTTCAACCACAATCTCTTCTTCAGCTGGTACATGCTCTCCTGCTGAACGACTCAGGACTACTGCTACTTGTCCTATCTATCTGCTATATCATATTCAATCAAGTGTCCAAGCTCTTCATGACGACTGCTGAAGTGACTTGATTAAGAGATTGCCTTGTGACATGGACTCCTGACATTGACATGAGATTCAAAAATGGCTCAAGGACGTCCCATTCCACTTTCAGGGGTACACAAGGCACACCTACTCCGTACAAGCAAGCAGCCACTCTCCTGATCCTTACTCTACGATGGCTATTAATAACTTCTCACTGAGACCTCACCCCTAAACGTCTTCGCCCTCCCCTAAACGTCTTCGCCCTCCCCTAAACGTCCTCGCTCTCCGGAGATAACACTGGTCCGGTCGGAACTTAGGCAGCTCCGTACGACGCACGTTTTCCTTGTCGCAGCTGTCTCATCACGCCTCGAAACTGTACGCTCTCCAGCACCACCGGCAGAGTGCATACGACCAAGACGTTTCAGGTACATACGAGTGGAACAGGAGAGGTTTCAGGTGAGATAGGGGGTTGAGGAGTGAGCAAGAGATTCATCCCAGGGTGTTCTCAGTGTTGATTTCAGTCACCTGATCGTTCTGGCTATCTTCTTACTATCGGTAACTGTACTGAAAGGTTGCACACACTGTAGTTCTTTCCAGGAACTCTACAGTCAAGTCGGTACTACTGGTAAAAGTAACTCCTTCTTTTCTTCGGTAAGACTTCCAGGCAGCTCATGTGCTCGACAATGCCTGGTGTCTTAAAAGAGAGGTCTTGCAAAGCCCTGTCGCTCAAAATAGAACAGCTGACTTGAGACGTGAGACGTGAGACTTCAGGCATGGTATGGATGCAATAATTACATGTTCGAGATGTTTCCGACACACTGTTACAGAACAACTACCAGGGTGCTCCGTACTCCAGTAAAAAGTGCTTTTGCTACAGTTACAGAGCTGTTACATAATAATATCAGAAGACGGCATTGTCGTATGTAATGTACATTTGTTTCTGATCTGTACCAGGTACGGTACTTGTAACACTAGTGTAGCAGTAGATCGTTTGCAGCGGAGTGTACAGTAAGCATTCAGGAGGGGAGGTGTACATACTCAGTTAGGAGAGCCAGCCCCCACATTTACAAGTTCATTTGAAGTCATTTCGAAGTCAATTTCGAGTTCATTTCAAGTCCATTTACACAAGGGAATCGTTTTCGTTGTCTTCTCGTTGTTTCTCGTTGTCTTCTCGTTGTCTTCTTCTCTTTGTCCTGGTTCATGTCACCTACAGTATCGTACACCCCACAAGTACCCCAAAGACGGCTCGTATTGGTTCTTTTGAGGTCGTATTCCACTCCTATTCGAAGACTGGCTCGAAAATAATACCGGCGACTCATCTGAAACATGTTAACTTGTATTCCTGTATGAGTGATAGGGGTTGAGATATCCCTGATTCAGTGTACACTATGTACAGTAAAACACCACCATCAAAACCGAAAAAAGGAGTCTTGTAACGCGAGGAAATCGTAAAAGAGTATAAGCTAGTCGACTAATCGACGTGAAATACGCTACCAGTAGCGGTAGTTTCCCACTAGTTTTCCACTACCTTGAGTTTCCATATGACTATTCCACAACCACCTGTTCCAACCACCCGTTCTTAGATGTCTTACTTTACAGTCTAAGCTAAGTGTAAGGATACACTTTAGAGTTAGAGTTTCATCCGGGGTTAGGGCTTGAGGTTGGGAGTTTGTGAGCAGAATGAGGACAGGTGTTCTCTTCCTCATACTGCGCTTCCAACTGGATATTGGCTAACCTAGGTGAGTTCTGACGAGACGAGAAGGAGATGATGATGGAATTAATG
>ULGT01000002.1:1970901-2032555 GCA_900519025.1 Yarrowia porcina
ACACTTTAGAGTTAGAGTTTCATCCGGGGTTAGGGCTTGAGGTTGGGAGTTTGTGAGCAGAATGAGGACAGGTGTTCTCTTCCTCATACTGCGCTTCCAACTGGATATTGGCTAACCTAGGTGAGTTCTGACGAGACGAGAAGGAGATGATGATGGAATTAATGATGTTAATAAATGATACTGCGCTTCCAACTGGATATTGGCTAACCTAGTTTCGTACCCTTACACTAAGAGAAGGTACTGCTAAGAGGAGACGGTACGCTACCAGAACGTTACCAGAGCCTACCAGACGCTACCAGAAGGCTACCTGGTATTGAGGCACTACAGATGAGGATTCTTGTTGAGCAGTATTGAATCTACGTGTAAGAGTTTTACCTGTACACTTCCTGGATGTACGGAGTACTTCCTCTAAGAAGTTGTATCATGTGTCGTACATACTGGTATTGAGTCATGTTAGTAGCTCTCTCTTACCCGCTGACCCCACGTATATCGAGAAAACGACCACCTCTGGGGTCCCATCTCATCGGCTAATATTGCCAGGCACTAGGAACCAGTATTATACAGCTTCTGTGCCGATCATTCCGGTTTCAGATTCCGGAGTCGTTGAGCATGCCTTATTTGGGGAGAAAAGTGGCCCAAAAGAGACGCGGAAAAAAGCCGCAGGCTCCGAATACGACTGCCTCCGGCCCCAACCGTTTGCTTCTCTCTTTTTCCGCTCTGTCACACCTGTCCCAAACGGTCAAGCACACAGCTCTAACTACAGCTTCAAAGATAGCGCTCAAGGTTGAGCTGGGACCGCATCGTACGTCACTCCTTGTTACAGTTGCACTGCTAACAGATATTATGTATCAGAGGGGCGGGAAAAGCAATTAAAAGGAATTTGGGAAAATGCTTGAAAATAAACGAACAAAATAGCTCAAAAATCACGCAATGATCGCACCATTTATCTCATCTTATTGCACTCTTCCGATCACCATTAACAGTTCACTATCATCCACGTCTCCACTTACCCCTTCGTTCCCAACTAGGTTGCAGGCTCGCCCGATGCGGTCAATAATTATGCGGGTGCCCTGAAAGGGGATGCGGGTGGAAAAGACGCTAAAGGAAGAATGTTGACGTCACATTTGAGGTGGAGATAAGAGGAGGAGGGGGTGGTTTGATAGGACCGATAAGAGTGGGTAAATTTGGGGAAAAATACGGTATTTTTTAATTTCATTTTTCGCACATTTTTCTATCATCTCCTTCTCCTCCTCGCTAATCTACAAGTATTCACAACTTGCGTCATCGCAACTAACTTCCACACTAAACTTCAAACTCTAGGCACAACATGTAACAGATGTGCCTGGCTATCAACTTTAAAACCAACGCGAAACGCGAAACAATTGGATTGTCATGCTGTCTACCTGCGTAAGTCTGGCAGGGGTCTAGAGGCGACCGTACGTGGGCGTGATCGGACGGTCTGGTGGGGGTGGTTTTCAGACTGGTTTTGAGACGCTTTTTCATTTCACTTTTTGTGCTGCTGCAAATGTGAGACTTTGCCACTGGGAATATTAATACAAAATAAAATATAAAAAATAATAAAAAATAAAAAACCGAAATTCCGGGGAAGAGGAGCCCGAAATATTACCACCAGAAATCACCTGATCCAGGAACGGAGCAGGCACCAGGAACAGGTAACGAAACGAGCGCAATCGAGCGGAAACGAGCGCAGACGAACAGGCACATTACATGAGGACATTTCCACAGGTGGACATTTCTACAAGTACAGCTGACAACATTGATATGTAAAATCGATAATAGATAAATAACCGCGGACGGCTGTCTGCTGCTAATCAGAATAGCTGGCTCACCATACCGCTTGTATGGCTCGCTGCGCGACAATAAATACAAACCCGGCGACGCCAGCGTTACCAGGTTTTCTTGTAGTAATCCTCCCACATTTTCACGTGAACTTCAATCACGTTGCGATCGAGATCCGGGTACATGTTGTACAGATGGTCGACCATCTGGTCGATGGATCGGCACAGGTGGTGGGTTCGCACGTGCACCTGGGCCACCTTGTCGTGCTGGTCAGACCATTTGACTGCCATTTTGTGGGTCTGTTTTTGTGTAAAAACTGAGAAGAAAAAAAAAACTGGGATTGGTTCCTGACGGAAATGCAAATGCAGAGAGGGGATGCGATGTTCAGTAGCTGGCACAAGGAGTGGGTACCAGAGACTAGAAAGCAGGAGAAGGGTAGTGTTGGGGGGGGAGAGGGTTGTGTGTGCGTTTGAGGAGGATGAGTTGTTGTTTGGAGAGTGTGAGTGTAGAGTTGTAGTGAGCGTGGGGGATCGTATATATATACTTCTGTTTTTTGTCATGTGGGGCTTAACCTCAGGGGGAAAAGGTTATTCTGGCGCCGGCTTTTCGAAAATCAAAAAGGAACGTCAAAAATAAAAAAAATAAAAAAAAACCATCCGGCGTGCATAAGACTCGACACAAGGCTTTGTGTGTGTGGGCCGGGAGAGAGAGTGCACAAGCAGGCACCAGGAGGCAGACAGAGAGAGAGAGAGAGGGAGGAGAGAGAGCTGAAACGTCAGAGCGAGGTTTGGGCAGAAAAATTAGTCTCCTGTTTCACCTCAGAATATGGGCAGTTGGGGGGCATAAAAAATGGTGTGTGAGTAAAGCGAGGGTACAGTGAAGTGAGGGTACAGTAAAATGTACAGCACGTGATATACGTGTTTTTCCATCTTTTTGATGTTCAAGTTTCGTCTCCACTTTCTCCTTCACCAAATGGCCCTTCATTTTCGCTCACGCTCCACTTGTTCCATGCATGTGTGCCTGTCAGTCACTTGGCTTTTTGGCTCTTCTTTTTGGCTAACTTTCTGGCTCCTTTTGGCTCAACTTGACTCACTCCAACTCTGGCGCTTTAGGGGGACTGGGTGTGTCAGAATGAGAAACCTCAGGCAGAAATAATAATTGGGGTTTGGCGGGAAAAAAAGAAATAAAAGGGAGACTGACGCGATGGACGCGATATAGAGGGACGCGAAAAGAACCTCTTTAGTGACAGCCCGGTTGTCGTGTCTGATATCGTGTCGACAGTCGAGTTTGACACTTTCAACACTGCGTTTCAGCAGTATGGACCAGTCAGAACGTGATGACAAAACGACAAACCAACGAACAAACCAGACGAACAAAAACGAGAAAAATGGTGAACATTTAATCGGTGGCTACTGTGGCTACGTTACAGTACCGCGCCTGTACTACACCCCACCTTATGATACAATTGATTAAATAAAAATTAATGGTTAATGTTCTGCTGTGCGATCCGTCTCCGCTCTAAAAAAGGCCCTTAGTTTCTTCGTTTCGTGTGCCTTGCTTTTCCCTTATTCTTCACATGACCCCCTTCCAATACTTGACTCGTTTGAGCACAAAGGAAAACTCGTGGCCAGGCAGGTGCGGCATGAGAGTCACCGCCGACGTTTCGCACGTTTCGCCAATGTTGAGCTCCACGTAGTTGGCCACAATCTGATCTTGTTCGTATCCCCAGGCCATGATGACTAAGTGATTGCTGTGCGTGTGTGAGGCGTGTGTGGTGGTTGTAGCTGGGCTGCGTTTGTGTGCTGAGAGCTGTGGGTCTCAATTTCGGTGTGATTTTCTGTCTGGGGCCCAAGGTCTGATCCGTTCCTCTATATATACATCTTATGGTGGCTGGCCAATGCTGATACAGCCCTGGTTTGGGTTTTTACCACACTGGTATAACCCCAGTTTGAATAATATAATATCGCTCGTTTTTTTTTAGCATTTGTTTTCACAGCCTTTTTGGAATCGCGTTGGAAGACATTTGGGCCCCGGAAATGGATAGGGCGCTACTGCCAACGCTACAGCCGGCCCAAAACGCGCCCCGGATTCGGAATCGGCGCAGAAAAACCAGCGCTTTCAAACGCCGTCTAGCTCCGCGCCAAAAGTCCCGCCCTCGCTTCTCAAACACTCTCCTCCACGCCGATCTCAAAGGCCACTAATTTTGACTTTAGTTGGTGTAGTGTTCCACAGGGAGAGAGCGCCTGTGTGTGGGAGACAGAAGGGACTGTTTAAGCAACTTTGACTCCAAACATGTGGATGGATCCGAGCGTGGTTGTTTTTCAGGGGTAGGCTCAACTCAGACATGGGAATCGGCCCAGATCTGTCTTCCAAGCACCAATGTTGCTACCACATTGCTTTTTCACAAAATACTCGTATCCCCCATCAGGTTGCCGATTCTGATACGACCCAGAAGATCCGGTTTCATGAAATTCATAATGGTGCATGGACAGACAAGCGGTTAGCGGAGCCGGGCACCTACCAAATGCCCCCAAAAGGGTCCTCTGGGGTATTTCTGAGACTAGCGTTTACCCTGACGTGAGGAAAAAAGTGGAGTGGCGTTTTGTAGACGATCCAGACGTGGTAGAGACATGGGGAAAACACGACAAGAATCAGCAGAGCTGACTGCTTCGAATGAAACATTTTGCACGCCAATCGCACGCCAATTGACGATTCTGGACTCGGCCACATTTCATGCAACCGCGCACTGCGGACTGTATACGGTATAATAAAGGCCGTTATTATCGGCTAGTTTTAGGGCGGGTTTTGCCCTGGAAAACTTTGGAGCCTGTGATTTTTTTGTGGCCTCACAAAGCAGCCCTAAAATCTCGCAACTGATCCACGCTTTTTTTTTTCAGGCCCAACAGCGAGCCCCTGAAACACTGACCCCCCGTTTCAACAGTTTCAAGGCTAAACCAACTTGGTTTGGCTTTTCTGCATGTCTGAGAAAAAGACTGTACGCCACTGTACAATAGAGTTTGGTGTAGAAACGTATATAAACCCGCGCACACCCACACCCAGTTTTCTTCTCTAAGTGACGTATTCCATAGGATCATTTCTATAGGACATGTCTCTCATGACTTCTTAAAAGAAGCCACTCATTCAAACTTGGTTGATGAGATAGAACCTGCAAACCCCAGAGTGAGAATCTGTTTGCTTGACTGTTTGTCCTTGTGACTCAGTCATCTTATTATTCCCGGCGCGTAAAGCGTTCAAGGAGCGATGATCTTGTCCCTTTGTTTGAGCCTCTCCGGAGGAGTGACTTAGGGTGGGTTTGTATGGCAGTCTGACAAGTTCCTAGAGTATTCTTTAGATGATAGAAATAAATGGTAAGAAAGAATATTGTCGCTGAAGAGTAGGTTGTCGAAGGTAGACTGTATAAGATCTCAACAGTACCTGGTAGAGACCGTTATAGATCTCAATCCCTTATCTCCCGTATCTTTCGTATTTTTATTTTTCTGCTTTTTTGATTATTATTTCAGTTTTTGATGTGAAAAAGCAAACACTCATAAAAGCCATAAAATTATTAAAAGCCGAGAAAAGAAGCCAATAGCAGATTTCTAAGCATTACGCTGTTGTTTTATCACATTAGGAAGCCCCTATCTATATTATCCAGCTTAGTAAGCGTCGAATGAGCGACTTCCAATGATTGAAAGCGGAAACCGGTATAGTTCGAGTTCTTGAAAAGCCCAAGACACAAGTTCTTTAAGCGACTGAAGCACTTAAAGCACCTAGAACGTCTCCTCCATTCCAACAGGAGCTTCCAGAGGTGTTTCGGAGGTTAGGAACGCTTCAAAGAGCTTTAGTGAGCTCCAAACAAGACTTTCAGAGCTTCAGAAAGCATCTGAAGAAGTTCTTAAAGCACATAGAACACCTTCAGAGACCTTGAATCGTTCTAAAAGCTGTTTTCACAATCACGTAACTACTCTACTCTCACGTGACCTACAGTTTTCCCCCCCTTCTCATAGTATACAATCAATTTGCGGTGGTGCAACTAATAAATAATGTTCTTAGTCCCCGTATTCGATGACTACTTTTTGTAGCCTCGCTTGGCCTCGTCCGACAGCCGCATACTTTCCTTGATGTTGAAGCCTCCCGTCAACAGCTGCTGGATCTGCTCAAGGTCCATTCCTGACGTTTCAGGGTACAGGAAGAAGACAAAGACTTCTCCAAGGGCACACAGACCAGCGTAAAAGGAGAAAGTACCGGTAGGAGTAATGTTTTCCAGCATGGTGAGGAAAGTAGAAGACACTACCAGCGAACCAGCCCAGTTGGTAGCAGTAGCCATACCTGTTCCCACTCCTCGAACAGAGATGGGGAACAGCTCGGACTGCTGCCAGGGCACATTACCGATACCGGTAGCGTAGAAGGCAACGTAGACGAGCTGGGCAACAAGCACAACGTAGGCCCATCCGGAAATGTGGTTCTTGTCGAGCTCGTGGTTGGGGTTTTGTTCCTTTTGCTTGTCGAGGAAATGGAAAGCAATGGCGTTGACTACTAGACCCAGCGACATTCCCCAGATGGTTCCGAGGAGAATTCGTCGCCGTCCAATTCGATCAATCACCATAAAGGCGACAATGGTGAAGACAAAGTTGGTTCCAGCAACAATGATGGACACGGCAGTAGCGTTATCAAAGCCGACAACCTCAAAGATTGTAGCAGAGAAATACATGAGCGAGTTGAAACCACAGAATTGCTGGATTCCCTGCAGTCCACAGGCAATAATGAGAGCTCTGAGGTTGGAAGGAACAAAGTACAGCTCTCTCATGGTGTTTTTAGCTCTCTGGATAGTGGTCAGTCCAGACTCCTTGTAAGCGTTATGAAGCATGAGTTCATGGAGCTTTCTGTCGAGCAGAACGTCGTCATCGGTAGCATACGTCTTGGCCAGCACTTTCTTGGCCTCGGCAATCTTGTCCTTTCGAACAAGGAATCGAGGAGTCTCAGGCATGAAGACAAAGATGACCATTTGCACAAAAGCAGGCACCATTGACAGACCGACGAGAATTCGCCATCCCTGGTGCACATGGGCCATACCAGCTCCAATACCGTAGGCTACAAGCTGTCCTCCAGTAATGGCTAGAACGTTGAGAACAACCAGACGGCCTCGAATTCGAGTAGGAGCCAGTTCGGAGATGTAAAGAGGAGCACACAGAGACGCAATACCCACTCCCCATCCCATCACAAACCGTCCTCCAATCATGGTCCAAACAGCATGAGCTCCACACTGAATGGCCGCTCCAACCAGGAACAGAATGTTGGCAAAAGTGATGACCCACTTTCGACCAAAGAAATCACACAGAGCTCCGGCAATCACACCGCCCAACAAAGCTCCCAACGACGTGGAGGCTGTAATGAGCTCCTTGTCTCCGTTGGAAAGAGCACGTCCAAGATCCTCCTTAATAACAACCAAAGCTCCAGACACATAACCCGTGTCGTATCCAAACAGAAAACCCGAGATGGAGGCCAGAGCAACAAGCACAAACACAAACGGCGAGATTTTCTCCGCCTCCAGGTTGCCCTCGGTAATGGAGCCTGTAGTTTCGTCTCGAGTACTGGTGCTGGTGAGCCCTCTCATGATATGGGTCCCCTCATCGGCACTGCTTCCAGACGACGACTCGGAGGTCGTGATCTGGCGGTTCTTGTCCAGCGACATTAGTTCGATTGAAGTCAACGTGGGAGAGTGAGAGATGGAAGATGTCGAGGTGTATTTTTTTTGGTTTATTTTACAAGTAATGTACAAGGCTAGTTTGGCCAACTAAATGAGCAGGGTGCATGCTAGCTAAAGAGGGGGGATGTGAAAAAAAAGAGAACAAGAGAGCAGTCACGTGACCAGAAACACAACAACCAACAATATATACTGCTACCTAGCCACCAGATACCACTCCTACTCTCCTCTAGAACCCTCACTTGCTACTTTGCCTTTACGTAAAAAAGAAATAAGATTTCGCCTCTCGAAAAGTTTTTGGCACCCCCAATTATCCGCCCAAACGAGACGAGTGCACAAACCTACTTTATGCGTGGGGGTAGGCGAGAAGGATTGGTATGAGGTGAGAGAGGAGACTTGAGAGGTGGTCATTGTCTTTTTAGAACATTTTTATTCGTTTTTTCTGATTTTTTCCCGGCCACTTATTCACCCCAACAAATTCTCACAATTAACATTACGATCGTCTATAGCCGTTTGTCCCGTCCAGCCGAAAGACGGGTGCAACCCCAAGCTCATCGAGTACATACAGAGCGCAAGATGTGAGCTAACCAAGCTGTCTGAGCGAGAGATTTGTGATTGGCTGAATGACTGAGCTGTTGCTGGGGTGATCCACTCTGTATTGGCGTTGTAGTGTTAGCACTGTACGATACAATACCATCTCCTCAATCGTCTTAGCACATCCACACCCTGTCAAGTCTCAAAGGTGCATTGCAGTCTCAGCCACGTCATTGAGGGGAGCACGGCGCGAGGGCAGAGGTCGTACGAGTCTTGCGGAACTGTGGGGTATGTTTTAGAAGTGTTGCTTCGTGGTTAGTGGTTGCCTCGAGAGACGTGGTTGCCTCGAGAGAGACATGGTTCAGAGGTATGACTGAGAAACTAGAATGTGAGCTTTCGTACGGCGTAAACAAGTGATTCTGTAGACTAATTGGAGGGGCTGCTACCATATGAATGGTGGTGCTTCGGTCCTTCTATTCTTTGTGGATGTCCTCTATGCAGACTCTTTTCTAGAATGTACGTCTATGTCTTCTCATGGATAGTGAAGACCATAGGCTGGAGTAATGGTACAGTACCTACCACAAAACCTCATGAGTTCTCAGTTTACAACCTCATGAGTTCTCAGGTTTATATCGACCGTGCGATTAGTACTCTTGTAGAATAGCTCCCTGCACTTCTCTATGACTACCAGGTACATGCCTCCTCTGAGAGAGACTTGATGATACTGGAGACAATATAGGTGAAGAGTGGGTATATGGAGTTCTAATTCTCACCAATAGGAGAGATCACACATTGCTAAAGTTCCTACTGTACTTGTAGGAACTTTTCATTCGCATATCACCGGTACGGAGTACATACATCTCTACTGTGTACAGTACTCTTAGCAATGATGCTCCAATACAGAGAAATGTACAAGTAGAAAAAGTCCTTCAATTTGAGATCTACAAAAGCGAGAAGTTTCTTGTAGAAAAGCGGTCACTTGTAGGTACAGGATGATATTTATACAGTTTGTTAAGTGTACTTATTGGTGTTCCCATGGTACATCTTCTAGAACCAACGTACAGTACTAGGGAAAAGTGTGCTAGACGACATAAAATTGGAAAGAAAGAGATACAAGCAAGTTTGAGATAATACATATGATCATTGGCTCTCGCTCCATCTTATCAAGAACTTCCTATCGTTCTAGGACTTATAACAACCAAGTTGTGATCCTCCGTTAAGAACCGTACCATGTTATTTCCATAGAATACCCTGTATTATTCGAAGAGAATGATACATACAAGTACAAGAAATGGTACTCTACATTCTTGGACATAAAGTATTTAGTTCGACACTTCTCCTTTTCGTTAGATACGCTTCTTAGTACCAATATTCTTCATATTACGATATGGTATCTACAGTTACATAGTTTCTGGGCCTCCAATAATGACTAGAAAGGAGCTAAAACACACTCTGGCACTCGTTCAAGTACTCCACCCCACACCTCCAAATCTACACTTCCATTTCTCTATATTACAACTCCTGCAGTCTCTTTGCTGCTCCTTCGGCGGTGATATCTCTCTGGGGCATTCCTAGCATTTCAAATCCGACCTGGAACTTCTTGACTGACGCCGATCTCAGTAAAGGAGGGTAGAACAGCAGTCGAAGATGCTCATAAGGACAATCTTCCACATCAACAAAGGACTGATGAATACCCATAGAGTAAGGGAACGAAGTATTGAAGAGCTTGTCGTATTTTTTCGTGAGCACGGAAATGGAGTCTGCGAGATCCTTAACCTGCTTCTCAGTCAACTTTTTGATAGAAGAAACTCTCTCCTTTGAAACAATCATGGTCTCAAAAGGCCAAACTGCCCAGTAAGGCACAACCACGAGAAACGAGTCGTTTTGGTACACGATTCGCTCGTTTTTCGACATTTCAAGCTGCACGTAATCCACCAGCAAGTCTCTCTTCTTGTCATCCTTGTACTTTTTCAAAGAATCGTACTCCATCTGGGGCTCTTCAGGAACAACACTAGTATTCCATACCTGACCATGAGCATGAGGATTAGAACAGCCCATAGTTGCTCCTTTGTTTTCAAAGATGAGAGAGTACTTGATTCCGCGTTTCTGGGCCTCAGCGTACATTTTCTGCCAAGTTTCAATCACTTTTTCAATCTGCTCAACAGTCATTGTAGCAAGAGTAACATTATGTTTAGGAGAGAAACAAATGACCTGACAGTATCCAAAGACGTCATCCTTTCTAAGAAGCTCATTTTCGATATCAGACGGCTTACTCTGCTTAATATCAGACGACTTACTGTGCTCCTTTTCAGCTTCAATCACATCTTCCACCTCCTTTGTCTTTTCGAAAACAGCACTGAAATCGTTCTCGAAAACAAAGGTATCCTTGTAATCCGGGTTCATTTCGCCGTTGATACGAGCGTTTCGAGGACACAAATAACACTTGTCATCGTACTCGGGCTTTGTATCTTTTGTGGGCTCTTCTTGTTGTCCCTGCCAAGGACGCTTAGCTCGATGAGGAGACACCAACACCCAGGATTGCCGTAAGGGGTTGTATCTTCTGTGAGGAATGTCTGAGGCCACCAGAGTCATGTTTTGGACGGGTTGTAGGACGTAGATCAGCTCCGAAAGAGAGACAAAGCGGGTCTAAAATGTCATCGGGAAAAAGCTGGGGTTTATCCGGAGACGAGGTATAATTGGACTAGAGTTTGGAGATGGAGGGGGGAAGGAGACAAGAATAATTGAGTACTAAAAGCATGTTATGACGAAAAGAATAGCTGGAATCGATTCAGAATAGTCGGTTTCATCGATTTACCACTTTTAAATCTTCAATTTCGGCCACTTTGGACGTTTTAAAAGGGTCCTGTTTTGATACTCTCTGCAGCTATACATTTCATAAAACGTTGCTATTACATCTTTCTCTGCCAGTAAACAAGAGGGACAACGGTGTTAGTATGTACTGTAAACACGTTTTACGAAGAAGGGAGTCTGTAGTTTCTAGTCACGTGACTGAAAAACTGGTCCAGTAGTGGATCTATGGGGTTTAAAAGGTGCTTAATGATAGGACCTCCTTAATAGTTCATTTAAGACTCCATAATTGGTCAAAAAACATTTATTTTTGCTCAAACGACTTCCACTAGTAAGATAGAGCGTTTTTTGTCGCTTTCCCACCTCCATACCCTCACTTTTCACCCATTCAACAGCTGCATATGACTGCTCACATTTCCATCTCACTTCCATCTCACTTCCATCTCGCTTAACAATAAAGTTGGTGTTGAAATATATGGAGACTGTAAGGGGAGTGTTTAGGGGAAGTGTTTGAAGAGATGAATATGGGATATTTTTAAACGGAAACCAGCTCAACCGATATAATCAACAAATTTCAACACACATATATCTTTAAACTTTCAAAATCCAGTTATTTCAACCACTTTATCTCCCCCCTTATCCTCTCTCGTTATCTCCATGCATAAATCTCACGAGCAACTTTCATCATCTTTCTCACATCACACAACTCATCCAAGATGGCCAAAAAACCCACTAAACCTATGGCTAAGGGAACCAAAATAACCGCCTTTCCATGGCCAAAAACCCTGCTTGACAATGATCCCTCGAAATCATACGCTGTGCATACCGAGACGATTCTCAAGGACCAGATTTACGTGATCCATGGATTCTTACCTGCCAAAGTGTGCAAAGATCTGGTTCAGACTATTGTCAAGACTGACGCTGACGATTCGCACTCGTTCAAAATGGAGACTACTCCGCTCACTAAAAGACGAGATTATGCTGCTAGAGTCAATGATAGAGGAGCAGTACAAGATACAGGGATCTGCAACTACCTATGGCACCAATTAGAGCCCATTTTCGAGTCTGATCCTGAACTGTCAGAGTTCAAATCGGCGTACGGACTCAATCCCAACATCAGAATGTACAGATACACTCCGGGACAGTTTTTCGACCAGCATTATGATGAAGCTGTGAGATGTGTGGTTGGATCTACAGCTTGTACAACTAGATGGACGTTGTTATTGTACCTTTCTGAGTGTCAGGGAGGCCAGACAATGTTTTATGAGGAAGGAGGAAAGTCATATGAAGTGCAGCCCACCAATGGAAGTGTGCTGTTACATAAGCATGGAGAAGATTGTTTGTTGCATGAAGGAAGAGAGGTCTCAGGAGGAGAAAAGTGGATTCTCCGGTCGGACGTTGCCTGGGGGAATTAGCCAAAGGAGAGGTTACGAGCATAATTTCTTTTCGGCCGTTTATGACGATTTGAACGATAGGAGGGATTACAGAAACAGCATATGGATGATGAAGAAGGTCAAATGAGATGCCAGAATTGTGCCAGGAGCTTTTCTAGACCACGAGTGTCTTTATATTGACCATTAACGACAACTTCTTTCAGGAATGGACTCTTTGAGTGCCATTCAATTCTCTTGACAGTACGAGAACGCACTCAACTCGACGAAAAACGACTTCTGAAGGAAGAAAATCAGTTCAGAATGCTCACAGGAGCTTCAGGACTACTTCGGTATAGCTCTTACAAGTGTCAGCTTCAAATTGACATCACTAAAAGGGCTCAAAGGTGGACTAGTCTCCTAAGTAATCTACTTGATGAGTAGTGAGACACTTGTTCAACATTTATCATCGCTCTGTGACATCAATCAGCCAACACCCGATAACACGTTCTTCCCTCTGTTTGTTGTTGTCTCAAAATATATTCCTGAAATATTCGCACATTGTAAAAAATACTATCATCGAGAGATCCTGTCTTAGTAATAGCAACACAACATGTCCCGACTTAGGAGATGTAGAAATGATCCGATTTTCATTTTGAAAGTCTTAAGTTGCTAAACCCGCCAACCTGAACAAAACGTACTCTTCAGATTTCCTCTACCACCTCTACTTCCCCCTCTAACTTCTCTCCTACTCCATCTTGCTCCCAACTCTATTGCTTCTTAACGGGGGGTGCGGGTATGTCATCATGCAGCATTTCTGCCTGGGATAAATGGTCCCATATAACCACTCTTCTGACTTGCCACACTACACTTGTAAAGTCACCGAACTACACAAAAACAACATACAACATGTCACAAAACCAGCAGGCAGCACAGCCGTCGTCGTCACGCACCCAGGTGATTGAACGGGAGGCATCACCCGGAGTTTTGGAGGTCAGAGGAGCAGCAGATGACGAAGACTCCAACGTTCGATTCACAGAGGAAGTGGTGGACAACGAACACATGGACAAGAAAAAGTCGAAAATCTGCTGCATCTACCATCCTCCGGCCGAGTTTGGAGAGTCTTCTGAGGAGGAATCGTGTGGTTCTGACGACTCTGGACCCGAGTCCGATGAAGGCGATATTCCTAACGCTCGAAAACCCAAGAAGAAGAATAAGGGCAAGTGTGGAGGACACAGAGACCCTTCTCCCAACGCCTACGAGCGAAAGCCCAAACCCAAGAAGAATTAGGGAGTAGGAAAGAGGTAACGATTGCATGCATTATGGAAGATATGAATTGATATGGTGATAGGAGATACTTGTACAGTACGATGGGTTGGTGGTGAGACAAACAGCGGCAGTAGTAGTATTAGAAAGAGGGTAGAACAGTTTTATTCTGTTTATTGGTGTAATAATTGCAATTTTGTAGTTCTGTAGTTGAAGTTCTGTATTGTATATCTTCCTCGTGACTAAGCCATACTATTCAAATAAGGTTTTGATCTCTCCATGGTTGACATGGTAAAATGAAGTCTCATCAACCAGCATCCGACAACACCACATCAAATGTCGAGACTGACCAACACAGATGTGAGTATGACGAAGAAAGAACAAACCGAAACTGTTGAACCGCTGTCAAATGGATTTGTCTGCTTACTAAGATCATCACTGCTCAGATCTACTGACTATGGCGCTCTCTCAACCCATGTCTTCCCTTCCTAACACAGTTCATCTCTCAGCTGAAAACGGCCTTTGAGGGCATTGCCAGCAAGGAGAAGAAACACTCGCTCTATTTCACACAAAAACGGCTCAGTCCCGCCAACGTGGAGCCCGAAGAGTCGACAAAGGAGTATCCTCTGTTGATCCGAGTGGCTTACACTACTGGAGGCAAGAAGACCAAGCTGACGACCGAGGTGGATCCTTCCAATCTCGACGAGTTTTGGAAACAGTACACGGACGTGATGAAGGCCGGTATGGCGCTCAAGAAGAAGGACAAGAAGCGAAAGCGAAAGTAGTGGTTAGGTTAGGTGGAAAAAGGAAAAAGGACGTAATGAATGATATGGATTATGATAGGAGGGAATGGAGGGAATGGGCTGATAGTGCAGGGCTATTGAGATCTACGGATTTGGTGTGATTTGGAGGTGATTTTTGAGGGTGTAGTTTGGTGCAGGGAAGGTGTGGGATAAACGAAGAGAGGTGAAGGGAGTAAAGAGGAGCTATGATGTGGGTCAGAAGATGGACACATGACTGTTTTACGGAGTAATGTAGTGCTGAACTTCTAATTCATCAATTAGCTTGGTATTGGTAGATGTGTATAGCGTGTCAAGTCAGTTAGGTAGACTTGTGAATAAGTAAGTTGAACATATACAAGTAGTGATAAATAAACACGTTGTATTGACGTTACAAGGGCTATAGAGACGCTCCAAGACTTCCTTAACCAAAAGTTCTCATTTTAATGTTTACACTTGATGAATTGAGTCTCTACTGCTATAACGATGAAGGGCAAGTTCACTTGAAGTGTTATTCAAGAGTATACATAGTGACTTAGACTCGAAATAACGATACCTATAGCAGCTCAAAAAAGTATTAAGAGCTTTTTTGTCTTTGATTTTGCTTTTTTGTCTTTGATTTTGCTTATTACATCGTGAATGGTGTTGTTAAGTGGCTCCCTCTTAGATCAATGCTACAACGACTTCATCGAGAGCTCATATAACCTGAAGGACTTGAAAAATCAAAGAGAAAAAGAGTCTTGAGTTGATATACTGACTTCAACTAGCAGATTCAGTGACTTATATACAGATACTAGACATCATGCTACAAGTACATAACTGTATGTTCATAAGAGCCGTATTACCTCTCTAAGAAGCCCGAAATGAACCATTTCCATTGATCCGAGTCATTATCAACACTGAAAACTGCCAATGATCAACTTCCCACCTCTACCGACCAATTATGTTACACGATAGCCGCCAACCTCCACCTTCCTAAACTCCTTTCATCCGTACAAGTGCCAACAATCTCATTACTAATACCCGTATAACCAATAATACTACCTGGTGCAATCTCCGTCCACTCCTGCGTCTCTAATTTCACCAACCAGCTCCAAATATTTCCAATTTCCATCAAATCAATCATATGGCCCCCACATGGAAATGTCCCAACCCCCACACATAATATTCCCCAGCTATAATGTGAAATTAGACTGGTCCTGCACAAGAATGCAGCCATGCGGATTTGCCCACCCGTTGTAGAGGAGGGAGTATTGAACTGAAGAGAATAAAAAGTAGATAGAAATGTTCCTTAGACCTCTAAGAATAAATCTATCCACTAAGAAACCTTTTATCACCACCACCTCCCCCTCTATACCCCTATTTACCACTCTCCATCGGAATCCGCCAAACTTAGCTTGCTTGGCATGTACCTGAAGTTAAACTGTTATCGTATCGACAATCATTCTGGGCCGAAATACTACTCTGCAAGTTGACGACAAGAGACAAAAAGACCAGTATTATCCCAACAGAAACTCGCCCTACTCTCATCTCAACAAGATCCACCGTTCAAGTCAGATAAATACCAGTCCTCTAACCTCCTTTTTATCGCTCCTCCACCAAGAGACATTGTCTACCCTACAACCACCCCTACAGTACCCCGTACTCGTACACTCACAATACCTCCCTCAACCAGCCCCGCAACGCTAGAGTTGCACCACCCCTCCGAAAGACTTCCTTCTCCAGAGAAATCGTCCCGGTTATACAGTCTCAAAATGGACTCGAGAAAACTGGCGCTGCTGTGCTCGTTTCTGGTAGCCTCAGGCTGCGGAACCATGTACGTGTACTCGGCCTATGCTCCGCAATTGGCGTCGCGACTGCACTTTAACGCGTCAGAGTCCCAGATCATTGGTCTTTGTGGCACTGTTGGAGTGTCTCTTTTGGGCATTGCAGCGGGAATCATCATTGACAAGTACGGAACCACGGCTCCTATTGTTTTTGGAGGCATTTTTTTGCTGCTGGGATACTCCCTCATCACTTTGTGTTACATCAAGACCATCCAAAGCGTCTTTCTCTGTGCTCTGGCTCTCATGACCGCAGGTTTCGGTTCAGGAATGTCCTTTGTAGCCAGTATCAAGGTCTGTGCTTTGAACTACCCTGAGAACAGAGGTACAGCCAGTTCGATCCCCTTGGCTGCTTTCGGACTCTCTGCCTTTTTGTTCTCAACTATTGCAGGTATTTTCTTTCCAGGAAACACCCAGGGCTTTCTCATTCTACTGACCGTCCTAACCTCGTCTCTCTCTCTGGTCCTGGTGCCCTTTGTGAGAGTCATTCCCGCCATTTCTCACGCTGAAGATGAAGCTCTGCTTGATGATGGATGCTCCTCTTCGTCCTGTGACAGTGTAGAAATCTATGGAATGTCTCTGTTCAAAAGCCTCGACTTTTGGAAACACTTTTTCATCATTGGCTGTATCGCTGGAATTGGACAAATGTACATCTACGGCTGTGGCTATGTTATCAGAGCTCTAGTTGGTCCTGATGTCGAAACCTCAGGAGTCCAGTCGTTCCATGTGGGTATGATTTCTCTGCTCAGTTTCTGTGGACGTCTTCTTTCAGGAGGAATCTCTGACGTGCTTACTCGATACCAGTTTTCGCGTCTCTGGATGATCTTCATTTCTCTAGCTCTAGGACTGCTAGGCAGCTTTCTGGCCACTGTTGTCACTGACATTTCTTTCCTGTGGATGGTTTCTCTGGCCTTTGGACTTTCGTACGGCTTCTGCTACGGTGTCTACCCTACCATCATTGCCGAGATGTTTGGTATGACGTACTTTTCGCAGAACTGGGGCTACGCAGGCTCGTCGGCTGTTTTCTCAGCCTACTTTTTCACCACCACTTTCGGCAAGGTGTTTGACTCGCACTCCAAGGGCGACGTTTGCTACGAGGGAGTCAACTGCTACAAGTCGGCCTTCTCCATGGCCTTTTACGTCTTTGCCGTCTTTACCGTCATGACTCTGTACATGATCCACAACAACTACAACAAGTTCCGACAGTAAAGCACCAATAGAAGAGTATAGATATAGAATAGATGGGAGTACACGGTAATGGGTAATGGGTGATTAGTAACAGGTAGTGAGCAGCTCAGTCAGTTAGCTCAGATAGTCAGCTCAGTCAATCAGCTCTCTTTGTATCATAATGCACCCTGTCAAACAGCTCAGTGCTGTACCAAACGCCCTCGTTACACAGCCAACTGAGTCAACAAGGCCATAAGACCAGACATGGCTGTTTCAGGATCACTGGGAAACGGGTCGTATTCATTTCCAGTCTTGTCATTTCCAGTCTTGTCATTTCCAGTCTTTTCATCCTCGTCCATCTCAAGTCTCGCCTGAAGACGCATTCGGGCCTCCTTGCGAATGGTTCTCATGTCAAGGTTACTGCTGGGCCATCTGACCACAACATCCAGAAAGTGACTAGCCAATGCCTGGACCTGTTGAGCCTTGACTAGTTGAGTCTGTAGAGCTTCCATCTTGCTCTCAAATGCGGAAAGCTGCTCGCAAGTGAGATGTCCGTTGGTGGTGCGGGTCGTATGGGTGAGATCCTGCCCTAGAGCGTCAACCCGAATACGAGTGAGTCTGATCGTGTCCATCGCATGCTCTCTCATGAGCACCAAGTTGACCACCACGTCGTGAAGAGATGTCATGGGGAGGGTGAATGGGGTGAAACAAGAAGCGGTAATAGAACAGTGCTGTTAAATCAGGCTGTCAGAAGAAGGCTGTGAGACTGAAGGTATAGGGCAGACTGTATTAGTTGTCTTTGGTATCTCCTTAGAAGTGTCTGGGGTCTGTACTTGTAGTTATCAAGCTAGAAGTATCAGCAGGTGCCTCTTTGCAGTGAAGAGACTGTAACAAGACCTTTAGATAGTAGGGTATCAAGTTAGATCGATATCAGGTTCTTGTAGTTCGATGATATCAGTCGTTGGATCAGTCGTTGGATCAGTCGTTGGATCAGTAGTTGGATCAGTCGTTGGATCAGTTGTTGAATATCAGTTGTTGGATATCTGTGTTCAGTAGTTTCGCTATCTGTCAAAACCGGAGCAAAACTGAAGCGGTAGGGCTATCTGGGGTATCCGAAAGGTGTTCTTGAAGGGTATGGGGCAAGGCATGAAAGCAAAGCCAAGTGGATATAAGAATGGGGGATGGGGGGCTATTTAAGGTGGTGTCATGTGGGCTGAGGATGATAATATTATTGAGACAAATAAGAATTAAAGAAGATGGAGGAATGGGAGAGAAGGCATAGCTAACGTATAACGTAGAAGAGAACTCCTTCTTCCCCTGCGATACACGTCCACAACTAAAGATATCATTACAATACAACCATTTATGCTTGTTTATTTAGCTGAAATAACGTCATAACGAATTACTTCTATTCATCTAATGCCATAGCTACTCTTCGATGTATGAATGTTGATGTAGAGCTGCTGCAATGACATTCAACAATGCTTGTGGACCTCTCTCTAAAGATCTTAAAACTCCATGAGTGCCGTTCCTCGAATGCGAGACCTATCTAGTGTTGTTTGGAGCACATGGTGTACTCTCATGACGGCTGAAAGCCATGCCTATGATTTTCTAGAAAAGATGAGTGGATGATACCAGTCATGATGACAGGCTTCAACCTCGTCCTTTCAACCTCAGCACCAAGACTGATACATGTGAGAACACCTTCAAGGAGTGGAACATCTCATCTCAATGCAGCAATGCATCTTAATGTTGAGTTACTGGGTAAAACCCGGAATAGGACTCTCATCAGGGTGGGGAAATCCCTTTTCATCTTCGGCAGCATCAGAAAAGATATCTTCATCAGTACTAGTGCTTCCACTGCCGTTCACGGTGGTAGTTGACCCACCACCTGGCGTTTCCTTGATAGCCTTCTCAATCGACAGTAAAGTGTGTTCAAAGGACTCGATTCGGGTGCCTAGTTCTCCTTCCATGACTGCCAGTTTCTTCTGAAGCTCTTCCAGCTGGCTCTGGAGCTCGATACCAATCTCCATGGGGGTCACAAACTCGGCCTTTTCGGCCTCTGTAGGCAGCAGTGGCGTCATGGGAGTCATGGGCACCACGGGTTTATCGTGGATGTCGTTGGAGGTCATTTTCGACACGAGTGTAGATGTGATTTAGGAGGTTGAATGAATACACGCTACCTAGATGACCTGCAGGATGCATGTTGGAACCTTGTGAAATGGAAGGTGAAGAAGCACATGGAGGTGTCAACATAATACGTGTATTAAAGAAAGAAAAAGAAATATGAAGAGTGCAAGTTGTTTTGAATGTCTTGTTTAGTAATATTGCCGATTTTCAGACCAATAGATGCACCGTTACTCCACTTTCAACTGACCTCCTCTTCTCGCTTCAATAGTTACACTTTGTTGACACGCACCCAATACCTCAACTAGCCCTTCTACTCACTCCAACCCACCGCCTCAATACTACAACATAACGTAATCTCGTCTTATTAACTAAAAGTGACGCCTCTGACACCACTCTGCTATACACATATACCTTCCTGCTTTACTTCTTCTCGCCCAGCTTGATACCCATTCGGCTCATGACGTATTCCTGAGCTCCCACTCCAATGGTCAGACCCAGACCCTCCTCGATCCAGTCAACCACCCAGTCCCGTGTGTCCACGCCCTTATCGGAATGAGGGTTCTCCTTCTCGTCGAGCCACTGGGCCCACTGAGAGGGGAATGCCTGGGAGTTGATGGTGGTTCCAAAGTCGTGATCGGGGTCAGCCACTCGAACAGCAAACTGGAACTTGTTTTCGTCCACAAAGGGCTGAATCGACACAAAGATGGAGGATACTCGAATAGTAGGCTCCTCTTCGGGAATAGAAATTTCAGGGTCGTCTTCAGGAGAAGGCTCGGGCTTGGAGTCCTTTTTGGTGTACTCTTCCAGGGTGGCCATGGCGAGCTTTTCGGCCTGCTGAGCAGTTCCGGCAAAGATGTTGAGGTCTCGGGTGACAGAAGCGTCGGAACCTCTTCGATGTCGTTCCTTGCCCTTCTGAACCACCAGCTTGAGCTCTCCTCCGCCCTCAACCTGCTGCATCACCTTGGAAAAGACATTGTAGACAATTGTATCAATGGCAGGGTAGCCCACCAGGTCGTGGAACACGTGGATCTTGAGCTGCTCGTGTCGAGAAATGGGAGGAGCAATCGTGTCCAGAACGGTGGAGAATAACGACTGTTTTTTGAGCATTTCGGTCAACCCAGCCACGGTGATGGCGGGCTTGCTTTCGCCCCGCTCGGCAGCCTCAACCTCCTGGTTGGTCAGCTCCTGAAGCTCCTTGACCTTGGCTTCAGCCTGCTTGACTGCTGCAGAGGCAGTGTCCCAGATACCCTCCTTGTTTCTGTTCCACCAAGATAGAGCGGCCCCAATGGCAGCTCCGGCGTCCACGGGTGCAGCAGACGCAGCGTGATCGACCTCAGAGTCGTCCTCAGGCTCCTTGGTGGTCTCCTTGGAAGTAGTCTCCTTGGTGTCCTTCTCCTTGACAGTCTTGACAGCGTCTTCCACGCTCATGTTTCCGCTCTGAACCTCGCTCTTGACGAATTCAATGCCGGCCTTGGTGGCGGGAGTGGCCTTGGGGTTCTTAGCCAGCGAATCCAAAAAGCCCAGAATGTCATCGTCGTCCTGAACAGCAGTCTTTTTGGCAGAGTCGGATGAAGAGTCCTTCTTTTCGGTCTTGGGCTTGTTGGCCTTGTCGCTCTTGGCCTCGGACTCGAGAGAGTCGAGCATGGACAGCACGTCGTCCGTCGTCTGTTTCTTGTCGGTCATTTGTGGTGTTCTAGTAGAAAGAGAGGTGTGCTGTGATGAGCTCACACCTTGTCATGCGTGTCCCCCAATCCTCCAAAGGTTATCGCCAGGCGGGAATTTAAATGATTAAAAGAAATTACAAAAAAAAAGGGAAAAACGAAAATATATATAGAATAGTTGTAATGCGAATTTTTGGGAGAGATAAAACTAGAAAATGACGCTGAAATATTTGATTTCTTGATTGACCTAATTTCCACCGATATATGTGCATTTCAGGCTGTGTTGTTTGCCCCTTGACTGCCTTGATGAGCACATGCATTTACAGGTGCTGTTGAGCGACACGAACGAGAGGTGCTGAGCAACACGAACGAGAGATGCTGCCAAACGCGAAACTTGAGAAAAGTGGAACCATAAGAAAATGAGAAAATGACGAAAATGAGAAAAAGATAAAAATGGGTTACCTCGATATCAGAAAGGGGCTAACATATGGACTCATTGATGGTTTCCCCTTATTCTTTTGAAGGCATTAAAGCTGTACAGAACATCTAAGTAAGTTAGAAGTGAGCGAGTAATGTGTAGATATACCATATACGAGATAATTCCAACTTACAGCTACCCAATTGAAGAGCTATGCCAATGTTTGATTGTAATGGGCTCGAAAATAGTAGTTTTCCTCCTGCTTTAGAATAGTGAATGAGCTTGAACGGAGCTGTAGATTCAGATATAAGATGAACTGAAAAGGAATTGAGCATTTCAATATCCTAATGCTTTACGTGGCATATTGACTGTGATGTTTGAAGTAATGAGCCAGTTACAATGCTACCAAATGATTAGCATGATGGTCAGGTCGTGTCGAGTGTCTTCACAAGCTCATTTGCGTGTACGAGCCGTCTGATAGGTGAAAAAAGATCTTTAATAGCTTTAGAATGATCCAGACATTTTCATTTCTGTTTGGAGACTGATACGTAGGCCATCATATCCTCCAAAGACGTCTGTTGGAAACGATTCAAGGTCTACAGTTCTCAGCTTCTCTATCATGCTGGATAGTGATACTAGTACTGGTACCGTACCAATACCGGCAGTCTTTACTTCGTGATCCCTTACCTCTTCTTTTATTAGATGACCTATCTTTATGAAGGACCTCCCTCTAATAATATGAACCACCCAGTGTCCACTCTCAGCTCATAAAGAAGTCCCTACCCTAGATACAGAAGCTCAGAAGATACTTGATGAGCTGAATTAACTGCTGCTTCTAACTACTATTCCTCTCCTGCTCATGAATAGCGGGTTCTTGAATGGATCCAAAAGGTCATCTTTTTCTCTGATATTACGACCCTCAATACCGGTACCGGTAGGTCTAATTACAAGTCACAGCATATACCAAAACTTGATACTGTACACGTATCGTACCTCATGAGAGGCTTGTCTGAATTGACCATTCTGATCTCTGTCATCCTTAACAAAACCCTCTGGTATCTTAAATAGTGCAAGAGGTATAGCACCTGAACATGGTGGCGTTCTCAAGTATATAAAAGTAGATCGATCTTTTGTTCTAATCACAACCTCTCAAACAGTGAATTATTCGTTCTTGTACCTCCCAAATTCCTTTCGCTCAATATTTCTACCTCCTTAACTCCTTTTGGTCAATATGATAACCTCCTTCCAAGCATGATCTGACCATATTCCATCTCACAAGAGCCCGATTGGCAAAATAAAAACACCATTCTTCTCAGAAACACTCGGAGAATCTACTGGCACATCAATTTCGTTCCCTCCTCGAAAACTCACATTTTCAACTTGGGCCCTGAACCAGCTGCAGTAATTTCAGTTTTTATCTAAACACTCTAACATTACAACCTGCATGGACAATGAGGAGGAACAGATATCGAGTATTAATTCTAGACCAAATGTATACAGAAAATAACTGGCCTCATCACGTGACTCTCGTTATCATCACGTGACTACCCTGAATACACTACATACACACCCATAACCACCACCTCTTGTGATATCTCGTTTCCTCCTGCATCGCATCTAGATGCAAGTCCATGCACGGCAGATTTGCCACCGACATTTGACTTTCAGGGCCTCCATCTGAACCGTCTGCACTGGCATGGCTGAGTCGTACATGGGAGGAAGCAAGGTGTGGACGTCTTCTTCTAGTTTGTAGGAACCTCCCTGCTTTGGAATATCTGCAAAATCTCGAATATTGCAAGTTTCGGACCCGGCTCCAAAAAGTCGGCTCCGATGTCTCCGATGAGTTTATCCAGTTACCCGGCCGCATGACAGACACCCTCTGTAGGGAAACATCTTCACCTTACAGTTGAGCCCTCACCAACCACCCCTGCTCACCTTTTTCAGGGAACAAGGCCCCATTTTTGGCCATGCCGTTTTTCAAAAACCTCGTCCGATTCACCAGGGACGTGACTCGGGACCTGACCCGCTCAGTCCACGAGACGTACGAGAGCCTGGCGTTCAACATTTCGTTGCGATGCGAGGCCCGACGTCAGGCTCGTCGTGAGGTCATGAGCTATGTGCGGTCAGGACGTCCTCTCACGTTCCGGCAAAAGATTGACATGTTCAGCAAACACCGGCTCCACATGCGGCGGATGCACACGCGGCACTTTAGTTCCAACAACTGTGCCCGTCACATCAGCCGTGTGTTTGAGAACGGCCACAACTACCAGCGAGCCCCCAGTGGCTGCCAGAAGCGGCTCACGTTTCCGCTGGCCGGCTACGCGCTGCGCCGGGCCTTTGGCGCCGCGTTTGAGCCGCAAGAAAACACTAGTCACCCCATGGGTCGACGCCTCTACGCGACAATGGCCATGCCCTGTAAGGGTATCCACAAGCTTCACAACGCTGCATTTGGTAAACGGAGCATTGTGGAGCTCACCTCTCAGCTGAGAGTACGAGAGCTGGATCTCAGCCTGGCTGCTAGAGAGCAGTTTCCTCGATACTTTCTGCCTGTCGAGGTCGAGTCCGTTACTGACGAGGACCCTCTGTTCCAGTCATCGTCGTGGGTCGCGTGCCTGGAGCCCACTTCCACAGGCACGTTTGTCGACTTCAACTTTGCACCTCAGCTGTCGCTCGAAGCCGAGCAGCTGACGGCTGAGTCACTGGACCAGCTGGAGCGTGACCTCCAAGCCTTTGTCCAGGAGACCAAGGTGCTGCTCAAGGATATCAAAATGGTGTGTTCGTCGCTGGGCGAGTTGCCCGTGACGGTGACCCAGAACAATGTCCGAGTGCACTTCCCCAACGCCGACGCCGAAAAGGTCAACCTGATGCTCAAGGACATTGGCGTGACTCGAGGAGTCATCACAGAGGAAGAGTCCAGTGACTCGAGCTCAGAGTCGCTCATGGCTGACGAGACCAACTGGAACGACTTTCTCCAGGGCTCGCGGCTGCTTCCTGCCCAGCAGGCTCACCCTGAGGCCGACGCCGTGTCCGACCTCTGCTCCACGCCTCCCTCCCTGTCCGAGTCCCCGTCGAGTGCTTCTTCTTACTCTCTGAGCAGCGAAGGCTCCCAGGAGAACACCCACATGGACTCGTCCGTCGAGATTGTCAGTATTTATTAACTAATGAAATTATTATGACCTAATGACCAGGTGGTACCGCTACGATAGAAAGTACAACTCGTAGAGGCACTGGCGTCTTGTCTGTAGTAAGAAGACATATCTTCAAAGAATACCAGCAGTCGCAACCGAGAGCATTAGTAAAACGCTTTCAACTCATAGAGCTGGATGGAGGAGCAGGTTATCAGTTAACGCTTAGTCTATCGCTGATCTCGAGTTTTCATTCCTACTATTGCCTACCAAGGCATTCAATGGAGAAGCCGACTACTCCTTGAAATTTCTTACGCAATTCTTCTCTGAAAAGTCTGCTCTTCATTTCTATCTACTTTATGTATCTCTACAACTTCTGTAGCTTGAAATTACACCTCCAGCAGGGTTTTATAAGAGAAGTGCAACTAATGTACGGATACCAGTAGCCATATGAATAAGAACCGTTAAGAGAAGGGAAAGTACCTGGTAGAAGTGATGGTATCGACCTAGGCTCTTTTTCGTCATTGAAATGGTCTAATTCATTGAAATACCATGATATATCTGGTTGTTATATTGTCACTAGACCTTACAGTATCATGTATCGTGATATCAACGTGAGGCTGTTCAAGATACGTAAGGAAGATACAAGTACCGTACTGACCTTTGATTAAAGCCGTATTAGATTAGAATTAAAGACTTATAAAGACGTAAAGACATGTCTTTACCGTGCTAATTACGACACTAACCCCATTCATCCTTTTTTTTCTTTCTGTCTCCTTCTTTCACGCGTAATCTCCACCCTCCTAACTCTTTCTACAGTATCATGCCTCTATCTCCCCCAAGTGCGCCAGAGATGTATTGCAATGTCACAGGAGTAAACGTGTAAAAGCTGGTGTTTTAAATTGGATCATTGATATATCGTGTGTAGACTATGTTTTCACACTTTCCGACTACTCGTACCGGTAGTTCAATTGCTTCAGACTACGTGTTCAAGTCGGACTGTAAGAGTATACGTTGAGGTTACTGTATGTAGCTTGAATAAAATATATAATTATCACCATGACTGAGATCAATAACCATACGTATGCCACATCTCTCGTATGTACACATCCATATCTCCGTCCTGTAACCGGAAATAAGTCACTGGACCAATCTCAATTCGCCGGACTTAACCGCCAAAGTCTAGATTCCGTAGTCTCTCTCTCTTGGGACTCCATCTCCGAGAAGACCCTCCTCCAAACTCCATTAATCATCTAAACGTCTAATATCCAAACCACTCTCCATGTGAGACAATAAATAAGGTTTGGGTAATCCCTCAGGCAACGGACCTCTGTGCATACAACGTGACCATGCAGGAGGTAGTCCATCACCTCCATTCTCCACTACAAAGACGGAGTACACCGCACCTTTTTCGACACCATGAGTGAAGTGAGTATCACCGTCTTCAATTGCCTTGTTGGAGTCGATTCCTGGCACAAACGGCACAAACGGCACTGTTCAAACGGCACTGCTCTATCACCACCCAATCTCCTCTCTAACATAGAAACCCGAGCTCGTCTCCGAAACGGAAAGTGAAGACGACCACAGATACGAAGACACTGAAGATGTTCTTTTGGGCTCAGACGATGCCCCAGCTCGTGCTGCAGCCGCCGAAAATGCTGCCAACTCCTCGTCCATCTCCATTGGCACTGCCAAAGCAGATGACGAAGATCTTCCCGCCACTCCCAAACCCACGTCCCCAACATCTCTAAAGGTGACTCCAGGATCGTTTCCAGGAGCTGGAGAAGACGAGGTTACACCCGCCGTGTCACCTGCTGCAAAGGTGCAGACGGACGAGGGAGAACTGACTCCAGGAACCTTCCCAGATGCCACATATGACCAGACCCCGTCTCCAGCATCTTCGGTTCCTCCTCCTCCTCTGCCCCATCGGCCCGCTGCTGCTGCTTCGGCAGGAGACGGAGGAGCCTCTACCGCAAGAGGAGAGACTCCTCCTACATTGCCTCCTCGGCATGGAGCGCCCAGTCTGCCACCACGAAAACGGTCGGCCTTCTCATGGTTCCTGGGCAACAAGAGCCAGACCAGTCTCAAGAGCGAAGACAACATCACCACGCTGGCTAACAGCTACCGGGCCAACGCCCAGCCCGCCAAGGTGGACGAGAAGATTGTGGCCGAGGGCTACGGCCTCATGTACAGCCGAATGCAACAGAACCAGGACAGTCTGAGCGAAAAGGAGGAACGGGAGCGACAGGCAGTGCTACAGGCCGGGGAGCTTCTGCAGGAGGACTTCCGACAGCTGCGGCAGAAGGAGTCGGTGGAAAACCCCTTCATTGACTGGGACTTTTGGAGCCGGGTGATTGAGGATTATGCCACGGTGGCCAAGGAGCACCCCAAACAGCTCAAGGAGGCCATCAGCGCCGGCTTCCCCACAGAGCTGCGGTCCATAATCTGGCAGATCATCACCTCATCCAAAAACGCAGCGCTGCAGGACTTTTACACCGAGATTCTCAAGGAAAGCACCCCTCACGAAAAGGCCATTCGCCGAGACCTGTCGCGAACGTCGTTTGTGATGGAAACGTCACCAGACTCGCTATACAACGTCATCAAGGCGTACAGTCTGTTTGACCCCGAGGTGGGCTACACACAGGGCATGGCATTTGTAACCACCCCGCTGCTGCTGACGCTCAACGAGGTGGACGCCTTTTGTCTGCTGGTGCGGCTGCTCAAGGACTACGAGCTGCGAACTATGTTTCTGCAGGAGATGCCCGGTCTGCATCTCAAACTCTACCAGTTTGACCGGCTGCTGGAGGACCAGGTTCCGTCTGTGCATATCCACCTGACCCGCCAGGGCGTCAAGTCGTCCATGTACGCGTCCCAGTGGTTCCTCACGCTGTTTGCATACAAGTTCCCGCTGTCCATGGTGCTGCGAATCTTTGACATCATCATGACCGAGGGCATTGAGGCCATTCTCAAGTTTGGTGTCGCTCTGATTCGAAAGAACGCCGACACAATTCTCGCGCTCAAGTTTGACCATCTGCTTCCCTTCCTCAAGGAGTCCATCTTTGATGTCTACCGAGAGGGTGCTGGCGATGTGTTCCGAGTCAACGAGTTTGTGCGGGACGCCATGGATGTCAAGATCCATCCTCTGCTGCTGCACAAGTACCAGGAGGAGTATCTTGAAATCAACCGGCTCGAGCGGGAGCGGCTGGAGGAAGTGGAGGCTCTACGGCTCGCCAACGGCCAGCTGACTCTGCAGGTGCGACGAATCGAGTCGACGCTGGTTGCTCTGGAAAAGGAGCACATTGAGGTGGCTAACGAAATGGTGCAGGGCAAGGTGAAGCTGGCGTCGCTGCAGGATGAAAACGAAACGCTCAACATGCAGGTGGACGAGATGAAGCGAATCACCGGCGACGAGGATCTCGAGGCCCTGGTGGGTCTGCGGCAGGACAACGAGCGGCTGGTGTCCGAAAACCAGCAGCTGCAGGCGCAGATGGCGGAGATGAAGCAGGAGCTGGACGAGATTCGGGGCAAGCACGGCGAGCTGGACGCCCAGCACTCCAACCTCAAGTCCAAATGGGGCGACATGCGCAAGCTTCTGGATGCCATGCCCAACGAATAGCTCGTACACATGACATAAAGCAATACTATATTTAAGAGGCAGGTGCAGGGGAAAGAATGGTCTTGAGGTGTGGTCTCGAGGCTGGTTAGGAAGAGGTACATGATTAATCACCGGTTATTTGTACCGTACTTGTACTGAGGTCACATGTGAAGCTCCTCCCATGAGGCCATTCGGTAAAGTACACTTGTCACGTGCATTGACAGGAGGTGCAACATGTGTGCTCGTATTTCACATTCTTTGTTTAATTAAATGTGCCTGTGTGACATCATACAATGACGGCAAGAAAAAAAAAAGGCAGTTATTCACTTGCATATGGGACCTGCTGCGAAATGTGGGGAAACATGCAGCTGACCAAGAAAGGGGCTACCCACAGTAGTTCGATAGGTGTCTCCTCTGTTGTATTTATATAGGCTCGTGTTCCCCCGAGTGAGTGTGTCCACCTATCCACTCCACAATGTCCCATCGTCAAAACTCACGTCCCAAGCATCCTCGAATGAAGTGTCCCCACTGTCCTCGCGACTTTTTAACGTCCCAAGAGTTTGAACTCCACATCGCTACAGATCATTGAGCGACTATACGACTGTAAAATATAATGAATGATGAATGAATAATGACTTGAAGACTGGGTGGTTTACGATTGGTACAGATGACCAAGTATAATGGTTGGTACTACCGGTGCTGGTACAGAATGGTCACTTATCCCATGGCTAGTGACCTTGACGTAACCCCGTTGAGTTCGAATGGGAAATGCCGTCTACAAGTGCCGTACAAGTACGAGTACCTGGTACATACAAATAAGTGAGGGAGAAGATTTATAGATCTGTAAGAACCTCTGTGGGTGTATGGAAGGCAATTGATATTGAATAGAATGGTAATTTTACATATCAGATACATGAACGACTTACATATCACGTCAGATCACTTCACTGGAGGGCGTTCCGATAACTAGACCCCTATCTCAACAGAGCTACTCGTCAGAGGGTCCACACAGAGCATGACATCAGGATGAACAAGCGTGTCCTCTGGAAATGAGGAGTGTAAATAGTGACATCTAGTAGAGTCTTTAAGATGGTACAAGTACGATATAACAGTATAAGCTGGAGTGTGACCAGGGTGTATAAGTCTACAGCTTGGATATACTGTAGCATTGTTCAGAGTATCTTATGGACAACTCTCTACAACGGAGTGTGAGCACCCAGGGTAGACGAAGTAAGATACATCTTGGAAGGGATATCTTGGAGAACCGACTGAAGAGATTGTATCGTAGAAAAACTTACTATACAGTATATACTGGTTTTCAGGGTACGGTACTTGCATATGGTATTCCATATCTACATATGGTTGTACTATTCAGTGGTGTGTTGTGTATGCTACTTTTATACTGAGTCTTAGTTTCCGACAGTGTGGACATCGGTACTTGTTTATAGATGGCTATGGCAACAAAAGGTGTACCTGAACACACTACAACTAAGCGAAAGTATTGTTACAAGAGATGTGCTCTTTGATGGGCCACTTGAACTGATAGCGTAAGATGAACCATCCCAAAACTACAGGTTGCTACAGTACGATGACAGTTATAAAGGCCAGCCAACAGCTGGAATAAATTAGAAAAGAAATGAATTAAAACGAACTAATAATAATACCCACACTAAGCGGCAATCTCGGCGCTATGGTGGGTGGTGAGTCTGTGGGAATGATGGGGTTTGAGGTGGTAGTGGTGCTCACCTCCAACGCCAGCCTCGTGAGCATAGAGAGGAGGAGGCTTGGGAACATCCTGTCGGAAAATGTGTCTTTGAATGTTGATTTTGAAAGCGTTGAACTGGTACTTCATGTGGACTCGGGTAGGCACACTGAAGACCTTGTCGAGCTCTTCCAGAGTCAGGTTCTTGGTTTCAGGAAGGAAACAGAGCACCAGGAAGAAACCAACCACGTTCCACGCAGCGTACCATCCGAAAGCTCCCTGGGGAGTGAAGGCAGCCAGAAGAGAGGGCCAGGTGACGGCCAGCACAAAGTTGAAGAGCCAGCAGGTGGCGGTAGCAAAAGACATTCCCAGGTCTCGAACGTAGAGAGGGAAGGCCTCGGCAGAGTAGGTGAAGGGAACGGGACCTTCTCCGCAAGAGTAGACGGCAGAGAAGAGGTAGATACCAAGAGCGATACATCCGACTCGAGCGGGAGAGTTGGTCGGATCATCGGCATCGATCCAGAAACAAAAGCCGGCAAAGAGAAGGAAGATGGCCATGAGAGGGAAGGTGGTGAGAAGCAGAGCTCGTCGTCCAAAAGTATCAATGGTGTAAACGGCCGGCAAAGCAAAGACAAAGTTGATTGCACCGAATCCAAACGATGCTAATAATGCTTGAATTTCGCCAAATCCAGACTCCATGAAAATGTTGGACGAGTAGTAGGCAATCACGTTGATACCGCAGAACTGCTGCATAAACATGACAATGAACGAGGCCCAAGAAGCTCGTCGGTTTCGAGGAACAGTGAAAAGCTCCACAAATCGGTTCTTGCCTCGCTTCATCTCCTCCTCCTCCAGCAACAGCACGTGAGCATAGAAGAGATCTCTGGCAGCCTGGGTCTCCGAGTTTCGAATGACTCTCATACACTCGTAAGCCTTGGGGATTTCGCCTCGAGCAAGATGCCATCGAGGAGACTCGGGGCACCAGATGACCTGCAGACAGACAAGAAGGGCAGGAATGAGAGCAGAGCCCAGCATGAGACGCCAGTTGAGCCCAGGAATGCCGTGGTCAGGCACGTAGTAGAAGGCCAGGTCCATGACGTAGCCCATCATGATACCAAAGGCGGTCCACATCTGCCACATCATGACCATGGCTCCTCGAATGGTGGGAGGAGCACACTCGGCAGCGTAAACGGGCACCGTAGCAGACTTGGGTCCAATACCGAATCCCAGAAAAAATCGGGCAATGAACAGATGCCACCAGTTGTTGACAAAACCAGACCAGAAACAGGTGGCTCCAGACCAGAAACAGGTCCAGAAAATGGTCCACTTTCGACCCATGAGCTTATTGAGGGGGTCGGTGAGCCAGCAGGCAACCACGGCACAACACAGGTAGGGAGCCGAGTTGACCAGACCAAGCAGCCAGGTCTTTTGGGAAACAACTCCGGCTTCTTCCTTGATTCCAAACTGGGCAGGGAAAATAATGTTGGCTCCGTTGATAACGGTTTCGTCCATTCCCTGGACTGCAGCAGCAAGAGAACAGCATACGACAATGTAGTAGACCTTCATGGGATGGTCCCACTTGTGGGTGATTTCTCGTCGTAGCCAGTACAGATCATTGTCGTCGAGAATGTCAATGTTTTCGAAATTGTTGGGGTTCTGGGCAATCAAAGCTCCCTTTCGGAAAGCATCGGCCTTGTCGGCTAGACCGTTATCAACGGCAAAAGAAGTCGCAATTTCAAGCAGCTCGTCTCGGTTGTATCGCGATAGAGGGTTCTCAGGGTCGACTTCATGGTGGTTTCCGGGAGGCAGTCGTTCAGAGTGTTCATTGGAGGCCTTTTCGTTCAAGCCAATGTTGTCCGAAGTGTTGTCTGAGTGGGTTCCATGAGGAGGAGGAGTAACCTGGTCGATGCCCTCGGCTTTTTCAGGTGGAAGAGACATGACGGGATGGGGATATAGATTCTGGAGAAAGGGCCGGACGCCTATATATATACCCCGTCAGAAACATAGCAACGGAATAACCCGCTGCAGCTCCAAGACGGAGAGAACTGCATGCAAGGAAAGGCCAAGGCTGTAAGCCAAGACCAAGAGAGGCCCGAAAGGCTCACTTGACTCAACTTTAACTGGGTTTCAGGGTGACAAGAGGGCTCCAAAGAGGTAGGTAAATTAGGGCACTGTGGCACAAACAGCCCGTGACGGCAAGATTCTTTGTATTTTCCACCTCCTGGCGCTAAAATAGAGGGCTTTTTTTTCACTCTCTAAAGTGTAGATGGGAGAGACGCAATGAGCTGCAGAGCTAAGGAGGTTGGCATGAACCTACTGGGCCGATAATGTAGACATGGGGTACTTTTTAGTGTGTGAGTATAAGTGGTAAAAATGGTGGGGGAGATAAACAGAGATAAGAGACTTGTATACCGTAAGACAAGGCGTGTTGATTTGTCAAAAACACACTACATAATATTCATCTCCTGTTTTCCACTCCACTGTCTCAGCTTTTCATCTGGGGTAAGGCTAATTAAGTTGACAGCCGTCCCTTCTTCTTTCGTGTGGAGAAACAAGATGATCCGGTAAGTAGCACCTTGCTAGTCCATAAAGTCGAGGTAGGTCCACAGAACTAGTGCCCAGTGTTACGTCATAGTATACAGCAGGGGCAACGCGAACCAGAAATTAGCAATCTTATAGCAACTATCGTGTCACTGTTATGTCTTGGTATCCTCTTATTTCTCTACCGACTTTAGGATGCATAAACCAAAAGGGCGTAAACTAAAAAGGGTGTGGTTTTTTTTTTACATGCCCCTTGTTTCCGTCTCAGACAAACACGAGCGGCATGCCTGAAACGGGTTCCGACGCCAAGATGATTATGTTGCTGTTGCTGTTATCAGATGGATACAGTATAGAGGGTGCAAAAACACGCGTCTCCTTCACCTCACATCCACTACAAGTATACGCTTGAAAGGAAGAGGCAAGAAAAAAATGTTTTCCCATTTTACCTCATCTCTCTCTATCTCTCTCTCTCTCCCTCCCTCTCCCTCCCTCTCCTGGAGATGATTACGTTACTTTAAGTTGCTGCCTCTCTTTCTCTAAATCGCACTTAATTCTGTAATAAGACGACTGTCAGACATCCCCACACGAACGCGAAAGACAAGGCCGATAGGTACGAGTGTGGAAAGAGATTTGATTGACCGCGTTTGCTGGCTTTTCGAGCTGTCACGTGACTACCAGGGTACCTCACACAGTTTACGTACAAGCGGTATCACATCTCTTGCCGTTTTACCGTCCCCTGCGGCTATTATGGTGTGTAGATCGCATGCCATCGGCCGCGTAAAGTTGAGACTGAGAGTTTGGCGAGGGGATTTAGACAGAGCTAATAGTGGTAAAGGGAACTAAACGTGGGGGTAGGAGGAAGAGTGCAAGGAGGAGCTTGGAGTAAGGTCTGGAGCAACACCAGAGGGGAGAGTAAAGCTGCATAGAGTAAGATGAGCGGGTTTGCTTGGTTTTCCTTCTTGGTCTAAACACCCACCGGTACCCCAACACCCCTCCAAATCAGGTCTCCATTTTTCCGTTTTCCATTTTCCGTTTTCTAGACTGAGACACAAGTCAAAGTCAAAGGTTTTGCTCACAAAGGACCCAGCCTTGCCGTCACGAGGTCTTAACAAGTAAGGCTGAGCACGATGGTACCCGTGCCGAGACGCCGAGAAGTTTCGTTTTGGGATTCCTTGTTTTTTGGATTCGTTGTGTTTTTTGTACGATTTCTTGTGACAGAATTTGACGTGATTTTGATGTATTGGTTCAGCTGATGTTCACATGTCGGGAAAATGTACGGCCTCTGAAACTAGCTCTCCCGCGGACACCGACGGATATACTACTCTCTCTCCGTTACGTTTCCTATTGTGGAAAGCTTTCATCTGAAATCTGCCCATGTTTGGATACGGCTACAGAGAGACTACCGTATGTATCGGTATGTACCGGCAGATCAGGTAGAGGTGTTGCAGCTACAGTAGTTGGTTTTTGCTAGTTCGTTTTTTGCATGCAATAATTACAAGACAAGGACAACATAAGACCTGTGTGTGCCTTGTTCCTGTGTGGGGGGGTGCCGTATGTACGGTGCCAGGTACCAACGAACTTCTAGCATGGAAGACACGAGTCAGGGAATAATGTGGAACTGACGTGGAATTGAGCAAATACATGCACTTCAGACCGATCCATCCGATCTGAAGTAAGATACAGACAATTATTGATGGACTTGTTTACGATGTTTTTGTTCCTGTCAGATGCTCAACTCCAAGAATAGATCTACAAGTCAGATCTTCCATACAGATCTGATCTCCCCTCTGATCTACTCGGTTCCATCTACTCTAACCCAGTTCTTTTGCGGGGTAAACTACAATAGAAGGCACCTCTGGCACCCTAATAATAATATCTCTATAGTGCAACTCAAGCCACTTTTTTCGACTGGCTCTCTCTGGCACATTCCCCTCAGTCGGGGAGTTTTCAACAGCGCCGCAAACATCTTCCCCCTCCTCATGCGCACTAAAACACCTTTTTCGCGTCTACAAAGTGTGGACCCTGTTCCTGACAGTCTAGTCTCGTATTACCAATCTCCACAAACAAAAAGACAGGGATCCCAACTCCGAAGGAAGATAGCTGAGATGCTTGCTGAGTTGTAGCGTTATATTACGTATATGAGATGGTCAATTGGACATACAGAAGAAGGAGAGAAATCAGTCGATTTTTCATTTGAAAGAGTGCCGTGTCCTTTAGTCCACTTGTTTCAGACAGTGAAGATCTCAAGATCTGTTCCTTTGATCTTTCTGGACTGAAAAGTTCCCCTCAGCTCTTCTGCTTCGAGCAATTGATCCGGGGAACTACTTGTATAGCTGGACTAATTCTTCTCTCTGTTTCGAGGAGTCTTCAAAAGGAAACAAAGAGAGTGGAGAAAAAAAAGGAGATCCACTTCTATCTCTCTTTCTATAAACACAGTGTCCACTTCTCCTCCTGTTGAGTTATGTGGGGAACATAATTGCATGAAAATACGATCCTCAAAGAGCCAAAGAATATGGATCTAAGTATTTATAGTCTGAAAAAATAATACAGGCTAGCTTCCTTAGTTATCTGATCACTCAGTAGCGCTAGGACTAGGTTTTTTACAGGTATTCCGACACTCCCTTCATTTCTCATGTATCTGTTTTTGGAAGTACATGAAAATGACAATAAAGCGGCTTTAGAGTAGGAAATAAAGTACTAGGACTTCACACAACCTTTTCCATGACACCTCTGCTCTAAATGAACTTATTCACTGCTCTCTGGGTCCCTTTTTCGTCGTTCAAAATCGGCCCACTGACTAAGCAGATGTTTAAGTCGGCAGGCCAGAATTTAGTAGAATTTTAACTCCGCGCCGATGGTTTAGTGGTAAAATCCATCGTTGCCATCGATGGGCCCCCGGTTCGATTCCGGGTCGGCGCAGTTTGGTTACGGCCATATCCTGGTGAAAATACGGCTTCCCGTCCGATCAGCCATAGTCAAGCACCAGAGAGCCTAGTTAGTATTGTAGTGGGAGACCATACGAGAATCCTGGGTGCTGTAATCTTTTGCCCCTCAGCTAACGAGCGTAATTAGTGAGTTGGCTGAGTTCTTTTTGCTTGTTCTGTTTTTGTTGGCTGAGTCCTTCTTGCTTGTCCTCTTGGTCTGGTTTTTGAACTTGCCTAAATCACATTCACACCTTATGAGTAATAGTCGGGCCATAAGTAAATCCAAGTAAAGGAAACTCTGTCTCGCTTGTCTCACGGCTGCGCTGACACTGCGCCCCAGACAACTCTATGCAAGCAAGTGGGTTGCCTATTTGGTAAGGCAAATGGGAATTTGTAGTTTGGTGAGTTTTTCAACTGCTACTAAGAGGGGGGACGGGTTAATAGCACTAGAAACCGTGCGATTTATAGATGGCGCGCCACCAATAGTTTGAGGCAGCTGTGGGGAGTTTCCAGAACGTGAAACCCCACGTTTTTTCCAACAAACAAGCCAAGTAGCAACCACCAGCTGATTCACGTTTGCACTGCCCACATGAAACCATATCCTGAACGGCACCCTTCACTAAAGTAAATTATACACTCTCACTCTGATTACCAGAATAAAGAGTCCCCCCCATTGCATGATTAGAGTGGACCCGCGGATGCCGAAACTACTAAGACAGCATCCCCATAGAGTACATGACCGGGGCTGTGAGTGGCGTAGATGTGCAGGAGAACGTGACATAAGGTGTGTAACTGGTACAGAGTATTTATACGTCTTCACTTCTCAAACAAGTTTACTTCAACACCTCTTTTAACAGACCATCGTCTCACCCATCTTCAAACTCTATCTGCCGCTCTATCAGTATCTCAAGCATAAACCGTGAGACAACACTCTTGAACATTGCAAACTGAACACTGCAACTACACCTCCTACATCTTTTACGCAAACACCATGGCGCAAATACGAGGCAAGCTGCGGCCCGCGCTGGTGTCGCTAGCTGCTCTGTCTGTCTTTGTGCTCTGTGTTCTGGCCATTCCTCGATCCCATTCAATCTCCGGAGCCCAGAGATTGCTTACTAAACGAGACGTTCTTCCAGCAGAAGAATGCTCCAACGTGCGACACATTCCTCGAGCTGAGCAATGCGAGTTTGTCAAGTTGCACTGCTCAGAAGATGAAAACACTTTCATCGATTATATGCAAGTCTACTACTGTTCTCCATATGGACAACGACCGTTCTTGCTCATTATGCTGCTCCTATGGCTACTGACGCTGTTCATGACGCTGGGAATCGCAGCCAGCGACTTTTTGTGTCCGAATCTGGGCACAATCTCGTCGTTATTGGGCATGAGCGAGTCTCTGGCAGGTGTCACGTTCTTGGCGTTTGGAAACGGATCTCCGGACCTGTTTTCAACGTACTCGTCCATGAAGATTGGATCGGGTTCTCTAGCCATCGGAGAACTGATTGGTGCTGCCAGTTTCATTACTGCTGTTGTTGTGGGAGCTATGGCTCTAGCTAGACCTTTCAAGGTTGCTCGAAAGTCGTTCATGCGAGATATCGGCTTCTTTACAGCAGCTGTGTTATGTACTATGGGTTTTATTTCTGACGGAAAACTGCGTCGTTCAGAATGTGTACTTATGCTGGTCATTTACCTCGTTTACGTGGCTACAGTTGTCTCATGGCACTACCATTATACTAAGAAACGACAAGCGTACCTATCTGAAATCCGAGCTCGAGAGTTTTTCCTCGATGCTGGACAGGAAGCAAATGTGATTGAAGATGAGGAAGTTGGAGAGTCTTCAAACTCTGTGCTTCAAGATGGATTTGATCGAGAGGGATTCTTGTCTCTGACTAATTCCAGTGATGATGGCTCCAGAAACTCCAGATCTCCCGTCAAAAGCCCCCATTCTCCTACCCCAAACAATCTATCGCCTCACCCGAACCCTCATGCTCCCCATGGACGCTCTTTATCTCCTCACGGACGTCTTCCTGATCGAGGACGGTCTCCTTTGGCTGTGGAACGTCTCAGGACTGAACATACTCACTCCAGAAGTTATTCTCCTCTAGCCAACCGAACCAGCCCTTCTATCACTCCTGTTCACTCTCATTCCAATTCTCACAGTCATCGAAACGTTCCTCGAATCGTGACTCACAATTTGGACCTTGATGAAGATGAGGAAGAAGATAGATACACTGGTCTGACCTCTTCTATGCGTCTACCTACTCCTCTTCATACTACTCATCGTGTCCATGATTCTGCACCTATCAGACCGTCTCTTTACGGAGCTCTTGACTTCAGAGACCGAATCAACAACTTGAACGACGGAGAGGAACATCATCATCATGCTCATAACCACTCTGACTTGGCTCACTCGCCTCTCACTCGTCGTCTGGACACTGAACTCTCTCCCGTTCCCTCCTCAATCGAACCCATGTGGTCCAATCTCAAGGTGACTGAGAGTGCTTGGGTGGTAGCTCTGTTTCCTACTCTAACTGACTTTTGGTCCAAATCGTTCATGGGAATGGTCACCAGTGTCATCACTGCCGTTCCCGTCTTCTTTCTGTCCATCACCATTCCTGTGGTCGAGTCTGTAGTCGAGGAACCTCAGGTACCCAACGCTTCAGAACCAGTATCTGCTTACTCAGACAATGAATCGTTTGTCTCCAACGATACAGCCACTACCAACCCTCTACTAGCCGCTGAGAGTGAAAACAAGGTGCTCTACAATATGGCTCGTCGAAACAAGATTCTGGTTATCGTTCAAGCAATGCTAGCTCCTCCAGTTATCAACATTCTCATGCTGGATGAGGTTCCCGGAGTCTGGGGTACCATCTTGTGCACCATTTGCTCCGCTACTCTCATGTGGCTGGCAGCTACAAACTATGAAAGAATGGTTCAGTCAGGACAGTACCGTTTCCTGGCCTTTTTCGGCTTCCTCACCTCCATTGCGTGGGTGTCTCATATTGCCGATGTGGTTGTTGGCGTGCTCAAGGCTCTGGGAGCCATTTTGGGCATTTCAGACCCCGTTCTAGGTCTCACGGTGTTTGCCTTTGGTAACTCGTTAGGAGACCTGATTGCCAACACCACCATTGCCAAGATGGGTTTCCCGATGATGGCTCTATCTGCCTGTTTTGGAGGACCCCTTTTGAACGTTCTTGTGGGCATTGGAGTGTCTGGCTTGATCGTCACCAGCTCTCCAGGCAATGCTGTCAAGAATGGCAGTTATCATATTCAGATCAGCGGGACTCTGATCATTTCTGCTGCCACTTTGTTTTTGACGCTGGTGATCACCATGGTGATGGTTCCTCTTGCTCGATGGCACATGACCAAGACGATTGGTATCACCATCATTACTATCTGGACGCTTTCCACCGTTGTCAATGTTCTTTTCATCTAATTCCCACCAAAAGTCTCAACCAGACATTATGTACTTATTTATAATAATTAATGATTAATGAGTGTAAAAGAGGTAGAGGGGGAGGGGTATATTGCCTGTATGTTGCTGTATATATTGTTTCTTTGATTTTTTTCTGCTTTTCCTGTTTTTCTGATATTTTTCTGATATTTTTCTAATTCAATTCAAACTGATCCAACAATTAAGTTCGTCGATACATAATCTAAGCGGATTTTTTTGTCACCACTCATCACACAACAACATCACACAACAACACCACACAAAACATGTCTGAGGACCTGCAAGAGTACCTCGACCAGCTGGAAACAGTGCAATCCGAACTTCTGGACGACCCAGATAACGCCGACCTGGCCACCCTGAGGGATGAGTTGCTCGAACTAATTCAGCTGTTACAAGATGATACTAATGCAGATGAAAAGGAGGTAGAGGACGAAGAAGAGAAGAAAGAGGTGGTGGATGAGATTACAGATGACAGTAGTGACGAGGAGGTGGTGGAGGAAAAAGTGGAGCAGAAATTGACGATTCCTAAACCTCCTGGAACGGCAAAAGCTCTACCTGCACCTCCTGCTCCCCCTGCTCCTCCAGCTGCCCCTCCAACTAAAGCACCTACTCCTCCAGCTCCCCTACCTCCTAAACCAGTACCTCCTGTGAGCGTTCCTGCTCCAAAAAATGCTTCTAGCGCTTCTCCACCTCCTCCCACCGAGTCACGTGACCGGCCAGCTCTACAATCCCAAAACGCTCTGGCTCCAAAAAAGAAAAAGAGCAAGTGGGAAAAGCAGGAGGAGGCGCTTGACGCCACCAAGAACAAGTGGCAAAAGTTCAGTCAAAAAGCCAACGCTGGTCGATCCAGCATGTTTCAGAGTCCATCTGACGTTTCGGGTAGAGGTGAGTATAGAGTATACGAGATTGAAGATTGTGGAGGATACGGTTACGAGCTAAGCTGGAAAAAAATGGTTAGTGGTTTTTCCGACACAAAGAAAAAACGAGTGGCGGTACGGAGCGGTACGATCTGATACGACCCCCCATCCGTTTTTTCATAATTGTTCGTTTTTCCTATTTGTTCGTTTTTCTCAGCCGCGTTGTGGTTCTGAGGGCCCCATTGTAATGCATGTTACCCACCTTGCTCAACATTTTCCCAATGCGCTTTCGGTGCTTGAATGCGGTATGAGGAGATTTTTGAAGGTGCTTTTTGCACGTCTTTTTTTCTCCTCAGCATGCGTTTTTTTTCTGGAATGCAGCCATGGTGCAACTGCCGTTAGGGTGGGTGGCAAAAGGACATAAAAGGGGCCTCCATGTCTTTCTTGTTGGGCGGTGGACCTCGGCCCATTCCATGCCAAGAAAATTGCGTGCGTTGTTATAACCAGTATATCCAGTTAATGACGCCGGCGCTATTCCGACCTAATCTATAGGAGGTGACTATACAAGAATGCTAACTCAGTGGGACGGGTTGAGAAGCCCAAAGTCAAGAAGATGAAGAGGTTGGGATAAAAAATTGGGATAGTAACCGAAAGGTTAAGACAGAAGAGCCACCCAAAAACTTCTTACCAGTTACATAGAAATAGATCTTACTATGTACATACATACTTACGACATTCTTCATGTCTGACTAAGAGTGCATGGTCGGAGATGCTGATCGCTGTACGAGTGTGAAACGGGAAGGCTTGGCTATGTGGTCTCTCTTTAATGTCGGCGACTCGGGGTCTCGGCTAGTTCCGAACATATGAAGATAGGGGTTTCTTAGGCAGGCTGAGAAATGCGACATTTATCTCTTGGTATAATTTGTCATTCAAATTTCGGGCTGAGCTGATTGAGTGAATATCTAGTCGAAAGAGACACTAAGGGGGCGCTACTGGAAGCTGCCAATTGCTCTAGAATAGGCGTTTGGGCCACTAGCGTCGGGTTTAAGCCCTGGCTTCTATGGACTAGCTATAATCTATGGTTGCTGTAGGAACATGTATACCCCTGAGGTGAAGATGAGGTCTAAGAATAGAAGTACCAGGTACTGTAGTTTGGGCTCACAAGTGGGATGAGGTTGGACCTGTTTCATCAGATAGAACATCTGTGTAATGTACTTTCACTCTTTCTGGTCCAAATCCTCAGCCAAACCGGCTCAAAGTTGAAGGAGGGTATCGGGGCGGATCCGTGGACAGGATTCAGAGGGAAAAAAGTAAACAGATGGAAAGTTAGGCAACTGGAGGCTAACTTTGGTGGTGGCTTTGGAGACAGAGTCAGGAGATATAGGAGGTCCAAGAGATAGATGAGGAGAAAAGCAAGTGCAAGTTTGGAAGGTGAGCAATGTCTATACTGAATACTGAGCAAATAGTGTAATTCGTTAATAAGTAAGGCGGTATGTGAGATTACTGAGATCGTGAATGTTGAGTCTGAGGTGTCGGTAAATATGGAAGCATCTCTGTACAAGAATTCTGTATTGTACGTATGTAGATCTCACGCCTACACTATCAGATACCTGTAACAGTCTCCACCATCTCCAGTTGTTCACGCCACTTGTTTTTAGATCAAGCTCGGGCAACCAAAAGTGTCTTGGAGGCGTTTTGCATCGGTGGGTCCTCAAACTAATACTGTACGTACAATACTTGGGTGATTAAATAGGTTGGCTGGTGGTCTTAGAGGTCACTCGACGTGTCTAACACCCGTCAACACAGCTCGTACAATGCTCACCGGGGCCGGCTGAGACATGTCCCTGTCAGCCAAGTAGACTTTCATCGATCAACGGCTGAGCATGAGGTCCAGAGAACCTATAGCAAGCCAGAGATAAAAGAAATGACGAGCTTGAGCCTCAGACAAAAGATCTGTACGATGAGTAAGCACAGACAATGAACGTCATAGATCAAGAACGCCACCCAAGGACTACAAAAATCACTAGTTTCAAGCATGGAATCCCCAACACCTCAAACCTTGACCTTGCGCTTACAAATAGGGCCTGAAGCATCTCAAGGTGTACGGGTCGGAAGGGTATAACTGAATCGTGTTCCGTGGGTTGATAACTGTCAGATAATAGTGTGAAAAACCGTTGTGTAGACAATAAATCAGCTTTTTTCAACCCCCCAATTAACGTGGTGTATCCAATTACTACCTACACTCACCCAATACCACCCAAATACGAGTTTTCTATACTACACTCGTTCCTTGAGCTCCACCTTCCCCACCTAACGTTGCATCTCGACTAGCTAGCGTTTAATGTGTGCCTTTTGCGATAGAGATGGAACCGGCCAGGAACCTTTGGACTCTTGCCACCTACCCCTGGGCCTTGTTTCGCCTCGTACAGCTGGACATGACCGTCTGTCTAAGGCCCGCCCAAGCGATGACTGGACTTGCATGTTGGCTGGAGCTAGTTTCCAATCACGACCTACGCTTTTTTGCTTTTCACGCACGGCTGAGCGGAACGGAAAGGTGCTAGAAACAACTTGCTTCCTTCCGAAGAGACCTACTGGCAGGCGGAGGAGGGTGGTAGGGACGATTGGACGGTGACAGAGGCACGTACAAAGACTGACAGACGTCTAGGGCTTGAACCGAGGCTCAGACATTAGTGTGTGGGAAGATTTGACGGGAAGCAACTGACATCTACGCCATTCTGGCGTCGGTTTTGGGGCTACTGCTACGCTCCCTGCCTCCGATAGAGCTGTACAAGCTTCCATAACAGCATCTTTTGGGTTTGGCGACTTTGTCTATGTTTTGAATTAGATGCATCTGAAAGTCTGAAAGTTCCCTTTTCGGATCGGGCTGATATGCATAACAAAGTGCAAGACCCGGCCGCCAGTAGACCCAGTGTTGGATCAAATAAATACAGTAGCGTGGCCCACTGTAGCCCTCACGCCTTTCCACAGATTTTAGTGTGAGTATCAAGATCAGGCCTACAACCTCCTCAGCTTCAAGATGGGAGAGCTCCTCGTTCCTCAACCCTCAGACAGATCCAACCTTGCTGTGAGTTAACCGTTCTAGCCTTGCTGCTGTAGAACAAGTTTCAAAGTCTAGACACACGGACCTCTTTTCCTTCTCTATACCTCACCATCATGGACTCTGTGGATCCCAAGCGAGACTTGCCGCAGGAGCACCCTGTGGAGCCCGTGGACGAGCCCATGGGCCCTCCCCAGGAACATCCAGTTGAGACCCCTTCAGCTCCTCTAACCCAGATGTCGGAAACGTCGGAAGACAACACCTATACGGCCACTCCGGTGCCTCTCACCGATGCCGAAAACATGGACCCGGATTCCCGGGACGTGAACGACCTTCAGCGGGTGCTCTCCAACCCGGAGTCGCTCCATAAGCTGCAGTCGTACACGGAGCAGATTTCTCGTCGAATGACTCAGGAGGAGAGAGAGTCGCTGAAAAACAACGAAGACACCTTTGACCTGGCCCGAATTCTCGACGGCTTTGTGCAAAAGTCCCATGAGCAGGGCGTCCATATGCGTTCTGCAGGCGTGGGCTGGAAGGACCTCACCACCGACGGTGTCGACCAGACCACCGTCTTTGTTCCTTCAGTTAGCGAGCTGCTCAGAGCTCTGGCTACTCTGCCCGTCCAGATCGCCAAGGCCTTCAAGAAGAAGCAGACTAGACACATTATCCAGAACAACAACGGAGTGCTCAAGGCCGGAGAAATGTGCCTTGTTCTCGGCCGACCTGGATCCGGTTGTTCCACCTTCCTCAAGACCATCACTGGCCAGGTTGGAGGATACACTGGCGTGGAGGGAACCATCTCTTACGATGGTCTTAACCAGAAGGATATGCTGGAGTACTTCAAGTCGGACATTATCTACAACGGAGAGTTGGATGTGCATTTCCCCCATCTGACCGTGGAGGAGACTCTCAACTTTGCCGTGGGATGTCGAACTCCCCGACAGCGACTGGACGGAGTCACTCGAGAACAGTACGTCAAGAACTACGTCCAATTGCTGGCCACCGTCTTTGGTCTGCGACACACCTACAACACAAAGGTCGGAAACGATTTCGTGCGAGGAGTGTCTGGAGGAGAGCGAAAGCGAGTCTCTATTGCCGAGGCTCTGGCCACTCGAGCCTCCATCTTTGCCTGGGATAACGCTACCCGAGGTCTTGATGCCTCCACTGCTCTGGAGTACTCTCAGGCCATTCGAGCCACCACTAACATTCTCAACAATGCCTCGTTTGTCGCCATTTACCAGGCCGGAGAACACATTTACAACCTCTTTGATAAGGTGACTGTTCTCTACTCTGGTCGACAGATCTACTACGGACCTGCCGACCACGCCAAGGACTACTTCCAGCGAATGGGCTACGAGTGTCCTCCTCGACAGACCACCGCCGAGTTCCTCACAGCTGTCACTGACCCTCTTGGTCGACAGCCCTACCCCGAGATGGTTGGCAAGGTCCCCACTACTGCTGACGAGTTTGAGCAGTACTGGCTGGCTTCTCCCGAGTTCCGAATGCTCCAGGCCGAGTACGACGACTACGTTGGCTCTCACAACGCCGAGGAGACCTTCCAGAACCTCCAGGACTCTCTGTCCAAGGATAAGATGAAGCGACAGCGAAAGAAGTCGCCCTACATCATTTCCTTTGCCATGCAGATGCGACTCCTCACCAAGCGAGGATTCGAGCGTCTCAAGGGAGACATGGCCTACCAGACCATCAACGTGGCGGCCAACATCATCCAGGCCCTTGTCATTGGATCGCTTTTTTACAACATCACTGATTCCACCGCTGGAGCATTCTCCCGAGGTGGTGTGCTTTTCTTCACGCTTCTGTTTAATGCCCTCGCCTCCATGGCCGAGATTTCCCACTCCTTTTCCCAGCGACCCATCATTGTCAAGCAAAAGAGTTATTCGTTCTACCATCCGGCTGGCGAGGCTCTTCAGGCTCTGCTCACCGATATCCCCGGCAAACTGGTCACCATGATCTGTTTCACTCTGATTGTCTACTTCCTCACCAACCTGAACCGAACAGCCGGCCAGTTCTTTGCCCATCTGTTCATTCTGTTCGTCACCACCCAGTGTATGACTGCCTTCTTCCAGGTGCTGGCCTCTGCCACTCCTTCCGTTGAGGTTGCCAACTCCCTGGCTGGTATTGGTATTCTGATCATTGTCGTCTACTCCGGTTATATGATCCCCACGCCCACCATGCACGTGTGGTTCAAGTGGCTGAACCGAGCCAACCCTGTGGCCTACGGATTCGAGGCTCTGATGGCCAACGAGTTCCACAACCGAGTTATGACTTGTGAGCAGATTGTTCCTGCCGGTCCTGCTTACGCCAACTTCCCCGAGTCCAACAAGGTCTGTTCTTTCTCTGGATCCACTCCTGGATCTCTGGTTGTGACTGGTGACAACTACATCAAGAACTCGTACAACTACTCCTTCTCGCACATGTGGCGAAACCTGGGTATTCTGTTTGCCTTCTGGATGGGTTTTGTCTTCTTCAACGTGACCTTTTCCGAGTACATTCAGTACCACTCCTCTTCCGGTGATGTTCTTCTGTTCAAGCGAGGACACATTCCCGAGGAGCTGCAGAAGGAGGGTGTCAATGTTGACGAGGTGATTGCCGACAAGGCTCAGGCTGACGATATGGAGAAGAAGATGGACCGACTGCTGTCTCTGGACGAGGAGCGAGACGTGTTCACCTGGCAGAATGTTGATTACGTGATTCCTCTGGCTGGCGGCACTCGAAAGCTGCTCGACAATGTTCAGGGTTACGTCAAACCTGGTACCATCACCGCTCTCATGGGAGAGTCTGGTGCCGGTAAGACCACTCTGCTCAACGTTCTGTCTCAGCGAATCAACTTTGGTGTTATTACTGGAGATATGCTTGTCAACGGCCGTCCTCTGGACCGAACCTTCCAGCGACGAACTGGTTACGTCCAGCAGCAGGATCTCCATCTTGCCGAGTCTACTGTTCGAGAGTCCCTCATCTTTTCTGCCCGTCTTCGACAGCCCTCTTTTGTCCCTGACCAGGAGAAGATTGACTACTGTGACAAGATCATCAAGCTGCTTGGTATGGAGGCTTACGCCGAGTCTCTTGTTGGAGAGACTGGTCGAGGTCTTAACGTGGAACAGCGAAAGAAGCTGTCTATCGGTGTCGAGCTGGTGGCCAAGCCCTCTCTGCTGCTTTTCTTGGATGAGCCTACTTCTGGTCTGGACTCTCAGTCCGCTTGGGCCATTGTTCAGTTCCTCAAGAACCTGGCTGCTGCCGGCCAGGCCATTCTGTGTACCATCCATCAGCCCTCTGCTACTTTGTTCGAGGAGTTTGACCGTCTTCTGCTTCTGAAGAAGGGAGGTCAGACCGTCTACTTTGGTGACATTGGTAAGAACTCCAACACTCTGATCTCTTACTTTGAGCGACAGGGTGGGCGAAAGTGTGCCCCTGATGAGAACCCTGCCGAGTACATTCTCGAGTGTATCGGTGCCGGTGCTACTGCTACTGCTGATGGAGACTGGTACGACAAGTGGAGAAACTCTGAGGAGTACCGACAGACTACCGACGAGATTGCCCAGCTGCAGGCCGAGCTTGCCCAGCGACCTCAGAAGGAGCTGGATCCCTCTCTTCAGCGAAAGTACGCCGCTCCTTACCTGACTCAGCTTCGATGGGTGCTTCGACGAACCCAGATTCAGTTCTGGCGATCCCCTGGCTACATTATGGCCAAGTTCATGCTTCTTATTGTCGGAGGTCTCTTTATCGGTTTCTCTTTCTGGGATATCAAGTTCACTCTGTCTGGAATGCAGAACGCCATTTTCGCCGTCTTCATGATCACCACCCTGTGTGTTCCTCTCATCAACCAGATCCAGTCGTTTGCTTACCAGTCTCGAGAGCTTTTCGAGGTGCGAGAATCGTCTTCCAACACCTTCCACTGGTCTTGTCTGCTTTTCTCGCAGTTCATCTCTGAGCTGCCCTACGCCCTGGTTGGAGGAACCATCTTCTACTGCTGTGTCTACTTCCCTACCAAGCTCGGTACTTCTGCTCGAGTGGCTGGATACTTTTACTTCATCTACGCCATCTTGTTCAACCTGTACTACCTGTCTTTCGGTCTGTGGATTCTCTACTTTTCGCCCGATGTGCCCTCGGCCTCCATCATCACCTCGCTCATGTTCTCCTTCGTCATTGCCTTCTGTGGTGTCATGCAGCCCGCTTCTCTCATGCCTGGTTTCTGGACCTTCATGTACAAGCTGTCGCCCTTCACCTACATTATCCAGGCCTATGTTGGAGACGTGATGCACGACCGATCCATCACCTGTCTGCCTCGAGAGTTCTCTCGATTCAACCCTCCGGATGGACAGACTTGTCAGCAGTACGCTGGCCAGTTCCTGAATATGGCTACCGGCTACCTTGAGGACCCCAACGCCACTACTCAGTGCGGCTACTGCCCTTACACTGTGGCTGACGAGTTCATTGACACCGTTGGCATCAAGTACCACTACCGATGGCGAAACGTGGGCTTCATCTGTGCCTACATCATCTTCAACATCTGCGCCATGGTGCTCTGTTACTACCTCGCTCGAGTCCGAGTGTGGCGAACTGGTGCTGCCATTGCCAACTGGAAGGCCAAGCGGGCCAAGAACAAGGCTGCTGCTAAGGAGAAGGCCTAAGCGGAGGAATAAGGGGGAGGATACACACAAACATAAAAACTGTTTATTGACATATAGAATGATACATTGAGATTGATTTATTGAATAATGATTGTAGTGAAGATATTGTGGAAGATTAGAAGCTGATGAAACTTGTTGAAGATGGATCGACAGAAGAAGAACATATACAGAGACATCTGAAGATGGAGATGGAGTCATAAAAAGGTCATGAAAGAGATACAAAGGCGATCAGTAAGAAGATGGGTGTCTATCTGAGAAGTATGCCAGAGCTGTTACCTGTAGTATCCCATCCAATAGAGACCACTATAGATTTGATGATTTTGGCATTAGAGCTATGAGTCACAACTGCGAGATTAACATAGAGGACGGTTCTTTAAATTTCCAACTGCTGGTTCCATGATAGATCTCTTTCATAAAAGGCCATCCTGACTCGCTCATATCATCGCTTACAGTATAACACTGCTGAGGCGGCTTCCTAGAGGTGGGTATTATTAGGGTGTGAATACTCAAGCGAACGTCTAGCCTCTGTCAGAAATACAAGACTCTCAAGTTGACCATCTTATTCAGACACTCTCTGAAAGCTATTGAGACTGATCAATCTGATAACGCCTATGGGTGAATCCAGGATATACTAAATTCTCTGAACTCATATTAGAGAGAGCCCCAACACCGAGAACTCCCCAATCAACCACATTTAATCCAATCTCCCGGGAGATCATATTGAGAGCCCTCCCATCTATTAGACCCCAGATTAATACGAATGTGTCTTAAGCACGGCACGCGATGATAACCTTACCTCAAAACACATCCAGATGACATAAGTGGCCAGGTTAACTGTTAGTAGAACAGAAATTGATTAGAAAAGCCATCAATCCTCCGCCCTCCACCTCAATCACCACTGCTCCCTCTCATCCAAGCCCCATTAGGCTTGCTCGGATGTTCCGTTTTCTCCGCATGCAGATACCATGTATCTTCAACAGTGGACGGCACTGCGGAGTCCGAAGAAACGGCATTGGGAGGGTAGATTGAGTGTTGTTGGGGCCTGTAAACGATGAAGGGGTGGTGGTGAATGGCATAGAAGTGAAACTGCTTCTTTCCAAGAGTATGCCACCGCGTGACTTCTGTTTTTGCTCTCAACTACCATTTCTACACACCAGATTCTACCCACTTGTCCCGAGCCGCATAACCTCTGCATACAGACACACCAGAAGGAGTGTGGAAAAGAGGTGGCGTTGAATGGGGCTTAGACTAGTGCAATTGGGTCTGTTTTACGAGATCTGAGAGTGAATTACGTGACACAAGAGTGTTTCTAGAGTCATAAACACGCTTTTGAGGAAGTATTTCTCCTCAATCCATACATTTCCCTCCAATCATTCCACTTTAGATCTGTCTCTATCTTACAGTATAAAGTCAGATGTAGCTCCACAGTGTAAGACAGAGAGCCCTCCCAACCTTGTTAGTTATCTCTCCACACGACAATGAGAAGTATATATAGAGTCCGAGCGCCGTTCCACACCAGCCCTCTTCTTACACAACACATTACCTCCGTCCACCGGTACTCAACAATGTCTCCCAACCCCGTCAACACCGCCTCTCTCGATGCCTGGAAGACCCAGGCCTTCAAGTCGGACAAGAACCGGCTGGCCCAGGCCGCCATTTCTCGAGGCAACTTCCAGGACATGATCATTGACCGAAACCAGCTCAACAAGAACATTGGTGTCTTCAACACCCAGATTCAGCTCGAGGGAACTCCCATCACATACCAGCGGTCTTCCGGACGATGCTGGATCTTTGCTTCTCTGAACGTGCTGCGAATTGCCCTTCAGCAGAAACTCAAGATCCCCTCCTTCCAGTTCTCCCAGACTTACCTCTTCTTCTACGATAAGCTGGAGAAGTCCAACTGGTTCCTGGACAATGTCATTGACACTGCTGACCAGGAGCTCGACTCTCGACTGGTCCAGGAGCTGCTCAAGGAGCCCGTTAACGATGGAGGCCAGTTTGATATGATCATCAACCTGGTGGAGAAGTACGGACTTGTGCCTCTGGACGTGTTCCCCGACTCGTGGAACTCTGAGAACTCTCGAAACATGTGCTACCTCATCACCGAGAAGCTGCGAGAGTACGCTCTCACTCTTCGAGAGCTGGTTAACGCTGGAAAGAAGGATGAGGCTCTCGCCATGAAGGCCGACTTCCTCCAGGAGATCCACACCATTCTGTGCATCACTCTGGGCACTCCTCCTGCTGTGGACGAAAAGTTCACCTGGGACTTCCAGACCCGAGACAAGGTGTCTGATGATAAGGAGATCGAGGTCTCTGCCAAGAAGGTTGAGACTCTCCAGCTGACCCCCAAGGAGCTGTACGAGCTCATTGGCATCGACTTCAAGAAGTACTTTTCGCTCATCAACGATCCCCGAAACGAGTACAACAAGCGATACACTGTTGACCGACTCAACAACGTTGCTGGAGGAGCCAAGGCCCACGTTGATTACGTCAACACTGACATTTCCGAGCTCAAGAAGGCCGCCATCAAGGCCATCCAGAACAATGAGGCTGTCTTCTTTGGCTCTGATGTCGGCAAGTTTGGAGACCGAAAGTCTGGTGTTCTCGATACTCAGGCCTGGGACTACACTCTTGGTTTCAACACCAGCATGAAGCTCAACAAGAAGCAGCGACTGCAGACTGGTTCCTCTATGATGACCCACGCCATGGCTATCACTGCTGTCCACCTTGACGCTGACGGAAAGCCTGTCCGATGGCGAATTGAGAACTCTTGGGGTAAGGACAACGGTAAGGACGGGTACTACCAGATGTCCGACGCCTGGTTCGACGAGTACGTCTTCCAGGTTGTTACCACCGAGAAGTACGTTGAGCCCGAGGTCCTTGAGATTCTCAAGCAGGAGCCCACCGTTCTGCCTCTCTGGGATCCTATGGGAGCTCTCGCTCGACTTTAGATGTGGTATCATGGTAACAACCAATGCCTCTAGTATTTATGCATAATGATAATGGGTAAAAAGAACAGTGACAACCTGTGTTTGTCTCTATACTGTACGATACTTGTATGGAGTAGTGTGTAGGATATTTTTCTCGTTTTTTTCGCGTTCTACTCTCTACCACTCAGCTCATCACTCATTTTAAAGTTATCAAACCTTAACCGAATCATTTGCGCATACATACCCCTTGATTGGCGCGACACACCTCATGTGGTGCAAAGCTCCGTTAGAAGAGCAGAAAAAGAAGAGCCCCAAAAAGAAAAGGAAGCAAAAAGGATGGGGCCCAACCGGGAATTGAACCCGGGACCTCTCGCAAATTGCCTAGGACACCCTAAGCGAGAATTATACCACTAAACCATCGGGCCGCGATTATGACGTTTCGAGGGACGTGTTTCGTTTTGTTAGGCCAGAGACGTCACGTGACTGCTCAAAAAAGCTTATTTTGGGACCCTGAATGGGGCTCAAGAAAGGGCTTTGAGGCCGGTTACAAACAATCTATATGGTCATTTCGGTTGTTATTTCTCATTATTACGGCATTAAGGTCATATATTAAATATATTAAAGGTTATGCTTTCTTCTCCGTGGCTGGAGTGGTGGTGGTGGTGGTGGTAGTGCTAGCTGTGGTTGAGGTGGTGGATGTAGTTGCTGAAGCCAGAGGCGTGGTTTTCTTCTTGGTTTCCGTCTCCTTGGCCGCCAGAGTCTTCTTCTTGGGACCTGGCTTCTTCTTGGGCGGGTTCTTGGTTTCTACTGGCTTGGGAGCCTCTTCAATCAGAGGACCCGAGTAGACGAAGAAGCCGTCCTGAGTCGATGCTTGTTGTTCCTCCCATGCTGTTTCCGTGTCGTCGATGAACGGGTCGTTGAGATCGTATTTTCCCTCGACTCGCTGCCGTCGTTTCATCTCCTTTTCCTCCTTCTCTTTATCCTCCTCTTCCTCTTCATCATCTTCAACCTCTCCATCATCGTCTACGAGGTCCAGAGCCTGGTTGGGATGCACATGGTCGTATCCGTACTTGTCTTCGGCCAGCCGGGTGAAATTGAGCACGGTGGTATCGTCAGCAGAGGCAGTCCAGTCGTTGGCCTTGTCTGGAGTCGAGTAAAAGTCGTACTCCTGGTTATCAATCACGTACTGCTTGGGTTCTGGCAGAGCAGCAGACTTGTCTGACTTTTTGAGCACAGATTGCGACGGCTTGACCTTGACGTTCCCTCCGGCCAGTCGAATACGTAGCCGTAGAGTCACTTCAGGTTTGGAGCCTCGTCCTGCATCCTTATTCTGTCCAATGGCATCCAGACCTTGAGCCTGTTTCTTTCCTGGAGACATGGGGACAGAAGGAGGAGGAGGGATATGTTCCTTGGGCCGTGACGTCACCTTATCATCTGAGCCCGTGACTATAGGAATGGAGCCCACCGACTGTTGGGCCAGGTCGTCCTTCTTCTGTTTCTTCTTGCCCTTCTTTGGAGCTGCGTCATCCGTCTTTTTCCGTTTCCCTGCGGCAGTAGTGGCTGTTCCTTTTGCTGCTGCTGCTGCTGCTGTCGATGCGGCCTTTGCTGCCTTTTTGGCCGCAGCTGTGGTTGGTGCTGGTGGAGCAGGGGCAGCTGGGGTAGCTGGGGTAGCTGGAGTAGCAGGAGTAGCAGGCGTAGGGGCAGTCTTAGCCGGAGCAACAGGCTGGGGAGGAGGCTGAGACTGGACCGGTGGAGATGCTTGCGGAGGAGGCTGCTGGTACTGCGTCTGGTACTGCTGCTGCTGTGGAGGAGGGTAGTGCTGCTGCGGCGGAGGCTGCTGGTGTTGGTATTCGGTCTGACGGGGCTGAATTTGCGAGTACGAAAAGGTGGTGGCATACTGAGGCGGCGGCCCGGGCTGCTGATGAGGATGTGGATGCTGGGGAGGCGACTGCTGGTACGCTAGAGGGCTTCCGGGCGTCGGGTTCGGGTTGTTATCGTCGGAAAGAAGCGACATGATGGACATGCCTGGTGAACGGGCATGGCCCGATGGAGGAGCTGACATTGTGGCTGATGGGTGTATTAATATTGTTGTCTGACGTTTTCTGTGTTGTTCTGCTTAGTTCTGCTACCGGATGGTATATCGTGCCCTGTCTTGTGTGGAGAGTCGTTGTGATATCGGCGAGTGCAAGTTGTCTTTTTTTGCTGTCGTAATAACAGCACACTTTTCATGTTGGGAGCACTTGGTCCGCTTTTCCTCCTCTATGCATGGGTTGGGAGGACGGCTTTTTTGGCTGGGTATTACCACTCTAGATCCGAGCTGGGAGGGTTTGTGAGGAGAAAAAACGCGATATTTATGGAAAAGGGGGGTGACAGAGGTAATGTGATATAGAGACACACAGAATCAATTGACAAGGCGATCTTTTTCTCTATATTCATCACTCCCATATACTCTCTGCTTTTCCATACACTCATCTACTCTACTGCTCATCCCACTTTAGTCTATACTCATCTGACTGAAACATGTCATTCCTCTCAAGTTATGCACGTGTGTTACATGGGTGGGGGTCAAGGCAAGTCCAGAGGGTGCGTCTAACTTATGATTGGTCCGCCCTACACGCGGAGCTATTACTATGGCTCCCCTCTTTGGGCGCATACATGCGAACATACGACAATCTGGCCGTATCCGATCATCCCCGCAAAAGCCCTGTTTTTTTACGTTTTGACTTTGAATGAAACTCTCCTCCAATGCCCCTTAATTATCGCCTCGACTTAAGCGAGCCTGTGATCTGATTGATATCAGAGATGAATATCGATCTGAGAGAAATTGTTTCGGGACAGAGAGAGTCTCTGTTGCCGTTGTTACTGATTGCAGACGAAAGCGAAGAGATCGTCAGAACGTATATCGATGAAGGGACAATGTACGAAATCGTCTCCAACGGCGTGGTTGTCGGAGTGGTTCAGCTCATTGGAGACGAAATCAAAAACCTCGCAATTAAGCCGGAAAACCAGGGCAAGGGACTGGGAAAGAAGGCTATAACGGTGCTCCAGGAGCAGACTCACGTGACCAAACTGGTTGTGGGAACTGCAAACTCGTCTATTGACAATCTGGCATTTTACCAAAAGTGCGGGTTCCGATTCTGTGATATCAAACGTGACTTTTTCCTCCAATACCCCGAGCCCATTTTCGAAAACGGAATTCGCGCTCTGGACATGGTTATGCTTGAGTGGAGGAAGTGAGCGGCTATTGAGCGGTTATTGGGTGTCGGAGAGACTGTTTGAAAGACTTGTTGGGTGTGAGCTATTGACAGGCCCCTCTTGTCAGACCATACTGAGTTGTTTGAGCATGTCTTACACCCGCTGTTTAACCGCGTGAAGCCGCTTCAGGTGTCATTAAATGTGGGGACTGACCGCGGCTGAATCTACCACTGTACTTATTTTCGGCTTTTCCGTTCATATCTTCTTCTTCGATATTTCCGTGGAAAGTCATCTCACCCATGTTCCTCATACCACTCAATTTCGCAAGTATAGTAATGCTGACTTATGGACATTGGACAGCTAGACTAGAGTCTCCTAAACCTCCACCGGTAGCGGCTTTCCACGCCACAAAGAAGCCTTGGCATCTGCCTCGGCATCTGATCACGTCCACTGGCCTGTTTTAGGACCGTCCAAGCTGTCACTGTCAACAACGACCACCTGTCATTCCCTAATATACCATGGAATAATATCGGGTTTCGCCGAAGAATGAGGAGCTTCCAACATTACCTTCAAGCGCTGAAAGTCATAATAACCTCGAATAACAGAGCCATTGTTTACAATGCCATACTCGTAATTCTCAACATTAGATGTAAGCTCATTTAGTCATGCCGATATCGCTTTACCTCCCCTTCATCGCTCTCTAACTCTCCCTCCACAAGGCTTACACTGTTTTTCTCATTGTCCATAATAATCCGCTAGCCTACAATATGGCCCAACCTTGACTCTGTTTCCTCTTTGCACGTCAGTCAAGACTGGGCCCATAATCTCACTGTAGACAAGTGAAACAACAGTAGCTGAGATTTCCCCATAATATGAGCTTGTGACCACGAACGGCTCTTGCTAGTTCGGATGACTGTTTCGGCTTGATTTTGAATGTCTAATCGGTTTTTTCATGGTCAGCGTATTCTCTCTTTTCTCTGTCTTTTCCTTTCCGTCTTTACCCTCCTTACCCTCTTACCCTCTTAACCCTCGATCAACCAAGCCTAAGTTTCCTACAGATCGGGATGGAGGGTCCGTGGAACACCCTGAGGAAAAGACCCGAGACTGCGTTGGGATTTTTGTTTTTGATTAGCACAAGAAACGCTCTTTTAGTGAGACAAAGACGGCATATTTTTGCCGGCTGTACGGGCCGGAAAAACCCTCCCTGGATCAAATACGTTCCCCTGCTTTTTCTCCCCGAAATTGGCCCTCGTAAAATGTAGCAAGATTTTGCACACCCGCTCGTAAAAACAGTGCCTATGATCTCCAAAAGGATCCACCCAAGCTGAGTTGCTGTGAAAACACAAAGCATCAGCAATAGCCGGCCACATCCACGGCATAGCCACATCTACGCCTTGCACACCCCTGTATCACCAGCTACAACTCCTGTTTCTCCATTAATATACAATAAATTAAGTTATGATCGCTATACAGCAGTTTTCTCAATGCAACCCTTCCTGATGTGTGAATATGTGTGTGTGTGTGTGTGTGTGTGTAGAATGTTCATGAGCGGGGATCACTTTCTCCGTCATCATTATCCTTCGCTTTTCCTCCGGTATCATTTCCTCTCTTTTCTGTCTCCTAAAGCTTCCTAAGTCGAAGGGTTCAACTTCAACCAGTCGTACTCGTCCTTCTCCTGCTTGACCAACCGAGTCAGGTTGGACTTCTTGGTTCGAATGTAGGCCTCCTTGGAAAGAGGAGCAATAGGAACCGGAGCCTGTGCCTGCGACGGCTTGGGTCGGGGAGCAATAGGCACCAAAGGAACAGACTTGGTAGCCGACATGGGCGCAGTGGCAGGCAGAATCTTCTTGCCGTAAGACGAAGACGACGCAATAGGAGTCATTCGAGGCACGGCAATGGGATTGGACTTGTCGTTTGTCAGAGAAGACGACAGCGACGAGTTGCCAGAGTTGGTTCCAGTGCCAGAGGCTCGGTTTCGCTTCTTGATCACGTCCGTCTTCAGAGACAGAGGTCGGACCACTCCGTGCAGCTTGAGGAAGAGACCACAGGCGTTACACAGCGACTCGCCCTCGGGAGACCGTCTCCACAGAGGAGTCGTGGTGGTGTTACAGTTGGAGCACTGCAGCGCGTCCTTGTTGGAAGGACACGAGGTAGACATGGCCGACAAGGTCTGAGAAGAAGCAGAGGTAGACACCTTTCGGAGGTTAGTAGAAGACGAGTTTTGTCGCTTGATGGGCCGCAGATTGGAGCCCATGGAGGTGGTCATGGACCGGCACGACGCCACCTTGGGTAGCAGCTGCTTGTGGGGCGACGTCAGGTTCACGCCCGAGTGGTACGACGTGGCTGCGGTGCTCTGTTCGGGAGAAGGAGACTCCGAGGCCATGGCCGACGATGACACGGAAAACCGCGCTTCTCGAGGAGGAGCAATGGCCGTGCTGCTGAGCGAGTTTGCCAGCGAGTGCGGGTTGGTCAAAGCATTGTTGCTGTTGCTTCGGAAGGGGTCGAAGAACAGAGGCTCCTCAACAGGCGTCGAAGCTCCAGACGAAGGGACGCTGGCGTTGGGGGTATGGTGGCCAGTGGACGTGAAGGTCTGGAACTGGACGTTGGGAGATGCAGAGTAGGGGGAGGAGAAGTGCGACGACCGGTTTCGTCGAATGGGGCCTCCCCGGATGGAGTTTGAGCGCGACCGCTGCTGGGCAGACAGATGGGTCTGGCTCTGGTGCGAGGGCATGGTGTTTTCCTGGTAAAAGTCGATACCTTCGACTGCCAACGGGTCCAAGGCAAAGTGGAACGAGTTGTCTGCCGGAGCAGATGCAGCCATGCCTCCTATTCCTCCTCCTCCCATTCCTCCTCCGGTTCCGCCGCCGGTGCTGTTGTGTTGCTGGCCCTGGGGTATGCTGCTGAGCTGGCTGTGTAGATGCGAGGACGACGACGCGTTGGGGTTGTACGAGCCAAAAGGCTGCGAGTTGTGCAGGTTGTTGGTGAACAGGTTGTCTGCCAGGTTTGTCGACGAGTTGTTGTTGTTGTTGTTGATGTTTCCATTATTGTTGTTGTTGTTGCTGGCGCCGCCCATCATGCCGCTGGCGTTGTTGTATGCTCCAAAGCTCTGGGCCATGCTGGGGGCGTCGTACGAGCCAATCTGGAACATGCCGCCCTTGCCGGTGTTGGCGCTGGGCTCCTCGGGCGAGTCTACAATCGACTGGGGGGTCATATCGAGGCCAGAGGGCGTGGGCTCGTTGGAGAAGGAGTTGGATTTCGAGAATACGGGCTGGAAGGACGAGCTGTTGGTGTTGACGGAACCAAACTGCGAGTCCAGACCGTCATCGGGACTGAGCAGTCCAAACTCCACGTTGACGCTGGACGTTGCCACCGTAGGTGCCACGGACGGGCTGAAATGAGCTGGGGGCTTTTGCTGTTGCTGCTGCTGCTGCTGATGCTGCTGGGGCACATTCTGCCGTCGCCAGTACGAGTTGTCCACGCGGGTCTGCTGGTTGACGTTCTTCTGCCCCGAAAGAAGCATGCCCATGAGGTCGACGGGCTGCTGGAACGACTCTGCTATAGCTGCAGAGCTGGAGCTGGAGTTGGTGACATGGGTGTTGTTGTTATGGCTCTGCTGCGACAGAGACGAGTCGTTGGCATTTCCGTCCACGTCGATGAACTTGTCGAAGATGTCGTTGTCCTCGGGGAAAAAGTCGTTGAAGCCATCCGACTCGGAGTAGCCAGAGATGCCGAACATGGGAATGGCTGTCCAAGTGATGAGTCAGAAGTAGGTACACTGGAGCTGTAGTGACTTGTGTAGAAGTTTTTTGGTCTTCGGGTCGTGTGGGATGGTCGTGTGCTGGTCGTGTGTTGTTTGGCCTTGGCTACCAGGTTTTGGTTGTGGTGGTGTCGCTGGCTGCAGTTTTGTAGAGTGAAAGGAAAAAATCGAAAAAAAGGATCTGCTGTGTGGGACGTGCCAAAATTAAGAGCTGTAGGGAGGAAAGCAGTGTGCGCAGAGGGTGGCCAACTTGTAAGCTTTTAGCGTTTGCACAAACCCTTATAAATGTGCCCTAAAAAGGCACCTTGTCTCCGGCTGCACGTTCTGGCGGTATCGACAAGGTTGAGCGCCGAACCTTGACTGACGGCCAGGCTGCGAAAAAGAGCGAAAAAGACGAAAAACGACAAACAACGTCGGAGAACAAAAGCCTTTGGCTCACCACACCAGCGAACCTAGAGCCCGCGACCTTTGTCCCCCGTACGCCTCCAGCCCTTGTGACAGCTCCAGGTAAAGTTCCCTAGCCACTGAGTAAAAAAGGAGACAAGAAGGAGAAGAAGGAGAAGAAGGAGGAGAAGGAGATGGAAGGAGTGTGTGTGGTCACGTGACCAGAAACACCCCCACCCGGGCGTTCTAGTGTTCTAGTGTGTGTGCCCGCTTAAATTGGTGTATGTTACATCTGCCCACAAACTGCTCCACAAGCACTTGTATCGTATACTTGCACTTGTTCGTTGTTCTCAACTTGCCCATGCAGAGAGGGCTTGTTTATGGATCTGGCAATTTAAGATACACCCTACCGGAAAACACCTTGTTGTACTCCGCGTATATTATTATGATAGTCCGGGTGCAGTGCATTAACGAGCCACTAGCCACGAAGCAAGATTGTTTGAGAGTGTACATACCGGTGGTTCTATAGCGGGTTCTTAGCGGTGGAATAACACGTTCTCTCGAGTGACTCAGTGCTGATGACGTGATTGCATGTTGGGACAGATGACTACGTCAATATTCTGCGAGAGCTGCGTGCTTTCTGTGCGATAATACAAGGATGGCCGGCATATGCCTGGACCAAAATTTTATTCGTAGGAGAGCGAAAACTGTGGAAGAGCAACGGGCTAATTTTGCCTGGCAAAGTCGCACAAGGATGGGGTAGAGTTGCACTGGAGCGCTGTCGCTCAAAGTCAAACGGCCTTTAAACCAAGATTTGCGTGAAAATGAAAACCTAGCGTGCGTCGCTTTTTGCAGGTCAGACCAGGCAGCCATTGTCCACCATTCTGCGAGCTCAAGCATGAGCATGAGCATATACGATTAGCGGTTGTACGTATCCAGGTCCGAGGGTGAGGCTGATCGGCGTGTTTTAGCCTTACCAGACTTTTTACGGAGTTACAAGACAAGAAGAGACTGACTGGCGGTGTAGCATGGCTAACCGTCAAACAAGGAGTAATTAGTTAGGCAGTTGAACGAACAGTCCTTGTCCCGGTTCTTGTCCGCACACGACAGGAGACTTTAGATCTAACTAATAGTCGAGACTACGCTCCCTTGGCAAAGACTAACCACCCAAACCACGCTAATCTCGTCGACATACGCAGGCTACAAACAACCCCCCACTTCCCCACAGCCATTGAGCTTGAGGGTCCCTGGCACATGTGTCCAGCTTTTTGCGAGGTGCACTGCTTATCTCCGGCAGCCAAGTTATTTCCGAGCGGAAAAAATGCTGCCGTTGTAAAAAGTCGTTTCTTGTCAACATCACCACTTTCTCGGAGGACTTTTGGCCATGCACCTCTGCATAAGCAGGAATGTCTCGAAGAGTCTCGGTCGACGTTTCGGTATGAGATCACGTACGAGCACAGTCAGCATTGTAGCAAGCCGAAAGCCGAAATGACGCCAAGTCTCAGGCGGTGCATCTCCCCCTTCTAGCCGTGCCGTCTAGTGCATGGGGTGTGGTTCAGGTATACTTGGTAGCTGTCCCTGTCTAGCAGAGAATCTGTATACAATATATTAGTTCTTGTATAGCCTACACCTTCCCCCAGGAAAAAGAAAATGGGCGGTGAAAGGGCAGAAAAAAAAACAAATTTTTGTTGCATGTCGCCCGATCGGTTCCTCCGCCCTCACACGACGGCCTCTGAATACGTGGAAAACTGGCATATTATTTTTTCCTGAGCCAGACCTTTTTCCCTTTTCCCAGCCAAACGATCCACCGAAACTCAACTCAAACGCAACAAGAAATGGTCTGAGCGAGACTGGCTCTGAGACAGTGGCAAGTGAGACACCAAACCGCTGGAAGCGCAAACATCCATAACATCAGGGTTTGGGCCACGGGGCCGAGACGGGGTTCGATTCAGGAAGAAAATGTCTGTTTTCCGTGCGGGTTTCGTCGCCGACACTTGGCCGACTAAATTGAACTAGGGGCATTGCTGCAACATTGGGCCATTAATATCCGCTGAAGCCCATAGACGGACAAGTATCACGTGCCCCCACTCCAACAATAGCCCGCCCCATAAGAACAGAGTGTGTCTTAGAAGCTAGAGTTGCAACTCTGTCGCTCGGTTAGCTCTTAGGTTGAGCATTATTGCTGTACCTTTGAGTGGTCTGAAGCCTCGTTTAAGATGGAAGAAAAGGGAATCAAAGAGGATTCAAAGTGAAATTAAAGGAAATTTGAGAAATCCGGACCCCGGAAAAAACCATAGGCGGTAGGTGAGTATGAGTTACAGGTATAAGTACCGGTTCTTGAGAAAGATGGTTTTTGAAAAAACTCGTTAAACGATACCAAACGGCTTCTATCAATTACAAGACGTTCTATTACTCCCTTCCCCTCTCGCCGCAATGTGAAACCCCATCTCATCTTGCACCTTCTTGCAGATTGTCAGTAAATGAAGTAAATGAGGGCTGTGCATGTGCCTCCGAGTTTACCCTAGAGAGTCTGGTAGCAGCAGCAGGGCCAGCTTGGCTGTGTAGAGCTGCGTCCCTGGACATTACCGAGTACGAGAGCTGCTCTGGTTGCTTGTTTTGAGTGTGTCTCAGGAACTGAAGTGACAATACGGACTTTTTGCTCTACTCTCTCTGGTGTAATTATCTTCATTCTGACACTGTATCGTAACTTCTCTCAAACTCAGCTGTCCCCGACCCGGGTAGAGTTGTTGAACTTGGTCCCGTGCCTTAGCAGGGTAGGAATGAGGGGGAGCAATCGAGTGAGAAGTTGGAGTACTACACGGTCTGAGGTTTGAGGGGAGATCTGAGATACTAGTTCTAGTGGTTATAGCTTCGTGTTCACCAGAATCCTTGTCTCTTTCGGCTCTCGGCTCTGACCTAGCCAGTGTACGAGCTTCGGACCGACCTCTGAGCATTCCCGTTCTTCGTTACGGTTGGATGCAGATCAAAGTCGTAATTGGAGTTTATCCCAGATACACCTGGCGAGAGTCGATGGAGTCGCCGACGTGAATACAAAGCAGACGTGTCTCAAAAGCAGTGACAAGGGATCAGCCATTAATGTCGCACGCGGCCGGGTCTGCACGGGTGCAAGGTGCTCGATTAATCTTCCGGCTAAACGTTTCTATATTGTTTCGATCGCTTCATAAATGGTTGTTATGATCGAGCCCCCTGTTCAACTGGGGTGATGGGGTCATAACCAGTATGAAGCTATACCCTCACTTATAGCTATGCCTACATTTATATAACCACCTAGCCCTTTAACCACTCACACCTCTGATCTTCACATTGTTGCCAAGCACCTGCCAAGAGCGTAGCAATCTAGACCAACAGAGAATGGAGCCATATGGTCGCTCAATGAAGCGAGGAGTTGGCAATGGCAGAGAAGGGACCCAAGAAGGAGTTCAAAGTCAAACTGAGCCAGAAACTAGGCTGAAGCCAAAGTCATCTTGACACTGACACTGGGTTAAAGTGGAACTACAGGACCTCCCTGTGACTTGTGTACCTTAGACACCCGTAGCCCTACGTTGCGTGTAACTCGTAAAAGCCAAGACTGAAGATCACAGCAGTGAGACAACCGTGTGGCCTGTTGGACATCTTAAGAATAAAAAAAATGGACCCTTTGGAAGCAAAAGGTCTCCAGACCCCGATGGCCAGGTTCCAGCCGCGAAAATACGATCGTAAAGCCTACAGTGCCCGATTCTGTGCAGGTCAGAGGTGGTGCATCGCTACGCCGAAAGCAGACGAAACGAAGAGTGGCGGGGTGGGCTGTCTTTTCTTTTAGTTCTTTTAGTGCTCGATGGAAGTTGACTGTAAGGATACACTTTAGAGTTAGAGTTTCATCCGGGGTTAGGGCTTGAGGTTGGGAGTTTGTGAGCAGAATGAGGACAGGTGTTCTCTTCCTCATACTGCGCTTCCAACTGGATATTGGCTAACCTAGGTGAGTTCTGACGAGACGAGAAGGAGATGATGATGGAATTAATGATG